>CM062290.1:467206913-467697430 GCA_031216915.1 Pictodentalium vernedei
AAGTTTTGATATTTGACGTTGACGTGCCAGACAGTGGTTTAACGGAACTCTATTGTTTTTTGAGAGATATTCATCACTAGTAACAATCACAAATCAACAATTGCACTTCTGTATTCATGAGGTGAGCCACTTACCTCCACCTAACGTCACAAAGATACAAAAATAAAAACTGCACAAAAGAAAAAAGAAAAACAGTCAAAGACGGTGAATACAGGAAGGTACAATATTGACCCGTAAAGATGCACAGTGTGTTCACCTTGGACTGGTCACTTTTCATGGGTGGATAGTATTTCCACAGACGAAATAATACTAGATTCCAAAACACTAATTGTGGGAATAATTATCAAAAATCTAATGAATGAAGCACGTAGCAACCCAGTGCTTCATAAATTAAAATTTTACTGATGATAATATTTATTACCTGGTATACGCATGACTGTCCACGGCGACTGTACTGTATGTAACGCTATACAAGAATTACACTATAAATCTAATACGTACCACAGATGTGTAAACTACAGCACAAACAGCAATCTAATACGTACCACAGACGTGTAAACTACAGCGCAAACAGCAATCTAATACGTACCACAGACGTGTAAAGTGAAGCACAAACAATAATCTAATACGTACCACAGACGTGTAAACTACAGCACAAACAGCAATCTAATACGTACCACAGACGTGTAAACTACAGCACAAATAGCAATCTAATACGTACCACAGACGTGTAAACTACAGCACAAACAGCAATCTAATACGTACCACAGACGTGTAAACTACAGAACAAACAGCAATCTAATACGTACTACAGACGTGTAAACTACAGCACAAACAGCAATCTAATACGTACCACAGACGTGTAAACTACAGCACAAACAGCAATCTAATACGTACCACAGACATGTAAACTACAGAACAAATATCAATCTAATACGTACCACAGATGTGTAAACAACAGCGCAAACAGCAATGTAATACGTACCACAGATATGTAAACTACAGCACAAACAGCAATCTAACACGTACCATAGACGTGTAATCTAAAGCACAAACGGCAATCTAATACGTACCACAGATGCATAAATTACATCACAAACAGCAATCTAATACGTACTACAGACGTGTAAACTACAGCACAAACAGCAATCTAATACGTACCACAGACATGTAAACTACAGAACAAATATCAATCTAATACGTACCATAGACGTGTAAACTACAGCACAAACAGCAATCTAATACGTGCCACAGACATGTAAACTACAGCACAAACAGCAATCTAATACGTACCACAGACGTGTAAACTACTGAACAAACAGCAATCTAATACGTACCATAGACGTGTAAACTACAGCACAAACAGCAATCTAATACGTGCCACAGACATGTAAACTACAGCACAAACAGCAATCTAATACGTACCACAGACGTGTAAACTACAGCACAAACAGCAATCTAATACGTACCACAGACATGTAAACTACAGAACAAATATCAATCTAATACGTACCATAGACGTGTAAACTACAGCACAAACAGCAATCTAATACGTACCACAGACGTGTAAACTACAGCACAAACAGCAATCTAATACGTACCAAAGACGTGTAAACTACTGAACAAACAGCAATCTAATACGTACCACAGACATGTAAACTACAGAACAAATATCAATCTAATACGTACCATAGACGTGTAACCTACGGCACAAACAGTAATCTAATACGTACCACAGACGTGTAAACTACAGCACAAACAGCAATCTAATACGTACCACAGACGTGTAAACTACAGAACAAATATCAATCTAATACGTACCATAGACGTGTAAACTACAGCACAAACAGCAATCTAATACGTGCCACAGACATGTAAACTACAGCACAAACAGCAATCTAATACGTACCACAGACGTGTAAACTACAGCACAAACAGCAATCTAATACGTACCAAAGATGTTTAAACTACTGAACAAACAGCAATCTAATACGTACCATAGACGTGTAAACTACAGCACAAACATCAATCTAATACGTGCCACAGACATGTAAACTACAGCACAAACAGCAATCTAATACGTACCACAGACATGTAAACTACAGCACAAACAGCAATCTAATACGTACCACAGACATGTAAACTACAGAACAAATATCAATCTAATACGTACCACAGATGTGTAAACAACAGCGCAAACAGCAATCTAATACGTATCACAGACATGTAAACTACAGCACAAACAGCAATCTAATACGTATCACAGACATGTAAACTACAGCACAAACAGCAATCTAATACGTATCACGGACATGTAAACTACAGCACAAACAGTAATCTAATACGTACCACAGACGTGTAAACTACAGCGCAAACAGTAATCTAATACGTACCACAGATGCGTAAACTACAGCACAAACAGCAATCTAATACGTACCACAGACGCATAAACTACAGACCAAACAGCAATCTAATACATACCACAGACTCGTAAACTACAGCACAAACAGCAGTATATTATGTACCACAGACGTGTAAACTACAGCAGTAACAGCAATCTAATACATACCACAGACGCGTAAATTACATAACAAACAGCAAGCTAATACGTACCACAGATGCGTAAACTACAGCACAAACAGCAATCTAATACGTACCACAGACATGTAAATTACATCACAAACAGAAATCTAATACATACCACAGATGCGAAAACTACAGCACAAACAGCAATCTAATACATGCCACAGATGTGTAAACTACAGCACAAACAACAATCTAATACGTACCACAGACGTGAAAACTACAGCACAAACAATAATCTAATACGTACCAAAGACGTGTAAACAACAGCACAAACAGCAATGTAATACGTACCACAGACGTGTAAACTACAGCACAAACAACAATCTAATACGTAAAACAGACGTGTAAACTACAGCACAAACAGCAATCTAATACATGCCACAGACGTGTAAAGTGAAGCACAAACAGCAATCTAATACCTATCACAGACGCATAAACTACAGCAAGAACAGCAATCTTATACGTACCAAAGACAAGTAAACTACAACGCAAACAGCAATCCAATAAGTACCACAGATGCATAAACTACTGCACAAAAAGCAATCAAATACGTACCACAGACTGTAAACTACAGCACAAACAGCAATCGAATACATACCACAGACATCTAAACTACAGCACAAACAGCAATCTAACACGTACCACAGACGCATAAACTACAGAACAAACAGCAATCTAATACGTACCACAGACTCGTAAACTACAGCACAAACAGCAGTATATTATGTAACACAGACGTGTAAACTACAGCAGTAAGAGCAATCTAATACATACCACAGACGCGTAAATTACATCACAAACAGCAAGGAATACGTACCACAGATGCGTAAACTACAGCACAAACAGCAATCTAATACGTACCACAGACATGTAAATTACATCACAAACAGAAATCTAATACGTACCACAGATGGGAAAACTACACCACAAACAGCAATCAAATACACACCACAGATGTGTAAACTACAGCACAAACAACAATCTAATACGTACCACAGACGTGTAAACTACAGCAAAAACAATAATCGAATACGTACCAAAGACGTGTAAACAACAGCACAAACAGCAATGTAATATGTACCACAGACGTGTAAACTACAGCACAAACAGCAATCTAATACGTACCACAGACATGTAAACTACAGAACAAATATCAATCTAATACGTACCATAGACGTGTAAACTACAGCACAAACAGCAATCTAATACGTACCACAGACGTGTAAACTACAGCACAAACAGCAATCTAATACGTACCAAAGACGTGTAAACTACTGAACAAACAGCAATCTAATACGTACCACAGACGTATAAACTACAGAACAAATATCAATCTAATACGTACCATAGACATGTAAACTACAGCACAAACAGCAATCTAATACGTACCACAGACGTGTAAACTACAGCACAAACAGCAATCTAATACGTACCAAAGACGTGTAAACTACAGCACAAACAGCAATCTAATACGTACCACAGACATGTAAACTACAGAACAAATATCAATCTAATACGTACCATAGACGTGTAAACTACAGCACAAACAGCAATCTAATACGTACCAAAGACGTGTAAACAACAGCACAAACAGCAATGTAATACGTACCAAAGACGTGTAAACTACAGTACAAACAGCAATCTAGTACATACCACAGACACGTAATTTACATCACAAACAGCAATCTAACAGGTACCACAGAATCGTAAACTACAGCACAAACAGCAATCTAATACACCATAAATCTAATACTTAACACAGACGTGTAAACTACAGGACAAACAACAATCAATACACCATAAATCTAATACGTACCGACGCGTAAACTACAGCACAAACAACAATCTAATATGTACCACAGACATGTAAACTACAGCACAAACATCAATCTGATACGTACCACAGATGCGTAAACTACAGCACAAACAGCAATCTGATACTTACCACAGTCGTGTAAACTACAGCACAAACATCAATCTAATACGTACCACAGACGTGTAAACTGCAGCACAAACATCAATCTAATACGTATCACAGACGTGTAAACTACAGAACAAACAATAATCTAATACGTACCACAGACGTGTAAACTGCAGCACAAACATCAATCTAATACGTATCACAGACGTGTAAACTACAGAACAAACAACAATCTAATACGTACCACAGACATGTAAACTACAGCACAAACAGCAATCTAATACGTACCACAGACGCGTAAACTACAGCACAAACATCAATCTAATACGTACCACAGACGTGTAAACTGCAGCACAAACATCAATCTAATATGTATCACAGACGTGTAAACTACAGAACAAACAACAATCTAATACGTACCACAGACGTGTAAACTGCAGCACAAACAGCAATCTATTACGTATCACAGACATGTAAACTGCAGCACAAACAGCAATCTATTACGTATCACAGACATGTAAACTACAGCACAAACAGCAATTTAATACGTATCACAGACATGTAAACTACAGCACAAACAGCAATTTAATACGTACCACAGGTGCGTAAACTAGAGCACAAACAGCAATCTAATACGTACCACACATGTGTAAACTACAGAACAAACAGCAATCTAATACATACCACAGACGTGTAAACTACAGCACAAATAACAATCTAATATGTAAAACAGACGTGTAAACTACAGCACAAACAGCAATCTAATACGTACCACAGACGTGTAAACTGCAGCACAAACAGCAATCTAATACCTACGACAGACGTGTAAACTACAGCACAAACAGCAATCTAATACGTACCGTAGACGTATAAACTACAGCACACACAATAATCTAATACGTACCTCAGACATGTAAACTACAGCACAAACAGCAATCTAATACGTACCACAGACGCGTAAACTACAGCACAAATAACAATCTAATATGTAAAACAGACGTGTAAACTACAGCACAAACAGCAATCTAATACGTACCACAGACGTGTAAACTGCAGCACAAACAGCAATCTAATACCTACGACAGACGTGTAAACTACAGCACAAACAGCAATCTGATACGTACCGCAGACGTATAAACCACAGCACAAACAATAATCTAATACGTACCTCAGACGTGTAAACTACAGCACAAACAGCAATCTAATACGTACCACAGACGCATAAACTACAACAAGAACAGCAATCTAATACGTACCAAAGACACGTAAACTACAGCACAAACATCAATCCAATAAGTACCACAGATGCATAAACTACTGCACAAACAGCAATCAAATACGTACCACAGACTGTAAACTACAGCACAAACAGCAATCTAATACGTACCACAGACGTGTAAACTACAGAACCAACAGCAATCTAATATGTAGCACAAGCAATACACCATAAATCTAATACTTACCACAGACGTGTAAACTACAGCACAAACAGCATTCTAATACGTACAACAGACGTCCAAACCACAGCAAAAACAGCAATCTAATACGTACCACAGACGTGTAAACTACAGAACAAACAACAATCTAATACGTACCACAGACGTGTAAACTACAGCAAAAACAGCAATCTAAATACACCATAAACCTAATACTTACCACAGACGTGTAAACTACGGGACAAACAACAAGCAATACACCATAAATCTAATACGTACCACAGACGCGTAAACTACAGCACAAACAGCAATCTGATACGTACCACAGACGTGTAAACTACAGCACAAACAGCAATCTAATACGTACCGCAGACGTGTAAACTACAGCACAAACATCAATCTGATACGTACCACAGACATGTAAACTACAGCACAAACAGCAATCTAATACGTACCACAGACACGTAAACTACAGCGCAAACAGCAATCTAATACGTACCACCGACGTGTAAACTACAGCACAAACAGCAATCCAATACGTACCACAGACGTGTAAACTACAGCATAAATAGCAATCTAATATGTACCACAGACGTGTACACTACAGCATAAACAGCAATCTAATACGTACCACAGACGTGTAAACTACAGCACAAACAGCAATCTAATACGTACCACACACGTGTAAAGTACAGAACAAACAGCAATCTAATACGTACCACAGACGTGTAAACTACAGAACAAACAGCAATCTAATACGTACCACACACGTGTAAACTACAGAACAAACAGCAATCTAATACGTACCACACACGTGTAAACTACAGCACAAACAGCAATCTAATACGTACCACACACGTGTAAACTACAGAACAAACAGCAATCTAATACGTACCACAGACGCGTAAACTACAGCACAAACAGCAATCTAATACGTACCACAGACGTGTAAACTACAGCACAAACAGCAATCTAATACGTACCACAGGCGTGTAAACTTCAGCACAAACATCAATCTAATACGTACCACAGACGTGTAAACTACTGAACAAACAGAAATCTAATACGTACCACAGACATGTAAACTACAGCACAAACAGCAATCTAATACGTACCACAGACGTGTAAACTACAGCACGAACAACAATCTAATACGTACCACAGGCGTGTAAACTTCAGCACAAACATCAATCTAATACGTACCACAGACGTGTAAACTACTGAACAAACAGCAATCTAATACGTACCATAGACGTGTAAACTACAGAACAAACAGCAATCAAATACACCATAAATCTAATACTTACCACAGACGTGTAAAGTACAGCACAAACAACAATCTAATACGTACCACAGACGTGTAAACTACAGAACAAACAGCGATCTAATACGTACCACAGACGTGTAAACTACAGCACAAACAGCAATCTAATGCGTACTACAGACGTGTAAACTACAGCACAAACAGCAATCTAATACGTACCACAGACATGTAAACTACAGCACAAACAGCAATCTAATACGTACCACAGATGTGTAAACTACAGCACAAACAGCAATCTAATACGTACCACAGACGTTTAAACTACAGCACAAACAGCAATCTAATACGTACCACAGACGTGTAAACTACAGCACAAACAGCAATCTAATACGTACCACAGACGTGTAAACTACAGCACAAACAGCAATCTAATACGTACCACAGACGTGTAAACTACATAACAAACAGCAATCTAATACGTACCACAGACGTGTAAACTACAGCACAAACAGCAATCTAATACGTACCACAGACGTGTAAACTACATAACAAACAGCAATCTAATACGTACCACAGACGTGTAAACTACATAACAAACAGCAATCTAATACGTACCACAGACGTGTAAACTACAGCACAAACAGCAATCTAATACCTACCACAGACGTGTAAACTACATAACAAACAGCAATCTAATACGTACCACAGACGTGTAAACTACATCACAAACAGCAATCTGATACGTACCACAGACGCGTAAACTACAGCACAAACAGCATTCTAATACGTACTACAGACGTGTAAACTACTGCACAAACAGCAATCTAATACGTACTACAGACGCGTAAACTACAGCACAAACAGCAATCTAATACGTACCACAGACGTGTAAACTACAGCACAAATAACAATCTAATATGTAAAACAGACGTGCGAACTACATAACAAACAGCAATCTAATACGTACCACAGACGTGTAAACTACATAACAAACAGCAATCTAATACGTACCACAGACGTGTAAACTACATAACAAACAGCAATCTAATACGTACCACAGACGTGTAAACTACAGCACAAACAGCAATCTAATACCTACCACAGACGTGTAAACTACATAACAAACAGCTATCTAATACGTACCACAGACGTGTAAACTACATCACAAACAGCAATCTAATACGTACCACAGACGCGTAAACTACAGCACAAACAGCAATCTAATACGTACTACAGACGTGTAAACTTCAGCACAAACAGCAATCTAATACGTACTACAGGCGCGTAAACTACAGCACAAACAGCAATCTAATACGTACCACAGACGTGTAAACTACAGCACAAATAACAATCTAATATGTAAAACAGACGTGTAAACTACAGCACAAACAGCAATCTAATACGTACCACAGACGGGTAAACTACTGAACTAACAGCAATCTAATACGTACCACAGACGTGTAAACTACAACACAAACAGCAATCTAATACGTACTACAGACGTGTAAACTACAGCACAAACAGCAATCTAATACGTACTACAGTCGTATAAACTACAGCACAAACAATAATCTAATACGTACCACAGACGTGTAAACTACAGCACAAACAGCAATCTAATACGTACCACAGACGTGTAAACTACAGCACAAACAGCAATCTAATACGTACCACAGACGTGTAAAGTACAGCACAAACAACAATCTAATACGTACCACAGACGTGTAAACTACAGAACAAACAGCAATCTAATACGTACCACAGACGTGTAAACTACAGCACAAACAGCAACCAATACACCATAAATGTAATGCGTACCACAAATGTGTAAACTACAGCACAAACAGCAATCTATTACGTACCACAGACGCATGAACTACGTCACAAATAGCAAAATAATACGTAACACAGACGTGTAAACTACAGCACAAACAGCAATCAATACACCATAAATCTAATACGTACCATAGACGTTTAAACTACAGCACAAGCAGCAATCAATACACCATAAATCTAATACGTACCACATACGTGTAAACTACAGCACAAACAGCAATCTATACACCATAAATCTAATACGTACCATAGACGTGTAAAGTACAGCACAAACAACAATCTAATACGTACCACAGACGTTTAAACTACAGCACAAACAGCAATCAAATACACCATAAATCTAATACGTACCATAGACGTTTAAACTACAGCTCAAGCAGCAATCAATACACCATGAATCTAATACGTACCACATACGTGTAAACTACAGCACAAACAGCAATCTATACACCATAAATCTAATACGTACCATAGACGTTTAAACTACAGCACAAGCAGCAATCAATACACCATAAATCTAATACGTACCACATACGTGTAAACTACAGCACAAACAGCAATCTATACACCATAAATCTAATACGTACCACATACGTGTAAACTACAGCACAAACAGCATTATAATACGTACCACAGACGTCTAAACTACAGCAAAAACAGCAATCTAATACGTACCACAGATGTGTAAACTACAGCACAAACAGTAATCTAATACGTTCCACAGAGGTGTATACTACAGCACAAGCAGCAATCTAAGACGTACCACAGACGCGTAAGCTACAGAACAAACAGCAATCTAATATGTAGCACAATCAATACAACATAAATCTAATACTTACCACAGACGTGTAAACTACAGCACAAACAGCATTCTAATACGTACAACAGACGTCCAAACCACAGCAAAAACAGCAATCTAATACGTACCACAGACGTGTACACTACAGAACAAACAGCAATCTAATACGTACCACAGACGTGTAAACTACAGCACAAACAGCAATCTAATACACCATAAACCTAATACTTACCACAGACGTGTAAACTACGGGACAAACAACAAGCAATACACCATAAATCTAATACGTACCACAGACGCGTAAACTACAGCACAAACAACAATCTAATATGTACCACAGACGTGTAAACTACAGCAATCTAATACGTACTACAGACGTGTAAACTTCAGCACAAACAGCAATCTAATACGTACTACAGGCGCGTAAACTACAGCACAAACAGCAATCTAATACGTACCACAGACGTGTAAACTACAGCACAAATAACAATCTAATATGTAAAACAGACGTGTAAACTACAGCACAAACAGCAATCTAATACGTACCACAGACGGGTAAACTACTGAACAAACAGCAATCTAATACGTACCACAGACGTGTAAACTACAACACAAACAGCAATCTAATACGTACTACAGACGTGTAAACTACAGCACAAACAGCAATCTAATACGTACTACAGTCGTATAAACTACAGCACAAACAATAATCTAATACGTACCACAGACGTGTAAACTACAGCACAAACAGCAATCTAATACGTACCACAGACGTGTAAACTACAGCACAAACAGCAATCTAATACGTACCACAGACGTGTAAAGTACAGCACAAACAACAATCTAATACGTACCACAGACGTGTAAACTACAGAACAAACAGCAATCTAATACGTACCACAGACGTGTAAACTACAGCACAAACAGCAACCAATACACCATAAATGTAATGCGTACCACAAATGTGTAAACTACAGCACAAACAGCAATCTATTACGTACCACAGACGCATGAACTACGTCACAAATAGCAAAATAATACGTAACACAGACTTGTAAACTACAGCACAAACAGCAATCAATACACCATAAATCTAATACGTACCATAGACGTTTAAACTACAGCACAAGCAGCAATCAATACACCATAAATCTAATACGTACCACATACGTGTAAACTACAGCACAAACAGCAATCTATACACCATAAATCTAATACGTACCATAGACGTGTAAAGTACAGCACAAACAACAATCTAATACGTACCACAGACGTTTAAAATACAGCACAAACAGCAATCAAATACACCATAAATCTAATACGTACCATAGACGTTTAAACTACAGCTCAAGCAGCAATCAATACACCATGAATCTAATACGTACCACATACGTGTAAACTACAGCACAAACAGCAATCTATACACCATAAATCTAATACGTACCATAGACGTTTAAACTACAGCACAAGCAGCAATCAATACACCATAAATCTAATACGTACCACATACGTGTAAACTACAGCACAAACAGCAATCTATACACCATAAATCTAATACGTACCACATACGTGTAAACTACAGCACAAACAGCATTATAATACGTACCACAGACGTCTAAACTACAGCAAAAACAGCAATCCAATACGTACCACAGACGCGTAAACTACAGCACAAACAACAATCTAATACGTACTACAGACGTGTAAACTACAGCACAAACAGCAATCTAATACGTACCACAGACGTGTAAACTACATAACAAACAGCAATCTAATACGTACCACAGACGCGTAAACTACAGCACAAACAGCAATCTAATACGTACCACAGACGTGTAAACTACAGCACAAACAGCAATCTAATACGTACCACAGACGTGTAAACTACATAACAAACAGCAATCTAATACGTACCACAGACGTGTAAACTACATAACAAACAGCAATCTAATACGTACCACAGACGTGTAAACTACAGCACAAACAGCAATCTAATACGTACCACAGACGTGTAAACTACATAACAAACAGCAATCTAATACGTACCACAGACGTGTAAACTACATAACAAACAGCAATCTAATACGTACCACAGACGTGTAAACTACAGCACAAACAGCAATCTAATACGTACCTCAGACGTGTAAACTACTGAACAAACAGCAATCTAATACGTACCACAGACGTGTAAACTACATAACAAACAGCAATCTAACACGTACCACAGACGCGTAAACTACAGCACAAACAGCAATCTAATACGTACTACAGACATGTAAACTACAGCACAAACAGCAATCTAATATGTACTACAGACGCATAAACTACAGCACAAACAGCAATCTAATACGTACCACAGACGTGTAAACTACAGCACAAATAACAATCTAATATGTAAAACAGACGTGTAAACTACAGCACAAACAGCAATCTAATACGTACCACAGACGTGTAAACTACTGAACAAACAGCAATCTAATACGTACCACAGACGTGTAAACTACAGCACAAACAGCAATCTAATACGTACCACAGACGTGTAAAGTACAGCACAAACAACAATCTAATACGTACCACAGACGTGTAAACTACAGAACAAACAGCAATCTAATACGTACCACAGACGTGCAAACTACAGCACAAACAGCAATCAATACACCATAAATGTAATGCGTACCACAAATGTGTAAACTACAGCACAAACAGCAATCTATTACGTACCACAGACGCATGAACTACGTCACAAATAGCAAAATAATACGTAACACAGACGTGTAAACTACAGCACAAACAGCAATCAATACACCATAAATCTAATACGTACCATAGACGTTTAAACTACAGCACAAGCAGCAATCAATACACCATAAATCTAATACGTACCACATACGTGTAAACTACAGCACTAACAGCAATCTATACACCATAAATCTAATACGTACCATAGACGTGTAAAGTACAGCACAAACAACAATCTAATACGTACCACAGACGTTTAAACTACAGCACAACCAGCAATCAAATACACCATAAATCTAATACGTACCATAGACGTTTAAACTACAGCACAAGCAGCAATCAATACACCATGAATCTAATACGTACCACATACGTGTAAACTACAGCACAAACAGCAATCTATACACCATAAATCTAATACGTACCCTAGACGTTTAAACTACAGCACAAGCAGCAATCAATACACCATAAATCTAATACGTACCACATACGTGTAAACTACAGCACAAACAGCAATCTATACACCATAAATCTAATACTTACCACAGACGTGTAAAGTACAGCACAAACAACAATCTAATACGTACCACAGACGTGTAAACTACAGCACAAACAGCAATCTAATACGTACCACAGACGTGTAAACTACAGCACAAACAGCAATCTAATACGTACTACAGACGTGTAAACTACAGCACAAACAGCAATCTAATACGTACTACAGACGTGTAAACTACAGCACAAACAACAATCTAATACGTACTACAGACGTGTAAACTACAGAACAAACAGCAATCTAATACGTACCACAGACGTGTAAACTACATAACAAACAGCAATCTAATACGTACTACAGACATGTAAACTACAGCACAAACAGCAATCTAATACGTACCACAGACGTGTAAACTACAGCACAAACAGCAATCTAATACGTACCACAGGCGTGTAAACTTCAGCACAAACATCAATCTAATACGTACCACAGACGTGTAAACTACTGAACAAACAGCAATCTAATACGTACTACAGACATGTAAACTACAGCACAAACAGCAATCTAATACGTACCACAGACGTGTAAACTACAGCACAAACAGCAATCTAATACGTACCACAGACGCGTAAACTACAGCACAAACAGCAATCTAATACGTACCACAGACGTGTAAACTACAGCACAAACAGCAATCTAATACGTACCACAGACGCGTAAACTACAGCACAAACACCAATCTAATACGTACCACAGACGTGTAAACTACAGCACAAACAGCAATCTAATACGTACCACAGACGCGTAAACTACAGCACAAACAGCAATCTAATACGCACTACAGTCGTGTAAACTACAGCACAAACAGCAATCTAATACGTACCACAGACGTGTAAACTACAGCACAAACAGCAATCTAATACGTACTACAGACGTGTAAACTACAGCACAACCAGCAATCTAATACGTACCACAGACGTGTAAACTACAGAACAAACAACAATCTAATACGTACCACTGGTGTGTAAACTACAGCACAAACAGCAATCTAATACGTACCACAGGCGCGTAAACTACAGCACAAACAGCTATCTAATACGTACCACAGACATGTAAACTACAGCACAAACAGCAATCTAATACGTACTACAGACGTATAAACTACAGCACAAACAGCAATCTAATACGTACCACAGACGTGTAAACTACAGCACAAACAGCAATCTAATACGTACCACAGACGTGTAAACTACAGCACAAACAGCAATCAGTACACCACAAATCTAATACGTACCGCATACGTGTAAACTACAGCACAAACAGCAATCTATACACCATAAATCTAATACGTACCACCGACGCGTCAACTACAGCGCAAACAACAATCTAATATGTGACACAGACGTGTAAACAACAGGACAAACATCGATCTATACACCATAAATCTAATACGTGTCACATACGTGTAAACTACAGCACAAACATCAATCTATACACCATAAATCTAATACGTATCACAGACGTTTAAACTAAAGCACAAACAGCAATCAATACACCATTAATCTAATACGTACCACATACGTGTAAACTACAGCACAAACAACAATCTATACACCATAAATCTAATACATACCACATACGTGTAAACTACAGCACAAACAGCAATCTATACACCGTAAATCTAATACGTACCACATACGTGTAAACTACAGCACAAACAGCAATCTATACACCATAAATCTAATACGTACCACATACGTGTAAACTACAGCACAAACAGCAATCTATACACCATAAATCTAATACGTACCACAGACGTGTAAACTGCATCACTAACAGCAAATTAATACGTACCACAGACGTGTAAACTACAGCACAAACAGCAATCTAATACGTACCACAGACGTGTAAACTGCCGCACAAACAGCAATCTAATACGTACCACAGACGGGTAAATTACAGAACAAACAACAACCAATACACCATAAATTTAATACGTACCACAGATATGTAAACTACAGCACAAACAGCAATCTAATACGTACCACAGACGTGTAAATTACAGAACAAACAACAATCAATACACCATAAATCTAATACGTACCACAGACATGTAAAGTACAGCACAAACAGCAATCTAATACGTACCACAGACGTGTAAACTGCAGACAAACAGCAATCTAATACGTACCACAGACGTGTAAACTACTGAACAAGCAGCAATCTAATACGTACCACAGACGTGTAAACTACAGCACAAACAACAATCTAATACGTACCACAGACGTGTAAACTACAGAACAAACAGCAATCAATACACCATACATCTAATACTTACCACAGACGTGTAAACTACAGCACAAACAATAATCTAATACGTACCACAGACGTGTAAACTACAGAACAAACAGCAATCTAATACGTACCACAGACGTGTAAACTACAGCACAAACAATAATCTAATACGTACCACAGACGTGTAAACTACAGAACAAACAGCAATCTAATACGTACCACAGACGTGTAAACTACAGAACAAACAGCAATCTAATACGTACCACAGACGTGTAAACTACAGCACAAACAACAATCTAATACGTACCACAGACGTGTAAACTACTGAACAAACAGCAATCTAATACGTACCACAGACGTGTAAACTACAGCACAAACAACAATCTAATACGTACCACAGACGTGTAAACTACAGCACAAACAGCAATCTAATACGTACCACAGACGTGTAAACTACAGAACAAACAGCAATCTAATACGTACCACAGACGTGTAAACTACAGCACAAACAACAATCTAATACGTACCACAGACGTGTAAACTACAGAACAAACAGCAATCAATACACCATACATCTAATACTTACCACAGACGTGTAAACTACAGCACAAACAATAATCTAATACGTACCACAGACGTGTAAACTACAGAACAAACAGCAATCTAATACGTACCACAGACGTGTAAACTACAGCACAAACAATAATCTAATACGTACCACAGACGTGTAAACTACAGAACAAACAGCAATCTAATACGTACCACAGACGTGTAAACTACAGCACAAACAACAATCTAATACGTACCACAGACGTGTAAACTACTGAACAAACAGCAATCTAATACGTACCATAGACGTGTAAACTACAGAACAAACAGCAATCAATACACCATACATCTAATACTTACCACAGACGTGTAAACTACAGCACAAACAGTAATCAGTACACCAAAAATCTAATACGTACCACAGACATGTAAAGTACAGCGCAAACAGCAATCTAATACGTACCATAGACGTGTAAACTACAGCACAAACATCAATGTAATACTTACCACAGACGTGTAAACTACTGCACAAACAGCAATCAATACACCATGAATCTAATACGTACCACAGACGTCTAAACTACAGCACAAGCAGCAATCTAATATGTACCACAGACGTGGAAACTACTGAACAAACAGCAATCTAATACTTACCACAGACGTGTAAACTACAGAACCAACAGCAATCTAATACGTACCACTGACACGTAAACTACAGCACAAACAGCAATCTAATACGTACCACAGACGTGTAAACTACAGCAAAAACAGCAATCTAATACGTACCATAGACGTGTAAACTGCAGCACAAACAGCAATCAATACACACCACAGACGTGTAAACTACAGCGCAAACAGCAATCTAATACGTACCACAGACGTGTAAACTACAGCACAAACAGTAATCTAATACGTACCACAGACGTGTAAACTAGAGCACAAACAATAATCTAATACGTACCACAGACGTGTACACTACAGCACAAACAGCAATCAGTACAATGGAGATGTACAGTGGGAATCCAGACACTAGATTTAAAAGACAAAAATAAAGTAATAAGGTGGAGGAATTGATATTTGGCCGCAGAGCAAAGTCGTTTAAAAAAGTTAAAAAATGAAAATTTAATAATGATAATTAAACATTATAAAAGACGAATGTGGAATTCAGATCTCGGAAGTGGTGAAATAAATATATATATATATAAAAACACAAAAACACGCACAAACGACAATTGATAAGAATTTGTAGGTAAATCACTGAAACATTCGTTTCAACTCCAACAATGTGTAATAGAAAAAAAAAAGTTTTTTATCTCCTAATGTTTCTCAATTTTACTTTGTATGTTTTTTGCATTCTGCGCGAACGCAGTTAAAGGTTTTCAGGAGACCGAAAGCTTGATAGGAGTGTTTATGTGTTGTCTGGAGCTAAATGGATATGATTATTCTTTCGCTTTTGTGTCGTGCTTCCTGTACATTCGACACATTTAAAGCAAATCTGTTTTATGCACATACCAACTGATCTAACGGCAACCCAATAAAATGTTGTTTTAACGTAAGCCAGTATGTCGGTTCACATTTACAGCACAAGCCTAGACAGATATTGAACAATTCACGTCACTGGGGTAATAACCAATAAATAAAATAATGGTCGAGGTCACTCCAACCTCATTTGAAATATTTGGCGCGGTGATATCAAACGATAGGATACGATACCTGACACGTAAACATAGACCATACTACATGAGTTCTAGTCCAATCGGAGGGCGAGAATTTTAATCTTATTTCGAACCAGGCATGCCAAAGTACAGTCGGTAGCAACATAACCAGTACCAGGACAGGACACTGGTACCGGTACCGTGACAAATCAAGAATTGGGTGACATATCGCAATCAGATGGGAGAAATTCGCATTCAAACCGCCCCAGACACCAAGATCGCGAGATAAACATGGCATCGTGCCAATTATTCTGCGGCGATATCAAAGTAACCATAAGGCACGAAGATCGTGCTTTATGCTTACTTTGGTGTCAAAGCAGAATAATTTCTTTGATTTAGCCGATGACGGCTCTTTTATTGTCTTTGATACGACGTGTGAAAAGTCAAAATGGTCGGCCTTATTGAGGCCGTGGTGGAGACAGAACATGCACCTGGGGAGTGTTTTGACGTGTTTTGATAT
Source organism: Pictodentalium vernedei (assembly GCA_031216915.1). Lineage (NCBI taxonomy): Eukaryota > Metazoa > Mollusca > Scaphopoda > Dentaliida > Dentaliidae > Pictodentalium > Pictodentalium vernedei. Next base: position 467,225,010 of record CM062290.1, read on the forward strand.
GTTCATTCATAAAAAAAGTTAAAAGAATGTCGTGCAGGTGTGCCATACACGATTACCAGCCTGTTTACTCTCGTTCAATTAGGAATTTCCCCATAAAATAATTTTGTACTGGTACCGGCGGGACACAAGTTTCAGTACCGGTACCGGTTGGAGTATGAGGGAACCGGCAGTATCGGTGCCGGTGCCGGTTGATACGCCTGTTTCGAACATTGTAGAAACTCAGCTATCGGTACAGGTTGGAGTATGAGGGAACCGGCAGTATCGGTACAGGTACCGGTTGATACGCATGTTTCGAGCATTGTAGAAACTCGCCTGTCGGTACCGGTTGGAGTATGAGGGAACCGGAAGTACCGGGACCGGTGTCGGTTGATACGCCTGTTTCGAACATTGTAGAAACTCGCCTGTCGGTACCGGTTGGAGTATGAGGGAACCGGAAGTACCGGGACCGGTGCCGGTTGATACGCCTGTTTCGAACATTGTAGAAACTCGGCTGTCGAAAAAATAGAAAGCTGAACATTGAATCGGAGATGTTATTTTCGTTTGTTTTTCTTTCTGAGATCGTAAATTCGTAGTATTTTCTTCAGGAAATTTCGATCCACTGGCGTAAGTGTGTCAGTAGTATAGCAGGAGGTTTTCGTCCCCTATTACCCGGAGCTTTGCCGGTGCAGCTAGTGTTAAATTCCCGTATGAACTGGAGCTTTGCCGGTGCAACATTTGCCGGTGCAAAATGTCGGCACCATCCAGCTAGTTCCGGTAAATGGCGTACGTACTACGTATATAGTCTGCTATTGTATATAGTGATATATGTACATCCAGGGCTATGGGTATATATTATGGGTATGTGAAGGAAAATTGAAGGGGAAGGTGAGTTTTCTTGAATGTTTTTTCCGCGAAACAGTTGACATTGATATTGACGTCGTGACGTCACGATGTGCACGCGACGTCATAGAGACGTTGACCACTGTTGTTGACCACTGTACATTCCGACATAACGTTGTTCGGGTCAGGGGATGTCGGACCTCTTGTAAGTGGGGGTGGGGTGATATAGTATTGGCGGTATATATCCATGTTGGTATCCTATTAGCCCTTGGGTCTTCATATTATCCTATATCTGATATAGCTAGGTCAAGCAGTACTGTAGGAATGGGGGTAATGCATGGTCGCCCGGTGTGGTATTTGCGTGATAATCCTTGTTGGTTTAGATTGGCAGTATAGGATGAATGGTCTGTTGTCCTATTACACCCTTAGTACTATTTACATACCGAATCCTTTGTATTATCTTATGGCTGGTATTTAGTTCGCATGCTAGGTCAGGCAGTATTAAAATCGTTCGTTTAGAAGTGGGGCTTAGGATGCAATGTGTATGCCGCTGTAGGTTCCCTGTTAGTCCTCGGTATTATTAACAAACCGATTGCTTTGTAATATTCTATGGCTGGTATAGGTAGTAAGTTATGGTAGGTCAAGTGGTATTGTGAGTGGGGGTAATACCTGGCAGTATAGAACAGCAGTATAGTATGGACAATATATAGCTCCGTGCCCCCCCCCCCCCCGAAAGCCATTGATACTACTAATCGACTTAATTCTTTATGTCACCCCATGACTAATATAGGTAGTATGTAATGTGGGGCCAGACGTTATTGTGGGTGGGTGGGTGGGTGTAATGCATGGTCGCCTAGTGTGGTAGTGTAGGATGAAGCCCAGAATTTAGAGAACGCAAAAGGTATGTTTGAATGTTACATCGCGAAGCGTGAATATATCGAAGTCGGCAAATTGCGCCATGCCAAAGGTCAAGTTGGGAGAATTTCCTACTGTAGGTGTAATTTTCTTTAACCACAGTAGAAGCTTTATACCGATAGTGGGGTTAAAAGATAAAATTTAACATACAGACATTTCACAGGTAGTAACAAAGGTGAGCATTGTATAAAAAGTCTTAAGCATCTATTTGGGGAGCACTGTCGGGGCGAGACCGGATCTCGTTAGATCACCGAAGTTACGCAATGTTGAGCACGGTTACAGTTAAAACTAGAAGTCCTGTCACGAATAGTGCGCTTATCTAGGCTTAATTTCGCGTTGGAATTGCGCGCAATTGCCATATCGAATGGCATCCAAAAGCACGACAAGTTCTCCTGGTTACTCATAGCAAACACATGCAATGTTTCTGCCAATGGACCTCCAGGTTACCCGTAGGTCCATTGGCTGAAACATTGCTTGTGCACAGGCCATATGTAAAGAATTTGATAGCTTTACTTGGGTCATAACGCGTACATTAACGCGCATATCAGCGTGCTATTTGTGCGCATTTCATGAGAGGACTTCTAGTTTTAACTGTAATCATTGGATGGGTGACCATTCGGCGATTGATTCGGGTGCATCCCTAGTAGTGGCTGGTGTGTGATCGGCGAAGTTTGAGTGTGTGTTTCTCCGTCGTAGCATCACATACCAGCTGTGGTCTTCGAGAATGTTCACCAGTACTACGCAATCTCCACCGTACCTAGGTGTACAATAGGGACCCGTTGGTGTGCTTGCCTTGTGTGCCCTCTGTGGAGCACCGGCAATATGCTCCGTTGAGTTGATCTGAGAATGACATAGAATGAACAAAGGGTGTGAACACCTGTGATACGGGGTAATAAAATAATTCAGAGAGCACTGCGGTGGATTCTAGACGTTAACATTGCATTATTTTTAATATTATTATTATTATTATTATTATTATGAACTGAAAAGATATAACGAATTCCATCACCTCCTGATTTTTTTTTATTGATAACCAGGAAAATAGGACGCTATCAGAATAAAAGATAGTCGATGGCAGAGGGATCACTGTTATTTATGTATATATTGTACTGAGATGTTATGCTCATTTCCGTTTCTGAGAACATTCCTCCATAACTTTCAGAAAAAAACTTTAGGAAGAATAACAAATAAGTACAACCATTCAAATAGTCCAAGGAGCGCGGTGGCTCAGTGGTAGACTGTTGGACTTCTCTGCCAGAGGTCCCGAGTTCGATCCCCATCCGGGACGACCCGCGTTGTGTCCATGGGTAAGGCCCTTCATCCCGGTTGCCTACATGGGTGCGCGATGACGCCGTGTACTAAGGCGTACCTCACATCGATGGTGCACATGTCTTTAACCGCTGTAACCCTGCTTGCACTGGACTTGAAGAGAGTTAGAATGTTGAGGAGCTGACAGTTGCTCGTCGATGCTCGGTGGTTCTCTCCGGGTACTCCGCCTTCCTCCACCTGTCACGGTCACGATTAGCCATTGTGCAATAAGTATGTGACCCTTAAACATCAATAAATAATAATTAATAATAATAATAATAATAATAATAATAAAAATAATATCAAATAGTCCAATTATGTAAAAAGAAAAGACAAGTAAAGTTCCAGCCAGTGGACTTCCGGGTTAAAACCGGAGGTCCATAAGCAGCTGAGACATTGCTTGTGTTTTTTGTTCATACGTATAGAATTTGAAAGTGATACTTTGGGTGATAACCCCACTCCACGGGTGATTTAGTTACAATCTAGATATAAAAAAAAATCTACGCTGTTTTATCCGAAATTATCTCAAGCGCTCGTGAAAAATGAATCAGGTCCACACGAATAAGATAATTCCCGATATTCACTAAATATTTATTAAATGCAACGTGACATTTTACTGCGCAACATTCAGCCCAATTCGACTGCACAAAGTTTCAAGACAATAACGAAGATCTAGTGTTCGTTCCGTCAAGGCGACGTTGACGTTAGGAAGCTACTGAGGGATATTCCTCGTTATCCATCAAGACGAAGAATATCGAGAAATATATTTTAGATAATTTGCAATAAATCACAGGCTAGCATATAAAACAATTTTATTTCCCAGAATTGCCCCTTAAATTTCAACACTGTCTGTAATGATAACGCTGCTGGTGATATAAATAAACAGAATGCGGTGTGTATTTGACCCGGTGGGTGTTTTACATAAAGAGTTAGAATGGCGTAGTTATATTTCGCTCGAGCCGTGCCGATTCAAACACACGTCGCGTTTTGTGTTTATTACACAAACCATGTATTAAAATTAATTTAAATAAACACATTTTAATTCCGATGTTTAAACCCAAAGGTGAAGAGTCTGTTTGTTTTGATTGAAGCTGTACTGATCAAATGGATCGATAAAAAATTAGAACAACCATTTCGGAACCAGAGTTTGTTGAAATTCGTACCGCTGTTTCTCTTCGGATGGTGCCCATTCACACCTTACCGTTCGGTGGCTATTACCGTTAGTAAAAATATAAGTACAAATTTGTGTTGATTTGCAAAACAGTTGGGAGAAACATTTTTAAAAGAAGTTCGAAGCATGTCAAGATATACGAAGGTTTAACGAAATAAAATTGACCAATTTAGAAATTTTAGATATAACGGATCCATAAAACGAGATGGCCACGGGACTGGGTTAATGTTCTGGTTGGAAATGATTGGGTTTTTTTAAAACATTATCTCATTTTTGGTTAACTAATTTTTTGTGAACAGACTTTATTTTGCTTTGGACGTTTTCATTTTTTCACTATGCGACAGACTGTCGATAAATATTGTATAACGAAATTTGGAAACTTTTCGAAGCGTAACTAATGACTCGATGGGAACGACACTAGTATGAACGGTGCTGGGAATATTATGATTCCCGATGAGTCTAGACATAGGATGGGGAAATCTCACCCGAGGGGCAAGATATTTGAACCAGACCCGAGGCTTGCCGAGGGTCTGGTTCAAATATCTTGCCCCGAGGGTGAGATTTCCCCATTCCCACCTTCAGACTCATCGAGGATGATTTTTCTCCCCACACATGAGGATTACGTCATATAGATAATTGGCGGTCACGTGCTAACATACCCAATTTATCAAGTCGTAGTCCTTTCGAAAAACGAACAATTTCATCGGAAAGATCGTACAAAAGTACAAAAGGTATATTCTAAAAAATTGATTTGTAACACTGTCCGTTAAGGGGTTAATGAATTTGCGCGTGTAAAACTCAAATGTAAAGGGCATTGTGAGATTATTGATCGATCGATAAATTCGCGCAGTGATATTATTAAATCTGCAGAGAAACAAAACAAATCAAGTTTAATATTTGAATAATAATTAAATATCGAGTCTATATTTGCAAATCGTGAAGCCATTTTGTTTATTTACAATTGTGCAGATGATGATGAAATAGTTCCGGCATCCTAATAAAATATGCAAATGAGTATGTCACGTGGGGTGGGTGGGATAGAAATATCCCACCCTGCTGTCTCACCCGGGACACGCGTATGTTTCACGTATAGTGGGGGGAGAAAAACATTGCGACTTGTACATAGCCCATTGAATACAGAATCATTTATGTCACAGCGGCTATTCCGTAAAATACAAGGGTTTAAAGTTGAATGGATGTGTAATAAAATTCCTTTCTTATCTATAATGATAACGTTGTTGGTGATATTAAATTTTTTCCTTGTCTATTTATACAATGGTAATGCTGTTAGTGGCATTAAATTTCTCCCCTGTCTGTAATGGTAATGTTGTTGGTGCAATTAATTTATTCCCTGCCTGTAATGGCAATATTCCTTGTCTGTAATGATAATGCTCTTGGAAATATTAAATGCCTTCCCTGTCTGTAATTGTAACGCTGTTGGTGATATTATATTTCTTCCGTATTTGTAATAGTAACAGTTTCGCGATAGTAAAGTTCTTCGTTGTCTATAATGGCAATGCTGCTGGTGATACTAAATTTCCTCTCTGTCTGTTCCTTTCTGCAATGACAACGCTGTTGGTGATATGAAAAGCAGACGACACTTGCAAAAAAAATTCTTGAATAACTAATTTTTTTCATTTTTTGTCTCAAAAACATAGGTTATGACCCCTCGTTGGAACGAGCTCGTCGAGCTCGTTCCAACGAGGGGTCATAACCTATGTTTTTGAGACAAAAAATGAAAATATTTTGAAAATAATTGACGATTTTTGAGAATAGCGCTGGCCGGTTTTGGCCGTTACGTTGGGTAAAGGGTTAATTTTTTCCTGTCTATAACGGCAAAGCTGCCGATGACAGTAAATTTCTTCCCTGTCTGTAATGGTAATGCTATTAGTGATAGCAAAACTGCCCTTATCTGACTGTACCGTTAACACTATTGGAGAGGGAACCATAAATTCCTCAGCTGACTGTACTGCTAACACTATTGGAGAGGGAACTATATATTCCTTACCTGATTGAAGTGTTAACACTATTGGAGGGGGAACCATAAATTCCTTATCTGACTGTACCGCTAACACTATTGGAGAGAGAACTATAAATTCCTTACCTGACTGTACCGCTAACATCATTGGAGAGGGAACTATACATTCCTTACTTGACTGTAACGCTAACGCTAATGGAGAGAAAACTATGATTTCCTTACCTGACTGTAAAACTAACGCTGGTCCCAGAAGTACAATACCCATATACACCACCTAAAATGAGAAACAAGTGTGTCACATTGGTTCTGTTTAATTTAATTCGATGTTGACTTTGATCGAAAATAGCGATTCGTATGGCCCTGTGGGTTGATATGGTGATATTGCACGTGTGGGTTGTTTATCTAGAATTATCTCCTCTATGTGTCAATGGTTGCACGTGTGGGTTGTTTATCTGGAATTATCTCCTCTATGTACCAATGGTCGCTCCTGTGGGTTGTTTATCTAGAATTATCTCCTCTATGTGCCAATTGATGCACGTGTGGGTTGTTTATCTAGAATTATATCCTCTATATGCCAATGGTCGCACGTGTGGGTTGTTTATCTAGAATTATCTCCTCTATGTGCCAGTGGTTGCACGTGTGGGTTGTTTATCTAGAATTGTATCCTCTATATACCAATGGTTGCACGTGTGGGTTGTTTATCTTGTATTATCTCCTCTACGTGCCAGTGGTCGCACGTGTGGGTTGTTTATCTAGGATTGTGTCCTCTATGTGCCACTGGTTGCACGTGTGGGTTGTTTATCTAGAATTATCTCCTTTTTTTCCTCTATGTGCCAATGGTCGCACGTGTGGGTTGTTTATCTAGAATTGGGTCCTCTATATGCCAATGGACGCACGTGTGGGTTGTTTATCTAGAATTATCTCCTCTACGTGCCAACGGTCGCACGTGTGGGATGTTTATCCATAACTGTGTCCTCTATATGCTAATGGTTGCACGTGTGAGTTGTTTATCTAGAATTGTGTCCTCTACGTGCCAATGGTCGCACGGGTGGGTTGTTAATCTAGAATTGTGTCCTCTATATGCCAATGGTCGCACATTTGGGTTGTTTATCTAGAATTATCTCCTCAATGTGCCAATGGTTGCACGTGTGGGTTGTTTATCTAGAATTATCTCTTCTATGTGCCAACGGTCGCCCGTGTCGGTTGTTTATCTAGAATTGGGTCCTCTATATGCCAATGGACGCACGTGTGGGTTGTTTATCTAGAATTATCTCCTCTACGTGCCAATGGTCGCACTTGTGGGTTGTTTATCCATAACTGTGTCCTCTATATGCTAATGGTTGCACGTGTGAGTTGTTTATCTAGAATTGTGTCCTCTACGTGCCAATGGTCGCACGGGTGGGTTGTTAATCTAGAATTGTGTCCTCTATATGCCAATGGTCGCACATTTGGGTTGTTTATCTAGAATTATCTCCTCAATGTGCCAATGGTTGCACGTGTGGGTTGTTTATCTAGAATTATCTCTTCTATGTGCCAACGGTCGCCCGTGTCGGTTGTTTATCTAGAATTGTGTCCTCTATATGCAATGGTTGCACGTGTGGGTTGTTTTTCTAGAATTATCTCCTCTATGTGCCAATGATCGCACGTGTGGGTTATTTATCTAGAATTGTGTCCTCTATATGCTAATGGTTGCACGAGTGGGCTGTTTATCTAGAATTGTGTCCTCTACGTGCCAATGGTCGCACGTGTGGGTTGTATATCTAGAATTGTGTCCTGTATATGCCAATGGTCGCACGTGTGGGTTGTTTATCTAGAATTATCTCTTCTATGTGCCAATGGTCGTACGTATGGGTTGTTTATCTAGAATTATCTCTTCTATGTGCCAATGGTTGCACGTGCGGGTTGTTTATCTAGAATTGTGTCCTCTATATGCCAATGGTCGCACGTGTGGGCTGTTTATCTAGAATTATCTCCTCTATGTGCCAATGGTCGCATGTGTGGGTTGTTTATATAGAATTATCTCCTCTATATGCCAATGGTCGCACGTGTGGGTTGTTTAACTAGAATTATCTCCTCTATGTGCCAATGGTCGCATGTGTGGGTTGTTTATATAGAATTATCTCCTCTATGTGGCAATGGTCGTACGTGTGGGTTGTTTATCTAGAATTGTCTCCTCTATGTGCCAATGGTCGCACGTGTGGGTTGTTTATCTAGAATTGTGTCCTCTATATGCCAATGGTCGCACGTGTAGGTAGTTAATCTAGAATTGTGTCTTCTATGTGCCAGTGGTTGCACGTGTGGGTTGTTTATCTAGAATTATCTCCTCTATGTGACAATGGTCGCACGTGTGGGTTGTTTATCTAGAGTTATCTCCTCTATGTGTCAATGGTCGCACGTATGGGTTGTTTATCTAGAATTATCTCTTATATGTGCCAATGGCCGCACGTGTTCGTTGTTTATCTAGAATTATGACCTCTATATGCTATTGATTGCACGTGTGGGTTGTTTATCTAGAATTATCTCCTCTATATGCCAATGGTTGCACGTGTGAGTTGTTTATCTAGAATTATCTCCTCCATGTGCCAATGGTCGCACGTATGGGTTGTTTATCTAGAATTGTGTCCTCTATATGCCAATGGCTGCACGTGTGGGTTGTTTATCTAGAATTATCTCCTCTATGTGCCAATGGTCGCACGTGTGGGTTGTTTATCTAGAATTATCTCCTCTATATACCAATGGTCGCACGTGTGGGGTTGTTTATCTAGAATTATCTCCTCTATATACCAATGGTCGCACGTGTGGGGTTGTTTGTCTAGAATAATCTCCTCTATGTGCCAATGGTTGCACGTGTGGTTGTTTATCTAGAATTATCTCTTCTATGTGCCAACGGTCGCACGTATGGGATGTTTATCTAGAATTATCTATTCTATGTGCCAATGGTCGCACGTGTGGGTTGTTCATCTAGAATTATCTCCTCTATATGCCAAATGTCGCACGTGTGGGTTGTTTATCTAGAATTATATCCTCTATATGCCAATGGTTGTACCTGTGGTTCGGATTATCGAGAAGTATCTCCTCCCTATATACCAGGTAGTATTTTAAATGGGATGATGGGATATACGTACTACACTTATGCGAGCCGTCACGTGACTAAACGGAAGCAACTAGCTGGCTTAACGATACGCAATCTCTTAGAACACACACCCTATACCAAATACGACAAAGTACAAAGGAACGATAAGCGTAACTTCGTGACCGATCATATATAATATGAGACACTTCGCCCTTCAGGACGAGTTTATAATTATGCACAGAATCAAAAAGTGTGTCACAATGGTTGACTTAATTAATAAACATGGCGATAACGACAAGGCATCAGGTACTCCGGCTTCCCCGACCTGTAAAACTGCCCGACACGAGGTGACCCTGGCTGTCGAAAGGGTCGTTAAATCCCAATAAATAAATAAAATAATTAAATAAATAAATAAATAACGACCAGGTAGGATTCGGAGGATCGTCATTGAATCTCATTGAATCTCGAAGCGGAACACACACTATTTTCCGCATCAATCGAACTGCGAATGCAATCGAATTGCCATTATGGACCTCTGTCGTCCTCGTCATCCAGAAGTATCTCCTCGAAATATTGTAATCATAAAAGTAGTATTTTGTCAGTAAGATTGCGATCGTGCAGTGACGCACTTAAACCTCCGCACTCTGATGTCAAAATGGCAAAGTTTTAAGGAGCAAATATTTCCCATAATGCTGTTTGATATTTAACTAAATATACCTTGTTTGACAGAGCTCAATGAGTACGCACTTCCAGTGTGCTTGAGGTTAAAAGCAGCGGGTCGAGAATTCATAAATACGCAGAACGACACGCGCGTATGAATGGGTTAATCGATATGGCACCTGTGTTATCGCGGATAAAACTCGAGGTCTGCGGTCTTTCGTTTTATCCGTCGGCTCTGACACTCGATCAACCCATTCACACGCGTGTGTCTTTCTGTGTTCATTACCATTTCTACTCCCCTGAATGCGCATGCGTGTAAACAGTATGGAAGATTACAATCTAAATTACTATAGCGGTCTATGGGAGAAATTCGAAAAACTTTCATTTGCGAGAATTTTCATTTTTTTCACATAATAGACGGACATATGATCAAATATTTCATAACATTCTCTTTAAAATGGTAGTAACTACTTTTTGTTAAAATTAGTTTTTTAATGGTTCCATTTGTTTTCTCCAATTTTCACTTTTTATCCCAGTGCATCGCCTTATTAATTTGTTAGAAAAGACTGATGGGGTTAAAATCAAAGACCCAAAAATGTTTTAAATCCTCATGACAAAATTTGGACGGACACAGATTTTATTAAAGCAAAAATTAATTTTCTTTGTTCTGTAAACATATTTTGGATATGTTATTGTTTCAATGTTTCCATTTAACTTTGCAAAGTGGTGTTTTTCTAACTTTGTGACCTTGCGACAGATAATACAAATGTACCTCTCCTCCACTAGTGCCAGTCAGCAGGTTAATTTATAACGTCTGGAGAATAGAGTGTGATGCTTACAGTTGGGATGTGTGTTTAGATCAATAAAATGAAAATAGAATGAAAATGTCCACTTCTGAGATTATTTTTGGACACAACTAAAAACTTGAAAGACTTTTGTCCAGAATGAAAGGGAAAAAACGTGAGTTATTTGCAAATTCAAATTCTTATTAATTTGTGTATTTAATCAGATATTTTCATCTATTTTGTTCCCACATTATAGTATATATTATTACGTAGGAAGAAAATTGAGAAAAACATCTAATATGAAGATACAAAACTTAACAGGGAACTATTGTGGTGGACGGTTTGTGTCTTTGACGCTGCGACGACAAATACATGTACAGTACGTGGAGAGTGTATTATCACTAACTCACTCGCAGAGTGGAGATTCCACCCGAACAATAATTGCAAATTTGATGCAAAGTATAACCAGCACAAGCAAAGTTTCAGCCAATGGACCTCCGGGTTAAACCCGGAGGTCCATTGGCTGAAATATTGCGTGTGTTTTTTGTCGATATGTACAAAATTTGAAAGTTATAGCTTGGGTGATAACTCCACTCCGCGGGTGATTTAGTTACAATTCACTCTCCACGTACTGTACATGTCAAATATGATCGAGCGAGCTTTGAAGCGTGAATAATCACGGGAGATAACTCGAAACTCTGTCCCTTCCTACAGGAATAAAAATAGTTCAATATGCTTTTTCACGTCTTTTGAAGCAATTACTAGAAGGACACCCAGCAATTCATTTGACATCTTATTGCCTGAGTGCTAGAATGTTCTATGTCCCAGAGGGGTCATAAGACACTCTAGCGACGATCTATCAACAAAATGAACATATTTTGTCGCCAACCAAATTTGTGTACTCATACTCTTCTTCTTCTGTATATTCATTATCCCCTTCATATATTGACTTTATTTCTTCTTCGATATTTTCATACACATTAAACACGCCATATCCTTCAATTTTCGACATTTTATTTAGTCATTTCGCAATCGGTTCAGTTTCGTTCATCAATCGTCTGCTCAACGATGTCCGTTCGGCACATGTGTGCGGAACAGATTTTCATTTTCCGCATGGTTTAGTGTTGCTGTAGATAGGGATTTCATTAAACAGGCGAGTAATAAAAAATAAATGATGCGAACTCACAAACGAATCACGAAAAACAAACGGACATGGCATCTCAGACTCATTGTGCTTTTAGTTCTTCCTGAATGGTCAATTTCTCCAGAGATATGAGCAGAAAATCGGAAAGATCCGATCAAAATTCTCAGCCTGCATGTGTGATCACAGTACTGTAGCAGGTGATGTCCAGAAACGGATATGTGTACTGGGTTATTACACATCACAGGTCCGAACGAAACCGACCAGTTAGTTTCATATGAACGATGACGGGACGCAATATTCTGGTGCCCATATCCGTTTCTCTATATCGACGGGTATATAAGGGAGATAATTGTGACTTCGGATCAGATCGTGACGATATAAAATGAGAACATCGCCCTATAGGTAACGTTTCGAATTAGTCAGATTCACATGCTTTATAAATAACTCAACGGAATTCGAATCAAATCGGTCGAATTAAATATCTCGAAGCTTCCACGAGCCCACATTAATGTTTACAATAAATGCAGTACGCAGTGGATGGGTTGCCACTAGAGCCCCAAGTATTGGAGTTTTCGATCTAGCAATATTTATAAACAACGACAGAAAGCAGGAACGAAGCTTCATTCAATTTACCTCTCGGTTTATTAATCGGAGCATTGTTGGCGCTCCCAATATTTATTTAACGATATTCACGAGCTACCGCTTGAGTGACAATTTCACACACGTTCGGCTGTACAATTGATATCTTTAGACGCAGATACAGAATAAGAGATGCAAACTGTTGGTCTACAAAAACTTACATAATAGGTTGCCTGTAGGATAGTTCCTATTAACCGAACAGCTCTTGAATTATATCTTCTTCCCAGGTACTGAAAATAAAAGTACAGTTCTCTTAACAGAAATCAATTTTGTGACCTCGACGTTTCGTATGATGTGTCTTTTGTTGACATATATGGTGGTATCCCATTATATTGAACAAAACAACTGTAGTACGCGACGGAAAGAAAAACACGTGACTAGGATTTCATTACAGACGCTCTTGTTTTAAATACTTCGTTCTGTTTAAAAACGAGGACGACATTATTCAACAACACACTAAATCAAAACCGTGCCCTTTTCAGCTCTATATATCTTTAACCAACACACATGAACTCGTAGATGGACGTCAGAATGTATAACTGTCGTAATCAAAAGATGTGTTTTATATTACACCTGAAATAAACAGTCCAGTAACCGATTTTGTTTTATGGCGATACGATATAGTAGATACGCTATGGTTGGACCTAACTGTGTCGGTCTAAATTTCCAGATATCTGTTCTATTGTTAGTAGTTAATCGGTGTGCTTGGACCTTTAATTGGCAGATATCTGTTCTATTGTTAGCAGTTAATCGGTGTGCTTGAACCAGTAATTGACAGATATCTGTTCTATTGTTAGTAGTTAATCGGTGTGCTTGGACCTGTAATTGGAAGATATCTGTTCTATTGTTATTGTTATTGGTTAATCAGTGTGCTTGGACCTGTAACTGACAGATATCCGTTCTATTGCTCGTGGTTAATCGGTGTGATTGGACCTGTAATTGACAGATATCTGTTCTATTGTTAGTAGTTAATCGGTGTGATTGGATCTGTAATTGGCAGATATCTGTTCTATTGTTAGTAGTTAATCGGTGTGATTGAACCTGTAATTGGCAGATATCTGTTCTATTGTTAGTAGTTAATCGGTGTGATTGGACCTGTAATTGACAGATATCTGTTCTATTGTTAGTAGTTAATCGGTGTGCTTGGACCTGTAATTGGCAGATATCTGTTGTATTGTTAGTAATTAATAGGTTTGCTTGGACCTGTAACTGATAGATATCCGCTCTATTGTTAGTAGTTAATCGGTGTGATTGGACCTGTAACTGACAGATATCTGTTCTATTGTTAGTAATTAATAGGTTTGCTTGGACCTGTAACTGATAGATATCTGTTCTATTGTTAGTAGTTAATCGGTGTGATTGGACCTGTAACTGACAGATATCTGTTCTATTGTTAGTAGTTAATCGGTGTGCTTGGACCTGTAATTGACAGATATCTGTTCTATTGTTAGTAGTTAATCGGTGTGCTTGGACCTGTAATTGGCAGATATCTGTTCTATTGTTAGCAGTTAATCGATGTGCTTGGACCAGTAATTGACAGATATCTGTTCTATTGTTAGTAGTTAATCGGTGTGATTGGACCTGTAACTGACAGATATCCGCTCTATTGTTAGTAGTTAATCGGTGTGCTTGAACCTGTAATTGGACCTGTAATTGGCAGATATCTGTTCTATTGTTAGTAGTTAATCGGTGTGCTTGGACCTGTAATTGACAGATATCTGTTCCATTGTTAGTGGTTAATCAGTGTGCTTGGACCTGTAACTGACAGATATCTGTTCTATTGTTAGTAGTTAATCGGTGTGATTGGACCTGTAATTGACAGATATCTGTTCTATTGTTAGTAGTTAATCGGTGTGCTTGGACCTGTAATTGACAGATATCTGTTCTATTGTTAGTAGTTAATCGGTGTGCTTGGACCTGTAATTGACAGATATCTGTTCTATTGTTAGTAGTTAATCGGTGTGATTGGACTTGTAAATGGCAGATATCTGTTCTATTGTTAGTAGTTAATCAGTGTGCTTGGACCTGTAACTGACAGATATCTGTTCTATTGTTAGTGGTTAATTAGTGTGCTTGGACCTGTAACTGACAGATATCTGTTCTATTGTTCGTGGTTAATCGGTGTGATTGGACCAGTAATTGACAGATATCTGTTCTATTGTTAGTAGTTAATCGGTGTGATTGGACCTGTAATTGACAGATATCTGTTCTATTGTTAGTGGTTAATCAGTGTGCTTGGACCTGTAACTGACAGATATCTGTTCTATTGTTCGTGGTTCATCGGTGTGATTGGACCTGTAACTGACAGATATCTGTTCTATTGTTCGTGGTTAATCGGTGTGATTGGACCAGTAATTGACAGATATCTGTTCTATTGTTAGTAGTTAATCGGTGTGATTGGATCTGTAATTGGCAGATATCTGTTCTATTGTTAGTAGTTAATCGGTGTGCTTGGACCTGTAACTGACAGATATCTGTTCTATTGTTAGTAGTTAATCGGTGTGATTGGACCTGTAATTGACAGATATCTGTTCTATTGTTAGTAGTTAATCGGTGTGATTGGACCTGTGATTGGACCTGCAATTGGCAGATATCTGTTCTATTGTTAGTAGTTAATCGGTGTGCTTGGACCTGTAACTGACAGATATCTGTTCTATTGTTCATGGTTAATCGGTGTGATTGGACCTGTAACTGACAGATATCTGTTCTATTGTTAGTAGTTAATCGGTGTGCTTGGACCTGTAATTGACAGATATCTGTTCTATTGTTAGTGGTTAATCAGTGTGCTTGGACCTGTAACTGACAGATATCTGTTCTATTGTTCGTGGTTCATCGGTGTGATTGGACCTGTAACTGACAGATATCTGTTCTATTGTTCGTGGTTAATCGGTGTGATTGGACCAGTAATTGACAGATATCTGTTCTATTGTTAGTAGTTAATCGGTGTGATTGGATCTGTAATTGGCAGATATCTGTTCTATTGTTAGTAGTTAATCGGTGTGCTTGGACCTGTAACTGACAGATATCTGTTCTATTGTTAGTAGTTAATCGGTGTGATTGGACCTGTAATTGACAGATATCTGTTCTATTGTTAGTAGTTAATCGGTGTGATTGGACCTGTGATTGGACCTGCAATTGGCAGATATCTGTTCTATTGTTAGTAGTTAATCGGTGTGCTTGGACCTGTAACTGACAGATATCTGTTCTATTGTTCATGGTTAATCGGTGTGATTGGACCTGTAACTGACAGATATCTGTTCTATTGTTCGTGGTTAATCGGTGTGATTGGATCTGTAATTGGCAGATATCTGTTCTATTGTTAGTAGTTAATCGGTGTGATTGGATCTGTAATTGGCAGATATCTGTTCTATTGTTAGTAGTTAATCGGTGTGATTGGACTTGTAATTGACAGATATCTGTTCTATTGTTAGTAGTTAATCGGTGTGATTGGACCTGTGATTGGACCTGTAATTGGCAGATATCTGTTCTATTGTTAGTAGTTAATCGGTGTGATTGGATCTGTAATTGGCAGATATCTGTTCTATTGTTAGTAGTTAATCAGTGTGCTTGGACCTGTAACTGACAGATATCTGTTCTATTGTTAGTGGTTAATCAGTGTGCTTGGACCTGTAACTGACAGATATCTGTTCTATTGTTCGTGGTTAATCGGTGTGATTGGACCAGTAATTGACAGATATCTGTTCTATTGTTAGTAGTTAATCGGTGTGCTTGGACCTGTAATTGACAGATATCTGTTCTATTGTTAGTGGTTAATCAGTGTGCTTGGACCTGTAACTGACAGATATCTGTTCTATTGTTCGTGGTTTATCGGTGTGATTGGACCTGTAACTGACAGATATCTGTTCTATTGTTCGTGGTTAATTGGTGTGATTGGACCAGTAATTGACAGATATCTGTTCTATTGTTAGTAGTTAATCGGTGTGATTGGATCTGTAATTGGCAGATATCTGTTCTATTGTTAGTAGTTAATCGGTGTGCTTGGACCTGTAACTGACAGATATCTGTTCTATTGTTAGTAGTTAATCGGTGCAATTGGACCTGTAATTGACAGATATCTGTTCTATTGTTAGTAGTTAATCGGTGTGATTGGACCTGTGATTGGACCTGCAATTGGCAGATATCTGTTCTATTGTTAGTAGTTAATCGGTGTGCTTGGACCTGTAACTGACAGATATCTGTTCTATTGTTCGTGGTTAATCGGTGTGATTGGACCTGTAACTGACAGATATCTGTTCTATTGTTCGTGGTTAATCGGTGTGATTGGATCTGTAATTGACAGATATCTGTTCTATTGTTAGTAGTTAATCGGTGTGATTGGATCTGTAATTGGCAGATATCTGTTCTATTGTTAGTAGTTAATCGGTGTGATTGGACTTGTAATTGACAGATATCTGTTCTATTGTTAGTAGTTAATCGGTGTGCTTGGACCTGTAATTGGCAGATATCAGGTCTATTGTTAGTAGTTAATCGGTGTGCTTGGACCTGTAATTGGCAAATATCTGTTCTATTGTTAGTAGTTAATCGGTGTGCTTGGACCTGTAATTGACAGATATCTGTTCTATTGTTAGTAGTTAATCGGTGTGATTGGATCTGTGATTGGACCTGTAATTGGCAGATATCTGTTCTATTGTTAGTAGTTAATCGGTGTGATTGGATCTGAAATTGGCAGATATCTGTTCTATTGTTAGTAGTTAATCGGTGTGCTTGGACCTGTAATTGGCAGATATCAGGTCTATTGTTAGTAGTTAATCGGTGTGCTTGGACCTGTAATTGGCAAATATCTGTTCTATTGTTAGTAGTTAATCGGTGTGCTTGGACCTGTAATTGGCAGATATCTGTTCTATTGTTAGTAGTTAATCGGTGTGCTTGGACCTGTAAATGGCAGATATCTGTTCTATTGTTAGTAGTTAATCGGTGTGCTTGGACCTGTAATTGGCAGATATCTGTTCTATTGTTAGTAATTAATCGGTTTGTTTGGACCTGTAATTAGCAGCTATCTGTTCTATTGTTAGTAGTTAATTGGTGTGCTTGGACCTGTAATTGGCAGATATCCGTTCTATTGTTAGTAGTTAATCGGTGTGCTTGGACCTGTAATTGGCAGATATCTGTTCTATTGTTAGTAGTTAATCGGTGTGCTTGGACCTGTAATTGGCAGATATCTGTTCTATTGTTAGTAGTTAATCGGTGTGCTTGGACCTGTAATTGGCAGATATCTGTTCTATTGTTAGTAGTTAATCGGTGTGCTTGGACCTGTAATTGGCAGATATCCGTTCTATTGTTAGTAGTTAATCGGTGTGATTGGACCTGTAATTGACAGATATCTGTTCTATTGTTAGTAGTTAATCGGTGTGATTGGACCTGTAATTGGCAGATATCTGTTCTATTGTTAGTAGTTAATCGGTGTGATTGGACTTGTAATTGGCAGATATCTGTTCTATTGTTAGTAGTTAATCGGAGTGCTTGGACCTGTAATTGACTGTTTTCTTCACTCCAGAAAACACAGTTACTACTGCGAAAGCTTTTTATGAATAGTGTCACAACTCCAATCAGATCGCTCTTGCTGTAGTACGTGCGATTATTATTACCTCACCTATGACAATTTGATATCTCCTCGAATTGTATTACCTGGGAATGTAACGTGCATACCGGCAGTAAATCCCGGACACGGTGGGTGTGTCACTTTTAATGCACCGTGACCTAGAGTTATCTTCTCGGGTGAGTAGCCGCCATTCCTGGGAATGTAACGTGCATACCGGCAGTAAATCCCGGACACGATGGGTGTGTCACTTTTAATACACCGTGACCTAGAGTTATCTTCTCGAGTGAGTAGCTGCCATTACTATTCTGATGCATTTCCACTCGCTTCGAATTTTTAAAATTTGAATTAAAACAAAATAAGAGAATTTATGCACAAAACTATTTTCAAGGTACCGTATTTATTGATTTAAAACATTAAAGATTTGAAAAAATTGACAGAAAATATTTTCGTAGTCCCAAACCAAACGTTCTTTGTGTGACGGGATGCTGTGCGGGGATTCTCCTATTTTTATTCTAGATCTAAATTTTTATTTCAAATTCCGTTGTTAAGTTTTTAAATAACATTTAATAATTTATTTAATATTAATATCCCATTTAGTTTCCTATTTTAGGTAATATTTTTCTACCCTTGTGCAAATGTTTGGTTGTTTGTAAAATCCGTAACTTTGCGTTTTACTTCAAACGTTGTCCGTGCATCACGAATGGTTTGCAGTTGAACTCAAAGTTGGTGGCCTACACTGTCTCTATATAAGCCGTAAATTTCCTTTGCTGGTCAGAATTCACATATTCTCATACAGGTGAGACACATCACCAACCTCGAAGAACACCGGTTAGTGTTCGTTCTAGCAAATCTTCGTTGCAAATTTTGGAGGGAATTTAAAATTTTCCTCCCTAAGCAAATTCGCTCAGTAAATTTCGTCCTGCCTTTTAATTTTTTTATTTTTTTGACCATCATTTACAGAATGGATAATATTTTTCTTGGATCATAGCAAAACATCCCAATTAAATTCGCACCTTCCATTTTCGGCCTATTTATTTTACAAAACACAAAACTTAAGTTGTTTTTTTTTTTGTAGTGAAATAATAGCTCCCCTAGTAAATTCGACCTATCACAACTCGGCCCAATCTCATTTATTTTAAAGGGAATTCAGCACAGCCGCCCATCATACTTTACTTTTCTCAGACCATCACCAGTTGTGTCAAGATAAACAGCATTCAAAGATATTCAAGTATTGTTGTTTCTTGCCATGATAATGAGACAAAATAACCTGTAAATACATGTGACCAGTCGTGTGAACATTCTATTGATTTTTTTTTTACGCTGAAGCGAACATTGTTTTTACAGTTTACTCAACAGATTAAAAGTGATTTTTTGAACGTTTAAAAGTGCTTTGCTAACCGTTTTCAGGTGGTAATGACAGTAGATGTATGTATGTAAAATTGTTGGTTTTTATTCAACTTTTCATTAATCTTATTCCTGAAGGCCGTCGATGGGGTTAAATTCTTAACATCGTCAGCGAGTGACCGGATATGGGATGGTACCTGGTCTATATACCAGGTACCAACCCGTACCCGATCACTTGCTGACTATGTTGTTACTAATAATACTCCACAACTGTATAAAAAGCTCAGCTCATCATAATTTAATCGTATTAGAAATCCGATACAACTGAAGGTAACATCTCTTTTATTTAAGCGAGTGTCAATAACTTGTAATCCCCAAATGGACAGTGCTCTGGCCGCCATAATGGTTTAATGACTAGACCATTTAAATTATTTCAGTACTGTAGGTGGTAAATAGTTATATATCCTTGTATACTACTTTATATATCCCTTTACATTTGAATGAATCCCCGCCTCATATATTGATACGAACCTAAACCACTCAGTCGATCCGGCCGCCTACAATAGTACCAAAAAAAACCCAACTTGTATCAAACCTACGGCTTCCGTGAAAACTTATCATTCCAATGGAGAGTGTTCATTTTGGTATACCGTGTTCCTTCACTCCAAGTTATTTATTTACTTATTGATTGGGGTTTAACAACACTTTCACAGCTAGGGTCACCACGTGTCGGGCAGTTTTACGGGTGGAGGAAGCCGTAGTACCCAGGGAGAACCACTGAGCAACGGCGATCAACTGTCAGACTCCACAACATACTAACTCAACACAAGCAGGGTTAGCATTGCTTGAAGACAGGTGTGCCGTCGAGGTGCAGTACGCCTTAGTACGCGGCGTCATCGTGTCCTCACGTGGGCAATTGGGATTAAGTGCCTAGCCCAAGGATACAACGCTGTTGCCACAGGTGGGATTCGAACCGAGGATCTCTCGCCTTGAAGCCTGTATCTCTACCTACGGAGCCACCGTGCTCCCTCACTCCAAGTAATTAATATAACTTGTTTTTGCTGGCCATGATGGACGGAATGACTAAGTTTATAGAAAGGGTGGCAATATATACTCAAACGGTAGTAGCTGGTGGTAGCTAAAGTATATTTAATTACCATTGTTATGTACATACTGTTCAAGGCTGAACTTTTCAAAGTGATGTATTCAAATTTGTTTGCAGTTGTTGTAAATCAGATACAGTACAGTGACCGTTGACTGGCTGTAATCCACTCGTGAACAGTAATGTCCACGCATGCGTTTTCCAGGTAATAAAACTCATCATCGGCAGAATTTTAATTAATGGAGCACCGGGTTGTATCTTTGTTAATTATTTATATAATTAGTGATTGGAATTTAATATTATTTCGTCCGTGGAAATACTGTTCACCCGTGAAAAGAGACGAATCCATGGCGGCTGTACTTTAAGGCACTATATCAGGACGACATTACAACTGATACGGTACTACAAAGAAAATCAAATCAAATTGGGGGATAGGTATTTGCCCTTATTTTCAGTGGCTCTACATACAACAGGAAGCAAAGTTACAGGATTCACTCCTAAATAACCCTTTACCTAACATGAGAAGCAGACGACACTTGCAAAAAAATCTTGAATAACTAATTTATTTCATTTTATGTTTCAAAAACATTGGTTATGACCCCTCATTGGAACGAGCATGACCAGCTCGTTCCAATGAGGGGCCATAACCAATGAAAATAATAACGAAAAGTAATTGGCGATTTTTGGTAATAGCGCTAGCCAGTTTTGGTCTTTACGTTAGGTAAAATGTTGAATGATGATAGACTGGGAAGTAATCATGCCGTTTGATATTTTCATGAGTATAGAGAATAAACAACCCCTTTTTACTCCACACCTGGATAAATGAATGAAAAAAATCACACCTTTGGTAGAAGACATTTGCAAAGTACGCAGAGATGTCAAAATAATTTTATAACAATCCCAGTACTTTTCCTCCATTTCCATATTTGCAAATCCGTATGGAACACGTGTTCCACACTGACTTCCGTTGACGTACTATTATCCCTTCTGACATCATGGATCCATCAAAAGAATTAAACTACGCCCATTTTCGTAATCAGCCAATCAAAACGTTTCATTCAGATCCAGATGAATTTGGAAGATAAGATGACAGCCGAATAAACGAATGTCAGTTGGAAAATGTTTTTGTTCAAATCTATCAAAATAAACGACATTAAACTTATTTTATAAATGGGGAGGGGGGAGGATTTTATAATACTCTAGTTTTGAGTTTGAAGCAAATATCTCTCAGGTAACGGCAGCCAATTTCTTAGAAGTATGAACAAATGACGTATTTTGACACAATTTTCATTAAGATTTTTCTACTTTCGTGTCCATCTGTCACACGTGTTTGCACCTGAGTTTTATTTTGTGCTTATTTCAAGCAGACATAAGAACTGCCAAATTCTACAACTAAGGTGAGATTTTTCACGATGAAGTTTTATCCTTCCGCACTGGAACTTATGTCGTATTGACGAAATCATTCACACATCATGATGGTCTATGTATGTGCGCTATAATATTAAACGAATGTACTTATGATATCGGCAGTATTGTTTTATTGCCTAGCCAAGAAACCAAAATATGTCCCAGAGTATTACTTTAAACCTAATAGAAAGAACAATTTTAGTCATTGAAGGTCATTTATCTTTGTATACTGACCAACATAATAAATCTGTCACAGTTACTCATGACAGAGTAAATATTTTCCTGTTTGATTACGAAGGGTGTTTGGCTAGTCATTCAGTTAAAATCAAAGGAGTTCTACAGATACTTCGTTAGATACTCCTGATGAATCCAATGATCTGGTTCTGGTCACATATTTCTGTACAGTGGCTCATCATTACCACGACAGTTTTACGGGTGGAGGAAGCCAGAGTTTCCGGAGAGATCCACCGAGCCACGGCGAGCAACTGCCATCTCCCCAACATACTAACTCCACACAATCAGGGTTAGCATTGGTTGAAGACAAGTGAACCATCGATGTGAAGTACGCCTTAGTACACAGCGCCACCGTGCCCCCACGTGGGCAATGGGGGTGAGGCGTCTTGCTCAAGGACACAACGCGGTTGCAGCAGGTGGGATTCGAACCATGAACCTCTGGGCTTGCAGCCTGCAACTGTAGCTACTGAGTCACCGCACTCCCTTTGCGTCAAACCCTAACTTATGACCCCTTATTGGAACGAACTCAACGAGCTCGTTTCAACGAGGGATCCTAATCTATGTTTTGGAAACAAAAATGAAACAATAATGAATATTGTATGTTGATTTTTGTGAACAGCGATAGCAGATTTTCAAAATTACGTTCGGAACGAGGTTAAAGTTGAGTTTGATGCTTACGCCGAAGCAGCAATTGTGAAACGATTCTATAATGTTGTATCTGTGATAATTAATATCATCATGTTGTTTACACAGCCCTTCTCGTATCCTCGCGCATGTTCTCATCATTCCATTTCTGTTTGAAGTGTTTTTTATGTCAGGTCGCATGAGTAATCGTGTCTAATGGGTTACTATGCTTTGAATTCTGTAGTTGATACCAACCTAGCTAGAGGTACTCATGGGTGTGAACAATCTGACAGTCTGAGATTAGTGACGTCCAGCCGAGTGGCGGTGATGTGTTACAGAACGCGGGAATGTTGTTCAAATTCATCAATACCGACAGCTAGATTGGTAACTGACTTATACCTGCCGTTTCTTTGATCAATAACGCAAGGACTTGGGTGTACCCAGTACACGAGAGGTATTCAAGTGACGACACTTCCACACTCTGCCCATTGTTCTATTAGGTATTTAATTCAGTCACGGGATATTCATCTTGTTAACTAATAACTTAGACCTCTAATTAAATAACTTGTACTACAGATGAAACCGTTGGAAAAACGAAATATATTCTGTGAGTTGATTGGATCATAATGTCGTGATATTTTGCTCCAATCGAATCTTCAATCGACTCACACAAATATCTTTCGTATAATTTCGAACCGCGAATCCAAATGCATTTCCAATGGTTTCGTCTGCAGTACTAATTATCTGATCGGCGGTCTTCATATGGACACCCGACTCTATTCAATAACCTACTACACATATCTTATACCAAGCAACGTTCGGTTTACAGTGAATATGCCGATTTCAGAGCCGATCGTCGCAATAGAATTTTGTAGATTTTGTGTGCGGAATTGAAAGGAAATCCATCCGGTGAGAACCATTTCCCATGTAAAGAACAAGCATAGAGAATCGCAGTGGATTGTCTCCCTTACATCACCGAGAGCGAGGTGAGAGAGGGAGCCAAGAATTCATTCAACGACAGCATCTCCAGTGAACGATTTGGAGGTCAACAATCTTACTCCAGCCTGCCGTGTTCGGCGTTGACTCATCCAAGAGTATAACTATTATATGTCAACAATCTTGCTCCAGCCTGCCGTGTTCGGCGTTAACGCATCTCAGAGTATAACTGTTATATCTTTATCATGAACCCATGATGCCATTTTACATCAAATGTCTTTCTGATATAAATTCAACAAATATCAAATCAAATCCGCGGACAAATTACGATTTGAATCGAATCGCAAAACGTGTGTTGAAAAGGAAATGAATTTCGAGCTACATTTGCAGCTGTGGGTTGATTTCGTCGGCTTTTTGGGTGTAATTTGTCTTTTTCCAATACACACTCTCACAGATTGAGCTTTCTGGAAAATATCGAACCTTACAGGCAGCGTTCACGCTGGGCCAGACTATTTGGTGCTAGATTTGCTCGCATTGTAACAAGTATGGGAGTGGTTCTCCATACATTGGAGTGTCTCTTGGTATCTCCATTATCGTCTGTCCGAGGGCTCTCTGGGTGTCTGTTTGTCTCTTCATTATCGTCTGTCCCAGGACTCTCTGAGTGTCTGTTGACATCTCCATTACTGTCTGTCCGACGGCTGACTGAGTGGCTGTTGGTATCTCTATTATTGTCTGGTCGAGGGCTCTCTGAGTTGCAGTTGCCATCTCCCTTATTGCCTGCCCGAGGGCTTTCTGAGTGTCTGTTGGTATTTCCATTATTATCTGCCCGACAGCTTCCTTAGTGTCTGTTGGTATATCCATTATTGCCTTCCGATGGCTCTCTTAGTGTCTGTTGGAATCTTCTTTATTGTCTTTCCGAGGGCTCTCTGAGTTTTTGTTGCTATATCCATTATTGCCTGTCCGATGACTCTCTGGGTGTCTGTTGGTATCTCCATCATTATCTGTCCGATGGCTCTCCAAGTGTCTGTTGGTATCCCCATTATTGTCTCTCCGAGGTCTCTCTGAATGTCTCTTGTTATCTGCATTACCCTGCATTGTCCGTCCAGGGCTCTCTGAGTTTCTGTTGGTATCTCCATTGTCGACTGCCCGAGGGTTCTCTGAGTGTCTGTTGGTTTCTGCATTATCATCAGCCCGAGGGCTCTCTGAGTGTTTGTTCGTATTTCCATTATTGTCCGTCCGAGTCTTTGAGTGTCTTGGCATCTCCTTCATTGTCTGTTCGGAAGGACTCTGAATGAGTGTTGGTATCTCCATTATTGTCGTCTGTCTGAAGGGTCACTGCGTGTCTGTTCGTATCCCCATTATCGTCTGTCTGAAGGGTCACTGCGTGCCTGTTGGTATCCCCATTATCGTTTGTCTGAAGGGTTGCTGCGTGTCTGTTGGTATCCCCATTATCGTCTGTCTGAAGGGTCACTGCGTGTCTGTTGGTTTCCCCATTATCGTCTGTCTGAAGGATCACTGCGTGTCTGTTGGTATCTCCATTATCGTCTGTCTGAAGGGTCACTGCGTGTCTGTTGGTATCCCCATTATCGTCTGTCTGAAGGGTCACTGCGTGTCTGTTGGTATCCCCATTATCGTCTGTCTGAAGGATCACTGCGTGTCTGTTGGTATCCCCATTATCGTCTGTCTGAAGGGTCACTGCGTGTCTGTTGGTATCCCCATTATCGTCTGTCTGAAGGGTCACTGCGTGTCTGTTGGTATCCCCATTATCGTCTGTCTGAAGGATCACTGCGTGTCTGTTGGTATCCCTGTTATCGTCTGTCTGAAGGGTTACTGTGTGTTTGTTGGTATCCCTATTATCGTCTGTCTGAAGGGTCACAGCGTGTCTGTTGGTATCCCTGTTATCGTCTGTCTGAAGGGTTACTGTGTGTTTGTTGGTATCCCCATTATCGTCTGTCTGAAGGATCACTGCGTGTCTGTTGGTATCCTTGTTATCGTCTGTCTGAAGGGTCACTGCGTGTCTGTTGGTATCCCCATTATCGTCTGTCTGAAGGATCACTGCGTGTCTGTTGGTATCCCTGTTATCGTCTGTCTGAAGGGTTACTGTGTGTTTGTTGGTATCCCTATTATCGTCTGTCTGAAGGGTCACAGCGTGTCTGTTGGTATCCCTGGTATCGTCTGTCTGAAGGGTTACTGTGTGTCTGTTGGTATCCCCATTATCGTTTGTCTGAAGGGTTACTGCGTGTCTGTTGGTATCCGCATTATCGTCTGTCTGAAGGGTCACTGCGTGTCTGTTGGTATCCCCATTATCGTCTGTCTGAAGGATCACTGCGTGTCTGTTGGTATCTCCATTATCGTCTGTCTGAAGGGTTACTGTGTCTCTGTTGGTATCCACCTTATCGTCTGTCTGACGGGTCACTGCGTGTTTGTTGGTATCCCTATTATCGTCTGTCTGAAGGGTCACAGCGTGTCTGTTGGTATCCCTGTTATCGTCTGTCTGAAGGGTTACTGTGTGTCTGTTGGTATCTCCATTATCGCCTGTCTGAAGGGTCACTGCGTGTCAGTTGGGATCCCCATTATCCTCTGTCTGAAGGGTCAGTGTGTGTCTGTTGGTATCTCCATTACAGTCTGCCCCAGAGCTTTCTGAGTGTCTGTTGGTATCTCTATTAGTTTCTCTTTTCTCTGAGTGTATGTTGGAATCAGGGAGGTGATGTTGTGAAACTAAAAGATTAAATGTTGTCTTTTATGTGCTGTACAATATTGGAGAAAAAGCAATGCCTCATCACCACTCGCTTAGAATTGATGGTGATAAAGCAGAGCCATTGGTTTTGATGGTGTACAATGGTTTAGTGGTTTTGGAGTTGGGCTCCTGATTACCAGGTGGGGACGCCGAGGGTTCGACTCCCGGTATGGGATCAGAACCAACAAACATTCTAAATTCCTCTAAAAGATGATTGTGTCCTTCGCTAAATACACACAGGCCCGTGCCAGTCTTCTTCTGGGGTCAACCATTAAACTTTCGTCGTACTGTTGCCAGTGCGTTTCACACGTTCATGCTACTGCCAAAAGGAAGGTGACCCAAGTAACAAAGAAATCATCGAAAATAGCTGGCGCCCAGCCATCGTTTTTTGACGCTGTTCAATTGTTTAGTGGGTTAGGTGTGGGACTCCTGATTGCCAGGCGAGGATGCCGAACGTTCGATGCCCAGCAGTGGATCAGCGACCAACTTTCTAAATTCATCTAAAATATAATTGAGTCCTTTGAAAAACACGTACAGACCCATGTCAGTCCTCGACCGAGGCCAAACACAGCACCTTCGTCGTCTTGTAGCCAGCGCATTCCGCACTTTCATGTTGCTGCCGAAACGAAAGTTAACCAAGTAATCATGAGAACAATTTAAAAGCTAGATTCCCGCCATCGTTTTGGGCGGTGTGCAATCGTCTAGTGCTTAAGGTGTAACTATTGGACTCCTGATTGCCACACGGGGCTTCCAAGGGTTCAATTCAACATTCCAAATTCCTTTAAAACGTGATTGCGGCCATCGAAAACACACACACAGGCGCGTGCACGTCTTAGTCTGAAGCCAACCACAACACTTTCGTTGTATTGTAGCCAGCGATCCTGCGTGAAGGAAGTTATCATGACAACTTCCTCTAGCCATCGATTTTGATGGTATGCAGTGGTCTGGTGGTTTAGGTGTTAGATTCCTGATTGCCAGGCGGTGTTTCCGAGGGTTCGACTCCCGGCGGGTGATCAGAAACCAACATTCTAAATTCCTCTAAAACATGATGGTGTCCTTCGAAAAACACACATACACACACGTGCGCGCGCAAACACGCGCTACATATACGAAGTGTTATTTCTCTTCCCTGTCAGTCGGCGTTTGTGCAATAATTACAGGAACAATTGTCTTGCGTTGTTCAGATTGCCAATATAGTAGTTTTTATTATTATACCATGCCAAACATTCCCTTGAACGGACTTTCATCTCCATTAATGCATGTTCGGAGACTCCTTCATTCTAGAAATTAACTTTTAAATAGACAGGATGATTCAGGTGTGAACAGTTACAGCATGTGGAATACTACCATAGGCAATGTTAAAGGCTACAGTATTGCCGCCGTCGACTTATCACTTTCCATGATGTGGGCAGTATTTCCAAGGTTAAAGGCTACAGTATTGCCGCCGTCGACTGATCACTTTCCAAGGTGTGGGCAGTATTTCCGAAGTTAAAGGCTACAGTATTGCCGCCGTCGACTGATCACTTTCCATGGTGTGGGCAGTATTTCCAAGGTTAAAGGCTACAGTATTGCCGCCGTCGACTGATCACTTTCCATGGTGTGGGCAGTATTTCCAATGTTAAAGGCTACAGTATTGCCGCCGTCGACTGATCACTTTCCATGGTGTGGGCAGTATTTCAAAGGTTAAAGGCTACAGTATTGCCGCCGTCGACTGGTCACTTTCCATGGTGTGGGCAGTATTTCCAATGTTAAAGGCTACAGTATTGCCGCCGTCGACTGGTCACTTTCCATGGTGTGGGCAGTATTTCCAAGGTTAAAGGCTACAGTATTGCCGCCGTCGACTGGTCACTTTCCATGGTGTGGGCAGTATTTCCAATGTTAAAGGCTACAGTATTGCCGCCGTCGACTGATAACTTTCCATGGTGTGGGCAGTATTTCCAAGGTTAAAGGCTACAGTATTGCCGCCGTCGACTGGTCACTTTCCATGGTGTGGGCAGTATTTTCAATGTTAAAGGCTACAGTATTGCCGCTGTCGACTGATCACTTTCCATGGTGTGGGCAGTATTTCCAAGGTTAAAGGCTACAGTATTGCCGTCGTCGACTGGTCACTTTCCATGGTGTGGGCAGTATTTCCAATGTTAAAGGCTACAGTATTGCCGCCGTCGACTGATCACTTTCCATGGTGTGGGCAGTATTTCCAAGGTTAAAGGCTACAGTATTGCCGCCGTCGACTGATCACTTTCCATGGTGTGGGCAGTATTTCCAAGGTTAAAGGCTACAGTATTGCCGCCGTCGACTGATCACTTTCCATGGTGTGGGCAGTATTTCCAAGGTTAAAGGCTACAGTATTGCCGCTGTCGACTGATCACTTTCCATGATGTGGGCAGTGTTTCCAATGTTAAAGGCTACAGTATTGCCGCCGTCGACTGATCACTTTCCATGGTGTGGGCAGTATTTCCAAGGTTAAAGGCTACAGTATTGCCGTCGTCGACTGGTCACTTTCCATGGTGTGGGCAGTGTTTCCAATGTTAAAGGCTACAGTATTGCCGCCGTCGACTCATCACTTTCCATGGTGTGGGCAGTATTTCCGATGTTAAAGGCTACAGTATTGCCGCCGTAGACTGATCACTTTCCATGGTGTGGGCAGTACTTCCAATGTTAAAGGCTACAGTATTGCCGCCGTAGACTGATCACTTTCCATGGTGTGGGCAGTACTTCCAATGTTAAAGGCTACAGTATTGCCGCCGTCGACTGATCACTTTCCATGGTGTGGGCAGTATTTCCAATGTTAAAGGCTACAGTATTTCGCCGCCGTCGACTGATCACTTTCCATGGTGGATTTCCAATAATGTTAGATGGCAAACACTAATTACAGGAAATATCATTAAAAAATTAATTTTTTACCCGGTGCTTCATTAATTGAAATTTTGCTGATGATGATTTTATTATCTGATAAACACATGCGTGGACATCATTTTCCCACGTGTGGAATATGACAATTCCACGGCGACTATACTCTATATAGTCATTCCACTATCCCCGGGTATCGCCACTATGGTAGCTCGTTTATACAATACCCACAATACCCAATCCCCGGGTATCGCCACTATGGTAGCTCGTTTATACAATACCCACAATACTCAATCCCCGTGTATCGCCGCTGTGGTAGCACATTTATACAATACCCACAATACTCAATCCCCGTGTATCGCCGCTGTGGTAGCACATTTATACAATACCCACAATAATGAATCCCCGTGTATCGCTACTGTGGTGGCTCATTTATACAATACCCACAATACTCAATCCCCGTGTATCGCCGCTGTGGTAGCACATTTATACAATACCCACAATAATGAATCCCCGTGTATCGCCACTGTGGTGGCTCATTTATACAATACCCACAATACTCAATTACCATATATCTCCACTCTGGTGGCTCATTTATACAATACCCACAATACTCAATCCCCGTGTACCGCCACTGTGGTCGCTCATTTATACAATACCCACAATACTCAATCCCCGTGTATCGCCACTGTAGTAGCTCATTTATACAATACCCACAATACTCAATCCCCGAGTATCGCTACTGTGGTAGCTCATTTATACAATACCCACAATACTCAATCCCCGTGTATCGCCACTGTAGTAGCTCATTTATACAATACCCACAATACTCAATCCCCGTGTATCGCTACTGTGGTAGCTCATATAAACAATACCCACAATACTCAATCCCAGTGTATCGCCACTGTGGTAGCTCATTTATACAATACCCACAATGCTCAATCCCCGTGTATCGCCACTGTAGTAGCTCATTTATACAATATTCACAAAACTCAATCCCCGTGTATCGCCACTGTAGTAGCTCATTTATATAATACCCACAATACTCAATCCCCGTGTATCGCCACTGTGGTAGCTCATTTAAACAATACCCACAATACTCAATTCTCGCGCATCGCTACTGTAGTAGTTCATTTATACAATACCCACAATACTCAATCCCCGTGTATCGTTACTGTAGTAGCTCATTTATACAATGCCCACAATATTCAATCCCCGTGTATCGCCACTGTAGTAGCTCATTTATACAATACCCATAATACTCAATTCTCGCGCATCGCTACTGTGGTAGCTCTTTTATACAATACCCACAATATTCAATTCCCGTGCATCGCTACTGTGGTAGCTCTTTATACAATACCCACAATACTCAGTCCCCGTGTATCGCTACTGTGGTAGCTCCTTTACACAATACCCACAATACTCAATCCCCGTGTATCGCTACTGTGGTAGCTCATTTATACAATACCCACAATACTCAATCCCCGTGTATCGCTACTGTGGTAGCTCATTTATACAATACCCACAATACTCAATCCCCGTGTATCGTCACTGTCGTAGCTCATTTATACAATACACACAATACTCAATTCCCATGTATCCCCACTGTGGTAGCTCATTTATACAATACACACAATACTCAATCCCAGTGTATCGTCACTGCAGTAGCTCATTTATACAATACCCACAATACTCAATCCCCGTGTATCGCCACTGTAGTAGTTCATTTATACAATACCCACAATACTCAATTCCCGTGTTTCGCCACTGTAGTAGCTCAGTTATACAATACCCACAATACTCAATCCCCGTGTATCGCTACTGTGGTAGCTCATTTATACAATACCCCCAATACTCTATCCCCGTGTATCGCTACTGTGGTAGCTCATTTATACAATACCCACAATACTCAATCCCCGTGTATCGCTACTGTGGTAGCTCATTTATACAATACCCCCAATACTCTATCCCCGTGTATCGCTACTGTGGTAGCTCATTTATACAATACCCACAATACTCAATTCCCGTGTTTCGCCACTGTGGTCGCTCATTTATACAATACCCACAATACTCAATTCCCGTGTTTCGCCACTGTAGTAGCTCATTTATACAATACCCACAATACTCAATCCATGTGTATCGCCACTGTAGTAGCTCATTTATACAATACCCACAATACTCAATCCCCGTGTATCGCTACTGTTGTAGCTCATTTATACAATACCCACAATACTCAATTACCATATATCTCCACTCTGGTGGCTCATTTATACAATACCCACAATACTCAATCCCCGTGTACCGCCACTGTGGTCGCTCATTTATACAATACCCACAATACTCAATCCCCGTGTATCGCCACTGTAGTAGCTCATTTATACAATACCCACAATACTCAATCCCCGTGTATCGCCACTGTGGTAGCTCATTTATACAATACCCACAATACTCAATTACCATATATCTCCACTCTGGTGGCTCATTTATACAATACCCACAATACTCAATCCCCGTGTACCGCCACTGTGGTCGCTCATTTATACAATACCCACAATACTCAATTCCCGTGTATCGCTACTGTGGTAGCTCATTTATACAATACCCACAATACTCAATCCCCGTGTATCGCCACTGTGGTAGCTCATTTATACAATACCCACAATACTCAATTCCCGTGTATCGCTACTGTGGTAGCTCATTTATACAATACCCACAATACTCAATCCCTGTGTATCGCTACTGTTGTAGCTCATTTATACAATACCCACAATACTCAATTCCCGTGTTTCGCCACTGTAGTAGCTCATTTATACAATACCCACAATACTCAATCCCCGTGTATCGCCACTGTAGTAGCTCATTTATACAATACCCACAATACTCAATCCCCGTGTATCGCTACTGTGGTAGCTCATTTATACAATACCCACAATACTCAATCCCTGTGTATCGCTACTGTTGTAGCTCATTTATACAATACCCACAATACTCAATTCCCGTGTTTCGCCACTGTAGTAGCTCATTTATACAATACCCACAATACTCAATCCCCGTGTATCGCCACTGTAGTAGCTCATTTATACAATACCCACAATACTCAATCCCCGTGTATCGCTACTGTTGTAGCTCATTTATACAATACCCACAATACTCAATTCCCGTGTTTCGCCACTGTAGTAGCTCATTTATACAATACCCACAATACTCAATCCCCGTGTATCGCCACTGTAGTAGCTCATTTATACAATACCCACAATACTCAATCCCCGTGTATCGCTACTGTGGTAGCTCATTTATACAATACCCACAATACTCAATCCCCGTGTATCGCTACTGTTGTAGCTCATTTATACAATACCCACAATACTCAATTCCCGTGTTTCGCCACTGTAGTAGCTCATTTATACAATACCCACAATACTCAATCCCCGTGTATCGCCACTGTAGTAGCTCATTTATACAATACCCACAATACTCAATCCCCGTGTATCGCTACTGTGGTAGCTCATTTATACAATACCCACAATACTCAATCCCCGTGTATCGCTACTGAGGTAGCTCATTTATACAATGCCCACAATACTCAATCCCGTGTATCGCCACTGTGGTAGCTCATTTATACAATACCCACAATACTCAAACAGTATGGTCTAACAACAAACAACAAAAGGTAACATACGCAATGCACAACCAGCTGATGAATTGTGTATAATATGTATAATTTGAAACCAATTAAGACTTGAATATTGACTCTTCGAAATCCACGAGGTGATGAAACAAACTGATCACGTGCAAATTCCATGAATTCGATCACATGATCATGGGAGAATCCAAAGCCAATGCAGCTTTCATTGAAGGAAATTTCAGTTGACACTTGACAATGATTGCCTTATTCCGCCCTCCATGCCTATATTCAAAAAGCGGTTGTACTGTATAAAAGTTAAATATCACAGATTTTATGATAAAAGATGTATCAAAATCTCGTTCCAAATCACACGTCGGACAAATTGTGCGATTTATAATTACATCCATGTGTCGAGGCATTAGTCTGATCGTGGTATTTCATTTTCTTGGTCTACCCGGCAGAAATTTGCGACGAACGTTGCTTGGTGTCATATCCATTTATTTATTGGTGCTTAACGCCACATCAGCAGCTAAGGCTATATCGTGGCGAGAAAACAGTGGAAAGTAAAAAGTCATTTTCATTTGAGAAGTAAAAAGATTGAATAAAAATAGAAAATAACTACAATAGATCTGTCAAAGACCGGAGTGATTTAAACAATGGGTTGAGAAGGGAAGTGAATAACTTATAAATCAACCTGAAGAACTAAAACTTAATGAGTCCAGATTAAAAGAGTAAAACAATTTTAAAATTTATTAAAAAGGTTGATTTCCTTCAGAACGACAGAACTTTATGAGGATTTGTACTGTAAAAAAGGTCTCGAAGAGAGACAACATTAAAATACTGTCGTCTGCTAAGATTAAAATCAGTACAATGTAAAAGAATGTGTTCCACTGACAACACCTGCGGGCAGGGAACACACTCTGGTCGCAAATTACCCTCTAACAAAAAGGAATGTGTAATTCGTGTATGACCAATATGACATCGCGTCAAAACTACAAGATCCTTTCTACAAAGGTTACTGGACGGGTAGTGATCAGAAATAGTTGGTCGAAAGCGATGGAGCTTGTTATCAGTTGCCCCATCCCATTCCGCCTGCCACATAGATTTGATGTAACTACTAATATGAGACTTAAAATCACTGAAAGGGATGTTAAAATTAGTGAGAGGCTTTGTTAAAGCCTGTTTTGTTGCACTGTCTGCTTTGGTGTTACCAGCGATACCTACATGTCCGGGTAACCAGCAAAACACGATATCATATTGGTCAGACATGAGAGTCAACTTCTCAAAAAGTTCCAAAATGAGAGGGTTCTTCAACTTGGGGTTGAGTAAAGCAAGTAAAGAGGAAAGAGAGTCGGAGAAGATGATCGACTTTCTTTCCTGTGCATTCTCGATGTGCTCAAGTGCGAGTTAATAGCTTTAACTTCAGCTGTGAAAATAGAACTCTGATTCGGTATTCTGATTGAGGTGACATGATCAACAGTAACAGCAGCTGATGATACTTTGTCACCATCCTTAGATCCATCTGTAAAGATCCTTGTATATATACTATACGTGGACTTTATTTCGGCATATTTTTGTTTGAACTGCAAGGAATTGGTATCAGATTTTTTGGTAGAAGCAAGGTCCAAAATAACTGTAGGTTTTTTAAGATGTCAAGGAGGAATATGTGTTTTACGATTTTCTTTTATTGTATGTGGTTCAATTTTGGTAGACTCCATGTGGGGTTTAATTCTTATTCCCAATGGAAGAATATGTTTCTGGTGGCGGTTAAAGAAATCAGTCAACATTTTGAGGTTCTGAAATACAATTAAAAGCAGGATTTGAAGGATTGGGCAAAAGTTTAGACACATACTGGAGCGACAATTTAATTCTGCGCTTCTCAAGAGAAGGCTCCTCTGCTTCAACAAGCATCGAGTCTATTGGGGATGTTCGAAAAGCCCCTAGACTAATTCTAATATCACTATTATGAATTGCATCAAGTGGTTTGAGATATGATTTCCTTGCAGAACCGTAAACTACACAACCGTAATTTAATTTTGACCGAACAAGTGATCTATACAGATGGAGCAAAGTTTTTTGGTCAGCACCCCAATCAGTGCTACCAACGACCTTCAGTAGGTTCAAAGCTCTCTTACATTTAATCTTTAGTTGTTTTATGTGGGAAGTGAAATTCAGTTTGTTGTCAAACAACAAATCCAAGAATTTCACTTCCTTAACAACTTTAATAGGACTACCATCAATTTTCAACTCTGGATCGAGGTGATGTTTCCGAAGTTTGCAAAAATGAACACAATTCGTTTTTGTCTTTGAAAATTTGAAACCATTTTCGATAGCCCATTGTTGGATCCTATTTAAACACAGCTGAAGTTTACGCTCTATAGCATTCATGTTTTTCTGCTATAGCAGATAAAAAAGTCATCGACATACAATGACGAATCTACCATATTCTCAATTGCATCGATGATACTATTAATTTTAATTGAAAAGAGGGTAACGGATAAAATACTACCCTGAGGAACCCTCAATTCCTGCTAGTGAGGATCAGATAACGTAGACCCAACACGAACCTGAAACTGGCGGTCCTTTAAAAAGTTTTCAATAAAAAGAGGCATACGCCCTCTCAACCCCATATTAAAAAGACCTTTTAAAATCCCATGCCTCCACGTTGTGTCATATGCCTTTTCCAGGTCAAAGAAGATGGCGACCACATGTTCTTTTCTGGCGAACGCATTTCTAATAAACGTTTCTAGTCTAACCAAATGATCCACGGTACTTCTCTG
This sequence comes from Pictodentalium vernedei, assembly GCA_031216915.1. Lineage (NCBI taxonomy): Eukaryota > Metazoa > Mollusca > Scaphopoda > Dentaliida > Dentaliidae > Pictodentalium > Pictodentalium vernedei. The sequence goes on from CM062290.1 coordinate 467,260,701, forward strand.
GTTTCTGAAACCACACTGAACATTCGCAAGTAGATTGTTCGATTCCAGAAACCAGACAAGTCGATCATTGATCATCCTTTCCATGGTTTTACACAGACAACTTGTTAAAGCGATAGGCCTATAATTGCTTGGGTTGCTGCGATCTTTATCAGACTTTGGAATGGGAATTACTGTAGCATTATGCCAAGAAGGTGGAAACTGGCCAGTCACCCATATGTCATTGAAAACTGACAGTAAAAGTTCCAGTGATGATTGTGGCAGATGCTTTAAAATTTTGTAATGTCCGGTGGCAGTATCCTTTGCTCTATGCAAAGAGTTATTCAACTCTTCCATAGAGAAAGGTTCCTAATAATCTTCTAAATTGTTGAAGGTAAATTTGAGCTTTTGTTTTTCTTGTTTTTGATTTTGAAAAATTCTGGATTACAGTTTTCAGAGACGAATGTTTCGAAAATGTGGAGGCCAATTTGTTTAAAATTTCTTTTTTTGATGTGATAAGCGTGTTGTTGTCTTTTAGATGTTGTACAGTTGATTTGGTTTCTTTGCCTTTAATATTTTTAATCATTTTCCAAATTTTGTTGATGGGGGGTGTTTTGGTTAAGCTTTGAAACATAAGTTTCCCAAGTACTTTTCTTTTTTTGTTTTATTAGTCATCTTATTTTTGCCCTATTTATACGTTATTTATCTAAATTATTTGTGGATGGTGATTTGTTGAATTCCCGTTCAGTTTTCTTGCGATCCTTTATAGCCTGTTTACATTCGTTATCAAACCATGGTTTGGTGAAACGTTTTGGATTTCCCGAGATTTTAGGGATGACTGTGTTTGCAATGTCAAGCAGCTCATTAGTAAAATGTTCTATTTGGTCAGCACTATCTTGAAATTTCTCCCGTGTCAGGCGTCCTGAACAAAGCGATGAAAAAGTGTCCCAGTCAGCCTTTTTAAAGTTCCACTGGGGCACTCTCTCATCGTCCGCCGGAACTACACTCTCCAACACAATTGGAAAGTGATCACTCCCGCACAAGTCATCTTCTACCTTCCAAGAAAAATCGAGAAAGATAGAAGGACATGCAATTGAAAGATCAATTGATGTATACGAACCAGATGCGGGGTGCAGATAAGTGTCTGAACCATCATTAAACAAACACAGATCATATTTTGTAATGAACTCTTCTACAGTTTTACCTTTTACGTCTTCTTGACTGCAGGAAGCCCCCCAAAGAGGGCTATGTGCATTAAAATCATCCAACAAAATGTATGGGGCTGGGAGCTGTTGGACCAGAAGCTCAAGATCATTCAGATGTAGTGCTTTATTTAGTGACACGTAAATCGAACAAAGTGTGATTGTTTTGTCTAAAGTTAGGCGTACCGCCACAGCCTGTAAATTTGTATTCAAAGGTACAGATCTGTGATTGATATCGTCTCTAACTAAAACAGATGTTCCACGAATGTGAAGGTCAGTATTATCTGTCCAGGCACTATACGAAGTATAATGCTTAAAAGCTGAATGATCGTGAGCCTCAGGTTTCCTTAAAAGAGTTTCCTGCAGGCAAAAAGCAACAGGTTTATATTTTTGGCTGAGAAGGCCCTGTTCATTAAAATTTGCTCTAAAACCTCGACACTTCCACTGTATTATGTTATTTTTGTTTGTATTAGCCATATTTCATTGGAGATTTAGAGGGTGGACGTATGGGCTAAATGGCCCCTGTAGTTTTCTTCGGTGAATTTTTCCTCGGGGATCTATTCTGCGAAGAAATTGGACGTAAATGTTCGAATGTTTCATCGATACAATCACCTACCTCCATATCCTCAAGACCTTCAAACCTGTTGCGAACAACAGGGTTTTGAAGAACCTTAGGTAATCTGTCCGACAATTGTTTTTGTTTCATTTTTTCTTTTTTCTTTTCCTCTTTTTCTAATTTTTTAATTTGACTCTGACTCAGATTGTGCTGTTGTGATCTTTGTTCTGGTTTAGACTTTGTTTTGTTTTGTTCATTTTTATGCTCTGAATTAGTGGCATGTTCCTTATTTTGAACAGGTTTAGATGTATTGTTTCCTGATTTTTGTTCTGTTTTATCTTCTGTTGTTTTTGAAGTTGTTGGCTCTGGTTTGGGATTTTGTTGTTTTTCTGTTCAAATTTTGTTGTTTGCGTTGCGTTATTTGTTTGTGTTGACTGTGTCTCGATTTGATCTATTGTGAAACCCTGTACTAAAGATGGAAAAGTACCTTTGAGCCAGGTGTATTGGGTTTGGCATTCCACTGACGTTGTTGGCAATTTTTGACATATTTTTTTGCATACGATGGTATTGATAAATTCATGCCAGGTATTGATTAAACTATTTCTCTGGCCTCTTTGAAACTGATTTGTCGCTCACATTTAGTTTTCTGTATTTCCTTTACTTTCCCCCAAACAGGGCAATCCTTGGATGCAGTTACATGATTGCCCTGGCAGTTACAACATTTGATGGCATTACTGCACTGGCCTAGATGTTCCTCGCCACATTTAAAACAGATTTGTTTTCCTCTACAGGTATTCTGGCCATGTCCATACTTCTGACATTTGAAACATCGAAGTGGATTTGGTATAAATAAATCCACTCCGACGCTCGTGTATCCTATTTTTAGTGCCTTTGGTGGTTGAGACGAATTAAAAGTTAAAAAATACGTGTTAGTTGGTACAGGTTTTCCATCTTTTTTAATCACTATCCTTTTAACTGCAGTAACACCCTGAGATTTTAGTTCTTTTTCAATTTCTAGCTCATCAATGCCTGACAGTTCTCTTGTACGTACTACGCCTCGCAACTGTTTAGAGTTTTGTGAGCAAAGACGTTGACCTCCATATTGACGAGTTTGTACATCTTTAGCAAATTGATTGCTTGCATTTCCCTTCTACATTCTATAAGTATTGCCCCTGATCGAAGTTTTTTCACATTTTTTACATCTCCAGCTATTCCTTTGATGGCCTTTTCCAATGCAAAGGGGTTAATATCTGATGCTCTTTTATCTTCTTTATTTGCATAAATTATAACAAATTTTGGCCAGTTGTTCACAATAATTTGTTCTTATTCAAGATCGGAGTCAGAATCAGAGTCTGTAAATTTCAAATCGTACTCTAGTTTGTGTTTTTGGTTGTTGTAGCCATATTTAAGTTATTTATGATTCACTTCCCCGGCTTCCACCCACCACGGAGTCCAACAAGGGGTAGGGTTACTGCCATGCAGTGAACCCACCGGGTTGCCGGTATTCCCACATACCTGGTATGAGGCAGTATACTCAGTCAGTGTTGATGCTGAGGCATACCACTGACTGGTTGGCCCGTGTGTGGAAGTGCCAGGTCTTCAGATGGCGGCCATTCAATCAATCACAGTATAAAACACCGTAATAAAAGGTTGCCATGCATAACCGAAACAGACAGTGCAGCAAAACTAAGTGGCTATTAAAATATAAAGTGTTTAAAAACAGTACACAATGGCAATTATGTTATGTGAATAAAAGAAATGATTGACTGAATGGCCACCAAATGCCCCCCGACATGACACCCAGTACTTTTTGGGGTGGGGGCTCCCAGTTGGCCAGAACGGACCATCCGACCATCCTTCTACTCCCGAAATTGGGGCCAAAGCAGTGTGTTGAATATTATCTCGGAAATGGAGACCAGGGCTCCATCCCGGAGACTGCCCTAACCGGGGCCCGAGTCCTCAACTGCCAGGATTCCTTCTTCCGGGGCCTTCGGAACGCACCTCACGGGAGAACAAGGTGCCTGCCAGATGGTATTAGCAGGATTGATCATTTTGGTCCGGGGCTGCGTATTTGTGTATTTCGCAGCGAACCAATTGAGCAAACCTGCCAATAAAAAATTAGCAAACCTGCCCAATTGAGCAGGCCGTCCTCTATCCGCCACCTGAGGACCCGCCTAGTAGGGAATGATCAAACCCCCCTAGGGGTGTCATATCCAAAATCCGCTTATGAGAAATTGTTGTTTTGCAGCGCTTCCAATCTACCTTGTCATCTACCACTGCGACGCCAAATTTTCGGCGAAATTCTCGTTATAAAGCTTGTACTTTGCTATACCGTTTTTCAATATTCTCGTTGAATAAGCAATGCCCTAAAGTGGTCATATGACTAGAAAGTCAATAGAATCGCAGAGAACCGCGTAGAATTATATAGAATTTTTTGTTTTCATTTCAAATAAAGAGCGTTGGTGATTTACTTCGTTCTTAGTTGAATGTCGGTATGCGTGTTTTGCTTCCATGACGTCAGATGGTGAGACCGCGTGTTCTCTGCCACTTCGTCTTGACACTAGCTGCCATACAGTTCGGTGTCGCGTGATTTGTTCTACTTTCTGAATGGTATTTGTTTAATTATGATGCATATACATTTCATGTTCACTCACATTTAGACAATCGTATCCTATTGAATCGTTACGGTGACAACGGACTCCGAAAACCATAATCTGTGTGTGCTGTTCCCATTGGTGAGGCTGTCCCACTGGGAGTGCTCATTAGTGTTTTATTTTATTGATTCGCATTTGAATAAACGGCAATATCAACTGCTTTGGTTAACCCTTTACCCAACGCAGACGATATCAAAATTTATTATTTTAAGTAACATTTTTTTTAAATTTTCAAAAAATTTCAACAAAACCATATCATGTGACCCCACGTTGGAACGAGCTGGACGAGCTCGTTAAAACGAGGGGTCACATGATATGGTTTTGTTGAAATTTTTGGAAAAATAATATTTTTTCAACTGCTGAATTTGCATATTACACGTGCGGATGTGGGCGATTCGTTGGGTAAAGGGTTAAAGATACCTTTATGCGAGAACCAACAAAGGCACAATTAGCAAACAATGTCACAGAAACTTGCAAGCAATCTGAACGTCACAATCAGACCACAACCGTTGGTGATGGTGACGCCCTTCTCCGTCGTGTTAAGTGGATGAAAGGATTAAGCTACTTAGATGTTTGTGAACTTAAGCAACGTCGAGCCCGGTTAATCATTGGATGGGTAACCGTCTGACCGATCGATTAGGACTCCCGCGTTGTGTCCTTGAGCAAGGAACTTAACCTCGATTGTGCACGTGGGGGCATGATGACGCCGTGTACTAAGACGTACTGCACGTCGATGGTGCGCATGCCTTCAACCAATCTATCCCTGTCTGTGCTGCAGTGCGGAGCTACGATGTTGGGGCGCTGGCAGCTGCTCGTCGTTGCTGGGTGGTTCTCTCCGGGTACACCGGCTTCCTCCATCCGTAAAACTGTCATGGTCATGATTAGCCATTGTGCATAAGTATGTGACCTTAAACACCAATAACAAAAATCACCACCGTTCACTTGTATGCACATTGTTGAGGTACGGCTGCAAATCGCAGATCCATACCAATGCTATTCCAACATTCGTCTATTTTTTAAGAACTGGCAGCCATCCAGGACGCTATCTTGGATAAAAAGGTCTGCCAAAAGCGGATTTTAGAGGATTTAGGATATGTTGTAGAGCAGACATTCTTGCGCCGTTTGACACAAAAAAACGCTTGTTACAAATTTCCTCCGGGTCCAACCCTATGTCGACCACACTACATGTGTTGATAATCAAGATATAGTTAATTACTCATTTAAGAAATGACCTTTAATCGCGTTTCCACCCCTCTCCCTCAATCACAAGCTGAAACAAAAAATCTTACCATTCGTCCCTGCTGGTGGCGACAAACATCCAATACGCTACAAGACTGTACTTTTATGTATTTCGTTAAACTATTCTACATGACATATTGCTGGAATGAGCAACACCCCTCTCCCCACCAGATACACACCTTTACTTGTAATGTTTATCGATCGGACCCATTTGCCTCAAACAGACTACCTGGGTTCTGTGCTTTCAATTGTAATTACATGAATGAACTTGTATAAATGGAAAAAGATCTGAGGCTGGAATCTGTTCCCATAACAATGGAAAATGCGACACCAAAAGAAGGATTTGAGGTTTTAATACTTAATAATAGGGCTTATCTGCTTCACACACGTTTGAGAGAGTCGGGAACAGACGTGTGACTGATAATTCATTCCATTCAAATAATATTCAATTTAATACTTTAAAATCTATTCAATGCGTTTTGAAGTACTTGAACATCGTCCAAACTAACGTTTAATGTGAAGCGAAAGAAATTTGCTTGAAAAAAAAGCAACTTACCAGGATCAACTTCTGCAGAACAGCCGCCGTGGACTGGTCATAATCCTGGCGTGGGCAGTGACCCCCCCTCCCCCCCCCCCCCCCCCCCATGCATTTACCAGCTAATAAAAATCATCATCTGCAAAATTTTAATTAATGGAGCACAGGGTTGTACCCGGTGCTTCATTAATTCATTTTTTGATGATTATTTCTATAATTACTGTTTGGAATCAAATATTATTGTGTCCATGGAAATATTGTCCACCCATAGAAAGTTACCAGTCAACGGCAGCCGGACTGTATTTTTCGCTTAATTGTGCCCGCCATGATAGCTCTGTGGTTCGCAGTGTAACTGGATATCGTCTACGCAAGTTACAAACATTACTGTGCATGAGAACAAAAATACAGTATATACGGTATAATGGGCGCCTGGCGAAATTGCCGGATATCAAGTATTATTGTGAATTATATACAGTTTCTAAATTTTCTACATACGAAGTTCGAAAGCTGTTGACACCTAATTGTGTATTATGGGGAGGACCGCCTCTGCTGACATTTTTGTTAGTAAGGTTGGAAGGAAACTGAACCTTTCACTTGCAGAGGAAGCCTTTATGTATGTTTGTTTGTGAAATTACCGAGAGGGAGGGGGCATATTTCCTTGTGATATACGTAAGTGCTCTATTATCGTGTTTGTGTTGGAGGAGGGGGAGGGCGGCTCTGTGCATTCTATATCAGTATTTCACTGGTGACAGCGTTCCCATCACAATGGTTTCACAAACCGTAAGATGATATATAGTCGGGGGTGGGAGTAGGGGGAGGGGTTAAAGGGACCTCACGGATGGTAGCTGGAAAGTTATATCTGTCACATCATGATGTATATAAAAGTACTGATATCTCCATCCCGAAAACTTAATTATTCCTAATTTATACTGTAGCGTTGTTCAGAACTTCGATTAAGTTATTTACTAAATATTATTATTCATAAGCTATACTGTAGCGTGAGTCAGCACTTCAATTAAGTACGGTGTATTGACTAAATATTATTATTCATAAGTTATACTGTAGCGTTGGTCAGCACTTTGATTAAATACAGTCTATTGACTAAATATTATTATTCATAAGTTATGCTGTAGCGAAGGTCAGCACCTCGATTAAGTGTGGTCTATTGACTAAATATTATTATTCATAAGTTATACTGTAGCGTTGGTCAGCACTTTGATTAAATACGGTCTATTGACTAAATATTATTATTCATAAGTTATGCTGTAGCGAAGGTCAGCACCTCGATTAAGTGCGGTCTATTGACTAAATATTATTATTCATAAGTTATGCTGTAGCGTTGGTCAGCACCTCGATTAAGTGCGGTCTATTGACTAAATATTATTATTCATAAGTTATACTGTAGCGTGAGTAATATATTATTATTCTTCGGTTATTGAAAGTAATTGTCAGAATGAAGGGTTCTATTCTTACAAGATTATGTTTGCTAGGTTTATACGAAAATAACCTTTTTGTATTCCAATTATGTTCTATAAATCACAAAAGTTAGCCTTTTGATGAATCTTCAGTGGCTATAGGGAGCGGGCGAGGGTACGAAGTGCCACCCCTCATATTTGTCCAAAATCGAGATAGTTGCAAATTGTTCAGGCAAACATTCCAACAATTGAATATTCGAAGCATTGTTGTAATGGAGGTTTTTTTCCGGATGCGTTGTTGCATTTCTGTGAAAATTCCAAATGCCGACTCCCACAGACAAAATTCTGATTGAACAATGCAAATTTCCCGATCACTCAGCGCTCCGAGGTTAATTCTACAACCGAGGCTGTGTTACCCATTTTGTTCTCTTCTGAGCAATGAATTCACAGACTCCAGTTTGTATTAGAACTCAAAATGTGCTCCCTGTAAGGCGGTGTCCTAGAATTTTTAAAGTTACTACCAAAATTGTGCGCAGTTTTGTGTCTCTGTGCGGCAAAACTGAACATTTTGATTGGTATATGGTATTACGACCAGAAGCTATTGATGAAAGAGTTTTTACAAAGAAACGAACGATGAGACCTCCGAAAAAGCCCGTCCAGTACAAACTAAAATTTCAACACGTGTCCCACAGACGTTAACGCTGCGCTCGTGCGAAAAAACCTGCACAAAGTTTTCCTGGGCCGGTGACATTCATGATCCACATTAAACTTGGTGACATATTGATGTGTCCAATCACGCGTATCGAATACCATTATCCGAAAATATCAACATCAGTCTGGATACCCCCTACTTCTTTTGAATAGTATAAATAAATAAATAAATAAGAACACCACACCTTCGTGAAAAAAACCCATCGGTCCTTTTCTATAGCCGCGCAGTTCCTGAGCAACCGGGGTTGGAACCAGGGTCGCCCGGTCGAGCACCATCCTCCACTACCATCGTTTCCAAAGGCATGTTACATCCGTACAATGGGCTTATGGTTATCGACGCATGTAGAGACCCATGGCAGACTCTCTTCAAATGGGGTATACAGTACCCCAATGATGATACTGTAACTCCCAACGCCTTCCAAGTGCCCCAAAAATAAAGAAATTATATTGTTTCGTTGACATTTTAAGCAAACTCTCTCGTGGACCAACACCAGCCCCTACCTCCACTCGAGAGAGGGTACTACCTTACGTGCCTCCATTACTCACCGTACGGATGATTTTTGAGAATCTTGTTGTCTGTGGCGTCCCCTTTTCAATTTTTTTGTCCACTCCTGATAACAATCTGGGAAACAGGGACGTAGGTAGAAGGTTTTCAATAGGGTGGCGGGTGGTTAGATCTATGAAAATTTAAAATCTTTTTCCTGGCTTCAAACATGTCACTCTGGGCACAAAAATGTCACTTGAGGCACAAAACCCTATGGAAAATTCAGTGTTAAATGCTTGTACCCAGAGTGACACCCCCTGGGTAAAAAGCCTACGGAGATTTCTATGTTAATTTTGTGTCTATAGTGGCCCCATTGGGGTATGGGAATTCAGTGTTAAATGCTTGTCCCTATAGTGGCACCCCCTGGGTAAAAAGCCTACGGAGAATCCTATGTTAATTTTGTACCTATAGTGCCACCCCTGGGGTAAAAGTCCCCTTTCAATCACTAAAAAAATTGCCTGTTTATTAATCAATCTCTCCATACTTTAAACTGTATAACACTTTACTGTGTGGAAGGATTGGTTGATAAACATACAATCTCTTACCCACAGTGGAAAAGAGAAGATCTCTTAAATGCTTGTACCTATAGTGGCAGTATTTGGGTAGGGGGAATTCAGTGTTAAATGTTTTTCGCTATAGTGGCACCCCCTGGATAAAAAGCCTACGGAGAATCCTATTTTAATTTTGTGTCTATAGTGGCCCCATTGGGATATGGGGAATTCAGTGCTAAAATCTTTTCACCGGAGTGCTAGCCACGGGTAAAATGGCTGTTGACGGACAAGCCGCGGTATGGAGAATTCTATCTTAATTTTTTCACCAGAGTACCCACATTGGGGTATGGAGAATCCTATGTTAAATTTTTGGTCTATAGTGGCATATTTGGGTATGGGGAATTCAGTGTTAAATGCTTTTCGCCATAGTGCCAGCCATGGGTAAAAAAAACCCACCCAATCACTAAATCCCTATAGTGCCACCTCCTGGGTAAAAAGCCTATGGAGAATCCTATCTTAATTTTGTACCTATAGTGGCATATTTGGGTATGGGGAATTCAGTGTTAAATGCTTTTCGCTGGAGTGCCAGCCTTGGGGAAGGGGAAATCAGTGTTAAATGCTTTTCGCCGGAGTGCCAGCCACGGGTAAAATGGCTGTTGAGGGACAAGCCGCGGTATGGAGAATCCTATCTTAATTTTTTCGACATAGTGCCAACATTGGGGTATGGGGAATTCAGTGATAAATGTTTTTTGCCATAGTGCCAGCATGCATGGGTAAAAATGGACTGGAGCGAGAACTCCCTTATGGAGAATCCTATGTTAATTTTGTACCTATAGTGGCAGTATTTGGGTATGGGGAATTCAGTGTTAAATGCTTGTGCCTATACTGTCAACATTGGGGTATGGGGAATTCAGTGTTAAATACTATATAGTGGCAGTCACGGGGTAGAGGCCTCCCAATTACTTTATACTGACAAAACGTTCACCATTCAAAACTTGCTACCTAATATACATCGCCCAATATCAACTTCGAAATTTTAAATGCGCGAATGTATTATAATCCGATATGAAAGTGTGTCTTGCAGTCAATTTGTAATACAACAATGTTCCATTGAGATACATTTTTTTTCAAACACATGTTTACAATAATTCACTGAATGCAACGGTGGAGAAAAGAACCCCGTACTCGTTCACGGAAGCGTATAATTGCCGACTGTTCAGTGATAGGAAATATATATTCAACAATTTACCGTTAGATATTACAGTGACATCAACCCCGAGAAACAGTTTCATTTTTACACTACAAAACATGCAGTGAATGTTTTGCAGTGTAAACTGTTTTAGCGCCAAAAAAAGAATAGCTTTTCATTTTAACCAAACGGAAAAAAAACTTAATTTCTCTTTTATGCCTGTATTGAATCCGTAACAGATGTTGATACGAATTCAGCAAAAGAAGGCGCAATTCTGAGATATCGTTCTGAAAAGCTAACGAACCTTAACCACATTGAAAATTGGTAAAATATTTCAATGTGACGAATAAAACATTTATCCTGATGGCACACAAGCCAGTTAAAAATTTGTTAAAGTTTTAATTTCGCTATTATATGCACTTAACACTCATGCTAGGCAGAATCAATTTTACTCCTCAGATGTTTTTGCTACACAATGTCAGTCTTTCCCTTCAAATTATTTTTGGAGGGAAAGAGTGACATTCTGGATCATCCAAGTGTGGAAAGGCAGTGAAAACTAATACATTGGGTATTTCATCCGCCTAAATCTAACCAATGGGGACAAGGCTCGTGAAATACTCATTGCATTATTTTCTGGCGCCTTTTGCTCTCCCCTAAATGACTGTAAATACACTTTGGCGGGGTCATAAACACAATAATTTTCTTTTGGTTATGAAACTTGAAACATCTATCGAAATAGAATTTCCACCACAAGACTGCGCGTGTAAGGGGATCAAACATTCCCGTGGTCAGAATTATCTGAGAAATAATTCATGATTTCTTCATTATAAATTATAGAAACCCCACAGGACACTGAATGTAGCTAGCTGATGGAATATCGCAGTGTGAAAATAGACCTGCTTATAATTTCCCTTAATTTGTCTCTCCTGTGTGGAAGGATGTGAATTTTATATATTATACATGTGGACAAAATGTAATTACACACCACAGTTGAATCTCTCTCTTTCTAAAATGGAATTCAGTATTTAAAAAAAACTAATAAACTAAGTGACATATATTCTCTCTCTCTCTAAGTGTTGAGTTGCGATTTTCTTTCGCGCGCACGTGCCCCCGGGTGAACTTGCCAGCTGTCTGACTTGGTGCAGATTTTTGAGATAAAAGATATTATTTACCTGTTACTGGTAGAAAAATGAGAGTTTTTTCCCTTGCAGTGGAGTTTGTAAATTCCATGTAACTTTTCAACGCCAGAGGCCTATTTTTCTTCCCACATTGGATAGCCTGGTTGTGAGGGGGAATGTTATTTTTGCTTCCAGAAAAATATTTGGATTTTGAGGTGGCGGTAAATTTTTTGATTCAAGATAATTAATCGCGCGAGGGGGAAAAATGGTTGAGTTTTGCTTTTCTTTTTGTAATTGAAATATTTCTGCCATCACCACCCCATGAGATGTTTCTCCCTCCCCAGATTTGACATCTGGGGAGGGAGGGACAACTCATTGGGTGGTATTGGCAGAAATATTTCCATTTCACCATCAATAAAAAGCTAGTTTTATTTTAACTCTACGTTTTTTACAGTGGGTGATATTTTTTTTTTAAAAATGAAAATGGAAGAAGGGTACCCTATTTTTTGTTGGTTTGTGTGATTGTGATTCAAGAAAGCTCTTTTTAATTTTGTAGTGGCCTTGAAAAAGGCCGTTCTTATATTTTTAAAATAAACAAAATATGTTTATTCGGGCAATATTTTTCCATACCGTCCCTGAGCACACGCCAAATTTCCAAGTCTCATCCGTATTGGGTGCGGGGCTTTCGAGGGCTCTTCACCATTATCTTCTAGCTTCCTAACTGTTACGCGTTTTTGTTTGGTAACAATTTTTCTTTTACGCCCTGGCCGTTTCTTGATCTGATTTGGGACTTCCAACATCTCAAAACCCACTGGAACTGTGATTTTCTCCGGAACTAATTGGAGACCTAGAGGTAATGCTTGAGGGTTTTTCAGTTCCTCCACACTATCAAATATTTTCTCCAGCAGAGTGAGAATTTTCCCCTGCTCTGTCTCTTCCGTCTGCACCTCCACACATCTTGTAATTTTCTCATTGGGTGTAGTATCGAAATACTTCCAGTACCCCGCATCCATTGCCTGCAAGTCTTCGAAATTTATGGTTGCAAATTCTGACATTTTTTCAGTGTAATGACAAAATGAAGAAGTTTTGCTTTCAATTTATACTATTAGGATTTTTTTCCCTCTCTCATAACCATTGGATGAAATTTTTTTTTTTTCTTTTTTTTTTTTTTTTTTGGGGGGGGGGGGGGGGGGGACTCCCCCAATAAAAATAAAGAATGTCTTTATTTTTTATTAGAAAGTTTCTCTCCCAAAAATTAACCAACGGAAAAAAACTCCTAAAATCAACCAGTCTGAGGGAGAAGGCGCGAGAAATACTCATTTTCACAATGAGTATTTCTGGCGCCTTTTCCCTCCCTTGAATTACTATAAATACATCTGTGTGACCTCATGCTGTCATTTTTCTTATTGTCAACCATGGAAATTGAAAGAAGCATTGAAGTGGAGACCGCAGCACAGGAGGGTGACTGTAGGGAACAGAACATTGATCACACCGACATTCCAAGGGAAAATCTACAAGAGTTGGCGAGAAAGGGTGGTGTAAGAAAAATCTCAGTACTGGCCGTGGATGAAGTTTGGGGGGGGGGGTTGAGGTATTTCTTAGAAGATTGATGACAGATAGTTTCTGCTATGCTACTGACAGAGCCGGATACCCACAACATGTCATTACAAGAAATGATGTCCTAAGAGCTGCTAGGAAGAGGCATGGAATAATCTTGCCAAAATAAACATATTTTGTTTTAAAATATAAAAACGGCCTTTTTCAAGGCCAACCACAAAATTAAAAAGAGATATTCTTCAGTTTGCACTATACCAACACGATGGAATACAACTGAATTCTTTTCATTCAGTTGTATTTTATCATGCAACTTCTTTTTTTTTGATTCATCTAATTGTATGCTATATCTTGGCAGGTTGTTGGCAGTATGTATTATATGCACAGCTGGATTTTTCCTGTTGTAGACTGACATCAGCGCTAAAACCTACCTTCCACGGAATGATGCCACTCTTTCGGGATGCTAGTTGGTGAAATGTTTCACTTGTGATTTTGTAATCAATGTTAATCACTCCCTGGCCGTACCATCTTTGCAGTGCTTGGTCCAGACAAGGGGTGAATATCACTGATATGAAAAAAAGTATTTAAACACCATTTTCACATTTCGAAATTTTTATTCCATGAAATTTTACATAAATGTATTGTCACTTTTTCAGAAAAATGTTCACACTTTGTCGACAAGTTTTCCCATTTTAGGTCGAATGTCCATCATGGATTTTCGTTTTCTTGATACTTTCATTGGAGGTGCTTCTGTCTCTGGAAATAAATTTTCTTCTTCAACCTCCATCTTTGATTCAGTAGGTATATCCAATTTGTACAATAAAGCATCGTCACTGTCATTAAATTCTTGTAACACAGTTGTTTCAACTTTTGGGTGTGAGTTAAACCCCACACTTGGTAACACAGATGTATTATTTAGCTGTGGCATAGAATTAAACCCGAAGCCTGTGGTTAATGATGCAGTTAAACGCTCTACCTGTTCTACAGTCATGTTATTCCCTGTTGACAAATACATTTGCCGTTTTCTGCTCTCATTCATATAATGTCCTTTTACACGGCAAAAAAACATTCTCCTTTGTTGGGGCAGGCCCAACTCCAATGTCCTTTTTCTTGACAGATCGAACATGTATCTTTAGGTTCTGTCAACTTATATAATTCATTGACAAGTCTTCTCACCTCACCCCATCTGTCTGGCTTGTAGTATATGCTTTTAACATCATTTACTTTATCCATTCTTGGATCGCTATTCATTTTTTTAAACCTCGGAGCAGCTAAAAAAACACGTCTTCGTAGTCTTGTCAACTCAAATACAAGTGTGAACCACCCCTCCCCCTCGCCACATTTTTATACTTTTTTCAATGAACAGAAATTTGGCCTCCAGGAATTTTTTTTCCTGAAACACATTTTTCTCAGAATTTTACACTCCGAAAATTTTCCAGAGGAATTCAGTGTTAAATGTTTTTCGCCAGAGTGGCACGCTTGGGGTAGGTTGTTCAAAACATTTTTATGCTGGCAGAAATGTGTGATAAATACTATAGTGTCAGTCACGGAGTAGAGGCCTCCACGGAAGGCTTGGTTGATAAACATATAAGCTCCTACCCACAGTGAAACTAAAAACTTTTAAAATACGGAATATATGTACACAGAAACCTAATTTATGGCATTGTTATTCCGCTAACATAACAGACGGGAAAAAGGCACGTGAAATACTCATTGCATTATTTTCTGGCGAAGAAGTCTTTCACACGCTTTTTCCTCACTGGTTAGATTCAGGTAAATGAAAAAGTTAAACATTTTGGTTTGAAAATATTTTCTGAATGTTGTTTCTGAATAAGAAAATGATTTTCAGCGAAAGTATAAATAGGCGGGGTGGGGGAGGGATGGTTCACACATGCTTTGGAGTCAACAAGACTGAAAGACGTGATTTTGATCTCCTGTGAAGAATAAAAAAGATGAAGCAGTCATTAGTAGACTACAGTGATTCAGATGATAGTGGTTTAGTAAGCAGCAAGAAACAGAGGTTGAATGCTAAGAATACAAACTCCATACGGAGTTTGTATTCTATTCACCCTAAGTTATTGCGGCAATCCAGAAAATTTCACTCAGAATCCCATATGTGTGAAGTGACTTTGAATCAATTCGATGCCAACAATCCATTTGAGTTTCTAAGTAAAATGTTTCAATCAATGGTGGAAGATGTAAAAAAGGAATGTGGTATACAAGACAACGACCCCATGAGGATATCCATCCACCATCCAGGTCTTGAGGTAGGTATTTTTATTCCTTTTATAAAGGCTATGGGGTTAAATGGTAAAACAGTGTTAGATGAAATTGAAAAAAATATTCAATCAAATGAGAATTTTACTATCCATGACGGTAAATTATCTTTAGAAATAACACACACTTCACTACCACAAAAGGGTCGGGGGGAAAAGCATTTGCATCTGTTGGTAAAATGGTTGGAAATAAGAAAGGTATTGTAGAAATTAAAAATTTCAATGATTCTATGTGCTTTGCGCGTGACGTTGTAGTGGGAAAATGCCACATTGATAAAAGATAATTCAGAACTTTGGCAGAAAAAAATGGAACCAAATAAAAAGATTCAACAGACCGTCACAAGAAAATGGGGCAAATGCGTTAATGGACAAAGCAGGTCTTGATTATAATAAATCTTGTGGATATGAAGAATATTGTAAAATTCAAGGGGTACTCTCCCCAGAGTATGTAATTAAAATCCAACCACAATTTGCCAAAGAAACGTTCCTATTTGAACCACCACAAACTATAAAAGAGAGTAAAGTTATTCATATCTATCACCATGACCGTCATTACGACACCATCACTAAAATCACAGTGTTTTTAGGATGTCACTACTATTGTGAATATTGCAATGTAGGGTATAATAACAGAGAACGTCATAGATGCCCCAAAGGCTGTGTTTGCTATTCTCCACTACCATGTACGCCTGAACATTCTGTTCATTGTTACACTTGTAATAGAGATTTTGTAAGTTCATCTTGTTATAAAAATCATAATCTCTATTACAGAACCAAGAAAAAAACATTTGTCAATTAGTTAAGAAATGTAAAAGGGGCAATTCATTAATATATCTATCAAAAAAACGAGAACACTTTTGCACTGGGTTTTAAAAAATGTAAAATATTGCCTTCAATTAGTCAAAAAGCGAATATTATTGTTTCATTTCCAAAATTACAAACCACCCAAGAAAGACAAAATGTCGAAGTACCCTTTGTATTTTATGATTTTGAAACAACTCAAGACTCAGAAGTCTGCACCCCAGATTATTGTGTTTCACTCTGGGCTTTCATCAATAGATATACAAACACACTCGTAACAAGCACAGAGAGAAACATTTTCATACTTTGTGAAAACAGGGGATACGTCCAAGATTTTTTTCACTATAAAAAAAAAACTCAGATCGGAACCCCAAACCAAAGTTGTAGCTAGCTACACCCCTCCAGCTACAATTAACTTCTGTATCCACAACGTATTTTTATTTTGACAAAACATGAGGGGAATATGAGGATTTACACCTCTTTGAAAAGAATCAACTCTTAATACAAAAGTTTCGAGTGCAAAAGATTTAACATTTTGACAGTCTCGAAATACCGCTAAAATGTGTTGTTAATTGTGCAAAGAAAAGGTTTGCTCTTTTTAATACAGAGCAAACCTTTTCTTTGCACAATTAACAACACATTTTAGCGTGTTAAAAGCTACACCCCTCCAGCTACAATTAACTTCTGTATCCACAACGTATTTTTATTTTGACAAAACATGAGGGGAATATGAGGATTTACACCTCTTTGAAAAGAATCAACTCTTAATACAAAAGTTTCGAGTGCAAAAGATTTAACATTTTGACAGTCTCGAAATACCGCTAAAATGTGTTGTTAATTGTGCAAAGAAAAGGTTTGCTCTTTTTAATACAGTGGCCCTGAAAAGAGCCGTTTTGTAATAAAATTCTCTTTGGTGTTTTTTTCTGTATCCACCCGCTTATTTCCTGATTTGTCTTGTAATCGCTGTTGAAATCCACATTCGCCAATATCTTCTTATCCACTTCATCTGTTCAAAGAATGGTCTTCTCTCCTCGCCGTCTCAATATCAAGTGAACTGTTTCCCCGCCAAATGAGATTTTATTTTTCCCATCACAGATGTCTTGGAAAAACAATCGCTCAATCTTAACGATAACAGCTGGAATGTCTATGCTGAATATGATTTTTCATTTGACAGATAATACTCCATAACTTTTTTTAAGTTTCTGAACAGTGGGGAGTGTCGCTTGAGATGTCATATTTTTAAATACCCTTCACAGCCTTTATGATGATATACATAATATTTTCAGTTAGAATAAAATAAGTGTGGGGTGGAGAACACCTGTTGTTCTGCTGTATTTATTTATTTATCTATTTTTTATTTATTTATTTATTTATTTATTTATTTGTTTATTTATTTATTTATTTATTTTATTTGTACACATTGGCTATTCGTCACCGTGACAGTTTTATGGGTGGAGGAATCCGGACTACACGGAGAGAACCAGCGAGTATCGACGAGCAATTGACAGTTCCTCAATATTCTAACTCTGTTCAAACTCCGCGTAAGCAGGGATACAGCGGTTGAAGACATGTGTACCATCGACGTGCAGTACACCTTAGTACACGACGTCATCGCCCCCATATGTAGGCAAGCGGGGTAAACTGCCTTACGCGGGTCACGCTGGGCGGGGTTCGAACTCAGACATATAGCATAGATCTCCAGCAGTCTATCACCAACACACCACACTCCCGACTTGTTGTGATGGTTTTTTTTTATTTCAGGCATTATTCTTGTATCGATATAACGCTCGGTGTAGGCAGTAGACAGCCAAAAACTGACAAGTGGAGCGTTTGCCAGATGTGAGAAAGAGTTGGTCAAGCAGACACACAATCATCCCAGACTGAATATCACTGTCACCTGGACAAGTTAGGCTGTAGGAAGACCGGTTGGTCAGTGAGCGATTGGGTGGAATGGGTGGAAAAGGGATAATGTGTTTAGGGTTGGATGGCATGTAGGTTAGTGGGTAAACAATGAAGGGGTGTAGTTGAATATTTGGTGCTTAATTAGGTAGCAGTGCTGGAAGAAAGACGGCACGTATGGATCATCCCCCATTGATTTCACCCCTCTCACCAATTAAGCTTATCACCCATGACCTCTTTTTCACGATTATTTTACCCAGATATCCCTAGATGCCAAGGTTTGAGAACTCCAATGAATAGTTCCACATTATCTCTCTCAGCTAGGTATTCCACCCCATACTGATATTTGTGTTGAAATTTCTCAGGAACATTACTTTACACCATCAGGTGAGGTGGACAATTTACCAAATAAATAAGATATTTTCATTAAGTCTATCCTGTCCTTGATCCTCATCCACCCAAGCTCACCCCTGATTGCTTCTAGCGCTGCGGCATGACTCAACGTGGTTATCCTTCACGTTGAATAATTCTACATGATTTCCAAACTATTTACAAGCGTATGGTTTTAGGTGCTTAGTGCTCAAACAAGACAATTTTACATCCAAAGAAAGATGCACAAGGACCGTTTTATGGTGAGGTGACATAACTCCATCCGGGAGGGAAAATGTATCAAACTGTAATTTGGAATCTTATGCGATCTCGGAATTAATTGATTATTACCTGAAACCTATACCAATTAGGCATCTGAGCTATGTAAAAACTACACAGGAATTCCTGTCAAAAATTTCGAATTTGAAAATATCGAAATAGCAAGAATGTTAAAGATGATTTCAGTTTAACCATTGCTAATTTAAATGAACCTTTGAATCTTCGACCTGTCCTCGCCTATAAGAAAAAACAAAAACCTCGCATATCACTCTTGTAAGGACTAAATTAGACCCCTTCAATGAATAACATCAATTATTCCCTGTCAGTTTAACAACCTCCTTAGCTATTCACTTACTTTAAAGCAATTTTATGTGGAAACAAAAAACATTTTTTGTTTCATTAGAAAAAAAAAAAAAAACATTTTTTGTTTTGTTTTTTTTTTTAAAATAAAAAATGTTGTTTTTTTCTGTCAAAACTGAAAAACATTTTTTGTCACGTTAGAAAAAAAAAACAAAACATTTTTTGTTTTTAACATTTTTTTGTTTTGACAGAAAAAAAAAATGTTTTTTGTTTCGACCAAAAAATTAAGACTTGGTTCTTTCTAAAAATAAAAGTATATATAATATGGTGATGTGCAATATATAAAGAAGCTCTTTCTAATAATATAGGTAGCCCTGAAAAGGGCCGGCATGAAGCCATTTTGTGGAGCATCTCACTCTGCCAACGAGTGATCTTTGGATATTTTCATCTCCTCTTCAGTGAAGCATTCTTTTTCCCAATTCTCCATTTTTTCACTGCCAAACATGATCGCCTCGTATATAGGTGTTGGGAATTCATGGGGGTGTTTCGGCCTATTGTGGAATTGAACTTCTCCAAAAGGCAGTCTCACTGTCGCCATCTCTGTAAACTTCTCCAGCATATCATTAAATTTATCACGCGGCAGGGCTGAGCTGCACCACTGATAAAGGGCAAGCAGAAAAACTCCATTTACCCTCTCTCGTCTTTCTTTTAAATATCTTTCCGACTCTATTTCAGCATCTTCAGCTGATATTTCTCTGATTCTTGAAATATCCATGCTTTGTTTTTTTCTTATTCCTCCGATCGATCAGATGTTGAAATGAAAATCCAATGAGCATTTCACCCGGGTAAATCTAACCAATGCGGGGAGAAGGCGCGGAAATTACTTCTTCGCTGCAAGTGTATCCTCGCATGTGAGATAAAAAGAACATGAGATAAGGTTTTCGCTTACATTTTCAACATCTTGATCGATCGGAGGAATAAGAAAAAACAAAGCATGGATGTTGAAACCATAAATTTCGAAGATCTGCTAAAAATGGATGCCGGCTCATTGGTGTACAAACTTCATGCACACACACAAAGATTGGAGAGGAAGGGAGATGGATTTGAATTAATAGCAGCGGGGTCACATCCCCCAATATAACAGTATCAAAGGTGGAAGAGCCTTCATTTCATCTGGTGAGAAGAGCACAGCCTTATCGGTTAAGGCTCGGAAAAATGGGGGTCATCGGACATTGAAAAAAAGATGTCCAAAAGAGAACAAAAAAACAGCCTTTTTCAAGGCTACCTATATTATTAGAAAGAGCTTATTTATATACTGCACATCACCATATTATATATACTTTTATTTTTAGAAAGAACCAAGTCTTAATTTTTTTGTCGAAACAAAAAACATTTTTTTATTTCGGCAGAAAAAATTCTGAAAGGAAATGATGACACTGTACCCTAAGAAAAATCTGGGGAAGAAGTCAAAAGATTCTCGATCACACATGCACAGCGCAAGAACTAAAACACAATCCTTCCACCAACCCCTACCACTATTCATTGTAAAAAAACAGCTCTAATAATGTCCCAATCCTGAAAAAACATCTCAGCTCTATTAATAGTGAGGGTTGAAATGTTTTGGTTTTTTTATTTTTTTTTTAACTTAAAAATGCGTTTTGTCTCTTGCGTATTGATTCATCAAGCGAAATGCAGGGGGATAATTATTCCTTCTCTAAGACAAGTTGTTGGTAATTGTTTCAATGTGGTTAAGAATTGTTAGTTTTCAGAGCGAAAGTTTGACACCATGGTGTGTCTGAAAAGGGGTGTTTGTAATTTACCGCACCTGGAAACGGCATAACATCAGCTACCAAATATTAAGCTTTTGAGAAATAACTCAAAGACATCTCTACCCTCGGACCATCTTGCTTATTGCCACAGATTATTTTCTTGGGATAACGGCGTGATCATTGCCCCCCCCCCCCCCCCCACACACACACCCCCCTCCCTTACACCAGCAATCTTGTGGTGGAAATTCTATTTCGATAGATGTTTCAAGTTTCATAACCATAAGAAAATTGTGTTCATGACCCCGCCAAAGTTTATTTACAGTCATTTAGGGGAGAGCAAAAGGCGTCAGAAAAATAATGCAATGAGTATTTCACGCGCCTTATCCCCACTGGTCAGATGATGGGTGATGAAATACTCAATGTATTAGTTTTCAC
This sequence comes from Pictodentalium vernedei, assembly GCA_031216915.1. NCBI lineage: Eukaryota > Metazoa > Mollusca > Scaphopoda > Dentaliida > Dentaliidae > Pictodentalium > Pictodentalium vernedei. Next base: position 467,282,013 of record CM062290.1, read on the forward strand.
TGCCTTTCCACACTTAGATGATACAGAAAATCACTCTTCCCCCTCCAAAAATAATTTGGTGGGAAAGACTGACATTGTGTAGCAAAAACATCTGTGGAAATAGTAAAATGAATCTAACTAATAAAAATAACACTTTGGCCGGCCGCTGATTTGTCGCGGTTCTAGTATGAGAAGGCCTTGGTTACCCCTGTTCTACCAACTGCCTCCCTATTCCTACGCCTCTTCTCTCCTCCCAACACACGGAGACAAACTGCTTGATGACATCCCTTGCCCCATTCTTCCCAATCTCTCCGATTAGCACATTAACTCTCTCCTTTGAGTCTCACACTAGCCACATCACCTTCATTCTCCCATCCCACTTCCCCATTGTTAGGCTTTCCAAGAGTTCCTCTCCCCCTTTTTTGATAAACTCGTTAGGAATTTAGTCCACCCCTCCCGCTTTTTCCATTCCTTAATTTTGAGATCACCCTCTGCACCTCCTCAGTTTTGATTTCGCTGCACACGAAGATCGATAGATTTTCCTCGACCTGGTTCGGACACTCTGGTGGGTTCCCCATGCCCCATCACTTATCGTTCACCTTTTTCCACTGCTTGACTAGTTCTAATGCGATTTGGTCTCGCTCTTCTGTTACTCTGCCATCTACTTTAATACTCTGTGGGTTACTCCCTTTGTTACGTTTGTTCACCCATTTCCAAAATACGTTCGAACTCGACCCCCCTGTCCTTCTTATCGTCCTAATAAGACTGCTATTTCGCACTCTCCGGTTGTCATCTTTAATCTTATTTACTTTATTTCGTGCTTGTTAGTATTCTTCTTTTGCTACCATGGCCTCATTGCTTTCCACCCCCTCAAGTATTTTAACTTCTCCTGTATGCAGCACATTTAGCTTTTCTACCTTTTATGGCCCTTTTCAGTTCTTCGTTCACTCTGTACCCACGTTCCCGTGTTGGCACCCTAATCTTTCCTACACTTTCCTTCCCTGCCTCCACTAGGCTCGCAACTAAGGCGTCGGCCATCTTCAGGACACTGCCCCCCTTGTGTACGGTAGGAAGCTTTGGTTTCAGTTTTTCTTCGAACTTCGCCCAGTTGACATCCTTTTTGAGTTCTCAAACCTCCTTGAAGCTTCCTTTGCTTTTATCTAGGTTTTTGGCCCTGATCATCACTGTAATCAAGTTGTGATCACTATCCAACTCCATTTTCCCCTCATCGTCAACTTCTACCCCTATCACCTCCCTCCATAAATTAATATCTGTGAGAATGTAGACAATTATTGATTTTCTGTCGTTTCTCTCCCAGGTCCATTTCCCCTTACACCTCGCGTTCCTGTTCAGAACCTTCAGACCGAGTTCATATCTGAAGTTCAACAAATTCCTTCCATTCCTGTTGACTTTCTTGTCCCCACCCTTTATGCCTTCTTCCGTATCATCTATGTGTCCATTAAAGTCACCCATCAGTATTATACCGAGACCCCCTGTTTTCTACTTCAGTGATGTTGGACCTTAGTGTTGAGTATATCCAGTCATTCCATTAGGGTTTTACTTCCCTCCACCGCACAGTACACAATCCCAAGGGCAATACTTTTGTTCCTCAGACTGATCTTTACCCATCCAATTTCTTTTGACAACTAGCATCAGTGTTAAGTGCATATAATAGCGAAGTTAAAACTTTGACAAATTTTAACTGGCTTGTGTGCCATCAGGATAAATGTTTTATTCGTCACATTGAAATATTTTACCAATTTTCAATGTGGTTAAGATTTGATAGTTTTCAGAACGATATCTCAGAATTGCGCCTTCTTTTGCTGAATTCGTAACACTTATATGGCGGTAAATTGTTGAATATATATTTCCTGTCACTAAACAGTCTGCAATTATACGCTTCCGTGAACGAGTACGGGGTTTTTTTTTCTCCACAGTTGCATTTAGTGAATTATTGTAAACATGTGTTTGAAAAAAATGTATCTCAATGGATTACGAGAGAAATATTTTCAGAGTGTGTTTGTTATTTGTCTTACAAATTGACTGCAAGACACACATTCATATCGGATTATAATACATTCGCGCGTTTTAAAATTTAGAAGTTGATATTGATATTTTCCTTCCGTAAAAAAATGTGAAAAACACTGATCCAGTCTAAATCTGACAGTATTTTTATATGTCGTGTGTTCCAGTAATAAATAGAAAAAAACTTCACCAGTCGGGCGATGTATATTAGCTAGCAAGTTTTGAATGGTGAACGTTTTGTCAGTATATAAAGTGTATGGAAGACAAACCCCACTAAGGCCGTCAGTATAGTATTTAGCACACAATTTTTGTCAGTATAAAAATATTTTGAACAACCTACCCCGTGACTGCCACTATAGTATTTAACACTGAATTCCCCCTTCCCCAAGGCTAGCACTATAGGCACAAGCATTTATCACTGAATTCCCATTACCCCAATGTGGGTACTCTGGTGAACAAATTAAGATAGGATTCTCCATAGCGAGTCTTGTCCCTCAACTGCCATTTTACCCGTGGCTGGCACTCCGGCAAAAAGCATTTAACACTGAATTCTCCCCACCTCAAGGCTGGCACTCCAGCAAAAAGCATTTAGTACTGATTTCCCCATACCCCAATGTGGGCACTCTGGCGAAAAAAATAAGATAGGATTCTCCATAGCGAGTCTTGTCCCTCAACTGCCATTTTACCCGTGGCTGGCACTCCGGCAAAAAGCATTTAACACTGAATTCTCCCCACCTCAAGGCTGGCACTCCAGCAAAAAGCATTTAGTACTGATTTCCCCATACCCCAATGTGGGCACTCTGGCGAAAAAAATAAGATAGGATTCTCCATAGCGCAGCTTGTCCCTCAACTGCAATTTTACCCCGTGGCTGGCACTCCGGCGAAAAGCATTTAACACTGAATTCACCCTTCCCCAGGGCTGGCACTATAGACACAAGCATTTATCACTGAATTCTCCATACCCCAATGTTGGCACTATGGCGAAAAAATTAACACAGGATTCTCCATAGGGCGGCTTGTCCCTCAAATGCCGTTTTACCCGTGGCTGGCACTCCGGCGAAAAGCATTTAGCACTGAATTCCCCTACCCAAATACTGCCACTATAGGTAAAAGCATTTAAGAGATACTTCTCTTTTCTTCGCCATTCTATGGAGAGATTTATTAATAAGCAAAATCCACATATTTGCCAGCATAAAGTAATTGGGGGGCCTCTACCCCGTGATTGACACTATAGGGACCAGCATTTAAGAGTTACTTCTCTTTTTTCACCATTCTATCCCATAAGTGAAAAAAGAGTTAAGAGATACTTCTCTTTTTCCACTGTGGGGTAAGAGATTGTATGTTTATCAACCAATCCTTCCATACAGTAAAGTGTTATACGGTTTAAAGTATGAAGAGATTGATTAAAAAGCAAAATCCACATATTTGGCAGCATAAAGTAATTGGGAGGCCTCTACCCCGTGACTGACACTGTATGGACCAGCATTTAACACTGAATTTCCCCTTCCCCAAGGGTGGCACTATAGGGACAAGCATTTACCACTGAATTCCACATACCCCAGAACTGGCACTATAGGGACAAATTTAACATAGGATTCTCCATAGGGTTTTGTCCCTATAGTGCCACCCCTCACTACTCATAACTTATGAATAATAATATTTAGTAAATAGACCCTTACTTAATTGAAGTTCTGACCAACGTTACAGCATAACTTATGAATAATAATATTTAGTCAATAGACCGTTACTTTATTGAAGTTCTGACCAACGCTACAGTATAACTTATGAATAATAATATTTAGTAAATAGACCGTTACTTAATTGAAGTTCTGACCAACGCTATGTACAGCATAACTTATGATTAATAATATTTAGTAAATAGACCGCACTTAATTGAAGTTCTGACCAACGCTATGTACAGCATAACTTATGAATAATAATATTTAGTAAATAGACCCTTACTTAATTGAAGTTCTGACCAACGCTACAGCATAACTTATGAATAATAATATTTAGTAAATAGACCCTTACTTAATTGAAGTTCTGACCAACGCTACAGTATAACTTATGAATAATAATATTTAGTAAATAGACCGTTACTTAATCGAAGTTCTGACCAACGCTACAGTATAACTTATGAATAAAATAATATTTAGTAAATAGACCGTTAGTTAATCGAAGTTCTGACCAACGCTACAGCATAACTTATGAATAATAATATTTAGTAAATAGACCATTACTTAATCGAAGTTCTGACCAACGCTACAGTATAACTTATGAATAAAATAATATTTAGCAAATAGACCGTTAGTTAATCGAAGTTCTGACCAACGCTACAGTATAACTTATGAATAATAATATTTAGTAAACAGACCGTACTTAATCGGGGTGCAGACCTACGCTACAGTATAACTACTCTTATGAATAATAATATTTATTCAATACACCGTACTTAATTGAAGTTCTGATTCACGCTACAGTATAACCTATGAATAATAATATTTAGTAAATAGACCGTTACTTAATTAAAGTTCTGACCCACGCTACATCATAACTTATGAATAATAATATTTAGTAAATAGACCTTTACTTAATTGAAGTTCTGACTCACGTTACAGCATAACTTATGAATAATAATATTTAGTAAATAGACTGTTACTTAATTGAAGTTCTGACTCACGTTACAGCATAACTTATGAATAATAATATTTAGTAAATAGACCGTTACTTAATTGAAGTTCTGACCAATGCTATGTACAGCATAACTTATGAATAATAATATTTAGTAAATAGACCCTTACTTAATTGAAGTTCTGACCAATGCTATGTACAGCATAACTTATGAATAATAATATTTAGTAAATAGACCCTTACTTAATTGAAGTTCTGACCCACGCTACAGCATAACTTATGAATAATAATATTTAGTAAATAGACCGTTACTTAATTGAAGTTCTGACTCACGTTACAGCATAACTTATGAATAATAATATTTAGTAAATAGACCGTTACTTAATTGAAGTTCTGACCAATGCTATGTACAGCATAACTTATGAATAATAATATTTAGTAAATAGACCTTTACTTAATTGAAGTTCTGACTCACGCTACAGCATAACTTATGAATAATAATATTTAGTAAATAGACCGTTACTTAATTGAAGTTCTGACTCACGTTACAGCATAACTTATGAATAATAATATTTAGTAAATAGACCGTTACTTAATTGAAGTTCTGACCAATGCTATGTACAGCATAACTTATGAATAATAATATTTAGTAAATAGACCGTTACTTAATTGAAGTTCTGACCAATGCTATGTACAGCATAACCTATGAATAATAATATTTAGTAAATAGACCATTACTTAATTAAAGTTCTGACCCACGCTACATCATAACTTATGAATAATAATATTTAGTAAATAGACCTTTACTTAATTGAAGTTCTGACTCACGCTACAGCATAACTTATGAATAATAATATTTAGTAAATAGACCGTTACTTAATTGAAGTTCTGACTCACGTTACAGCATAACTTATGAATAATAATATTTAGTAAATAGACCCTTACTTAATTGAAGTTCTGACTCACGCTACAGCATAACTTATGAATAATAATATTTAGTAAATAGACCGTTACTTAATTGAAGTTCTGACCAATGCTATGTACAGCATAACTTATGAATAATAATATTTCGTAAATAGACCGTTACTTAATTGAAGTTCTGACCAATGCTATGTACAGCATAACTTATGAATAATAATATTTAGTAAATAGACCCTTACTTAATTGAAGTTCTGACCCACGCTACAGCATAACTTATGAATAATAATATTTAGTAAATAGACCCTTACTTAATTGAAGTTCTGACTCACGCTACAGCATAACTTATGAATAATAATATTTAGTAAATAGACCGTTACTTAATTGAAGTTCTGACCAACGCTATGTACAGCATAACTTATGAATAATAATATTTAGTAAATAGACCCTTACTTAATTGAAGTTCTGACCCACGCTACAGCATAACTTATGAATAATAATATTTAGTAAATAGACCGTTATTTAATTGAAGTTCTGACCCACGCTACAGCATAACTTATGAATAATAATATTTAGTAAATAGACCGTCACTTGATTGAAGTTCTGACCCACGCTACAGCATAACTTATGAATAATAATATTTAGTAAATAGACCGTTACTTAATTGAAGTTCTGACTCACGCGATGTACAGTATAACTTATGAATAATAATATTTAGTAAATACACCGTACTTAATTGAAGTTCTGACCAACGCTATGTACAGCATAACTTATGAATAATAATATTTAGTAAATAGACCGTTACTTAATTGAAGTTCTGACCAACGCTATGTACAGCATAACTTATGAATAATAATATTTAGTAAATAGACCCTTACTTAATTGAAGTTCTGACTCACGCTACAGCATAACTTATGAATAATAATATTTAGTAAATAGACCCTTACTTAATTGAAGTTCTGACCAACGCTATGTACAGCATAACTTATGAATAAACTAATATTTAGTACATAGACCGTTACTTAATCGATGTTCTGACTCACGCTACAGTATAACTTATGAATAATTAAGTTTTCAGCCCTGTAACCTTTACCCATGACGTTGTAAACTCCTTAACAGAGCAGGGCCGGGATGGAAATATCAGTACTTTTATATACATCGTGATGTGACAGTTAAAACTTTCCAGCTACCATCCTTGAGGTCCCCTTGGAAGACCTTTTAACCCCCCCCCCCCCCTCCCTCCCACTCCCGATTATATATTATCTTACGGTTTGTGAAGCCATTGTGATGGGAACGTTGTCACCAATGAAATACGGATATACAATGCACAGACCACCTCCCCCCGCCAACACAAACACTATAATAGAGCAACAATTTACGAAAACCACAAGGAAATATGCCCCCTCCCTCTCGGTAATTTCGCAAACTAAGATACATAAAGACTTCCTCTGCAAGTGAATGGTTCAGTTTCCTTCCAACTTTACCAACAAAACTGCCAGCAGATGCGGCCATCCTCATAATACACAATTACGTGTCAACAGCTTTCGAACTTCGTATGCTGGAAATTTAGAAATCGTCAATAATTCACTATCATACTTGATAACCGGCAATTTCCCAAAGTACCCATTATACCGTCCACCTTCGTTGTATACCTGCCCTCTGGGTATTTCCCGTTACTTAAGTTCGGCGACATGACGGTAATGCACCGCTTATAAACTAAAGGTATATTCGCGAACGTTTGTGAATAAATGAAACAGATTTGCAAATATTCGCAATGGACGCAGACACATCACAGTTCTGCATTAGATCGATCTAAGTAACATTTACAACACAAATTTCGATTGGTCAGCGTAAGTGGGGCGTGTATTTCTCTTTTTAGAAACCGGTTGCAACTGCATTTTTCCCATTGGCTGAATCAAAAATGCAGTTGGACGCGTATTTCAGTCTCATCGCGATTAAAAATATTCGTCAGACATGTATTTCTATTTTTAGAAACCTGTTGCACCTGCATTTGTCCCATTGGCTGAATCAAAAATGCACTTTGGACGCTTGAATTCGTCTCTTCGCGTTAAGAAATATACGTCGGGCATGCAATGTTTTATCGAAGCACCCGGTATTTATGGTTGCAACCCTATTTTTGAATCCAGATGCACCTGTAAAATATACGGTTGCAACGCTATTTCCTCTTTAACGAAAACTCATCGCGATGAAAAATGCATGTCCAACGTGAAATTTATATGTCGGACGTATAAAATACAAGTTGGCCTGAAACCTGAACGCGATGAAAAATACACAGCCTTAGGATTTCGGGATCAGGTTCTCATGCCTCGCGTGCTTCCACTTATCCGTGCGCGTAACCTTACATTGGAGCCGGATAATGCGAGGCCGCACGTTGCTAAGATTTGTCGTGACTTCCTCAACCAAAATAATGTTTCACTCCTCGATTGGACAACTTACAGTTCAGATTTGTCCCTGATCGAGCATTTGTGGGGGGGGGGGGGGGGGGGGGGTGCTGAGAAAGAGGGGTCAAGAAACACGTCAATGCTGCAAACAACGTCGCTCAGTATGCACTGGCCCTTCTTCGGGAGTGGAATAACATCCCACAGAGGACAATAAACATCTTGATGGGGTCAATGTTAAGGAGAGTTAAAGCAGCGACTGAAGACTGGGGTTGGCACACCCGCTATTGATTTTGAAATGGGAAATGGCGTAGGGTACCCACGTTTGAACGTTATCTATACAAACGCTGTCTGTGTTTATACAAAAAAAAACTCGTCTACATGTAATCAGCAATGAAGAAATAACATCAAAATCCAAGCAATGAAATAATCATTCATAACACATTTGCAATATTTACAACAGAAACATTTCTCTTTTCCGCTAGTGTATCGTCGCCTGAGTGCTAGAATGTCCTATGTTCCCTATAGGATATAGGACATTCTACAGTTAAATCTAGAAGTCCTGTCATGAAATGCGCACAAATAGCACGTTGATATGCGCCTGTGCACAAGCAATGTTTCAGCCAATGGACCTCCGAGTAACCCGGAGGTCCATTGGCAGAAACATTGCATGTGTTTGCTATGAGTAACCAGGAGAACCTGCCGTAATTTGGATGCCATATGATATGGCAATTGCGCGCAATTCCAACGCGCAATTAAGCCTAGATAAGCGCACTATTCGTGACAGGACTTCTAGTTTTAACTGTAGCACTCAGCCGACGATACTTTACTTTTGCTATCACAATCCGAAGTGACGAACGTCGTCTAAAGCATCAGCTATTAAATGGAACGTGGTGAATTCTGTCATAATGCTTACCTCAAAAACACTAGTCAACTGCAATGCATGCAACATTGGGATGTAGGCAAAGACGCTGAAGAGAAGACTTGCGAAAATAGCGATATATGCGAAGAAAAAGTCAGCTCCGTATAAGTACGTTTCTAATGGTAGCCCCAGCATCAGTATAGATGACTCAAAACTAACTACGAGCGATAAAATCACTGGCACAACATTAAGATTTCTGCTGCCAACAAAATATTCCTCAGCTGTTTTCCTTCTACCTCCTTTCCATGCATAGAATAATCCAATTCCTAGAGTTATTATGATGGATACAGCAAATACCATGTAATCGGCGATCTGTAATGATGGAATTCTCTTAGTTTCCATTTCTATCGCTGAAATGAATTTCACAAAATTATCCGCAGATATAGGGCTGCACGATATTCAAAACTGAATACCAGTATTGGTATTCAAAAAAATACCGCGGTATACCGGTATATCGAAAACTGTTCAGATATATGAACACAAGTACTACAATCGGGACCCGAGGCATCACAGTCGGAACCAATTAGCATGCATTGATGATGCGATTCGAAAAATCTCTACCCAACGCATGCAGACGATATCAAAATTTATTATTTTCAGAATTAGTTTTTCAGATTTTCCCCAGATTTCAACAAAACTATATCATGTGACCCCTCATTGGAACGAGCTCGACGAGCTCGTTACAATGAGGGGTCACATGATATAGTTTTGTTGAAATTTTTTAAAATAATTTTTTCAGCTGCTGAATTTGTATGTTACGAGGGCACAAGCAGACGATTCATTGGATAAAGGGATCATATTATTCATTCGGGGCTGGAATTAAAAAACTCAAGACATCTTGAAAATCAAAATTGAGGGTAAATAAATAATGACGATAAACCGATATTTTTGTATTTACACCGGTATTCTGAATACCGGTATATATCGGTTTATTGATATACCGTGCAGCCCAAGATGAAGACGCCGTATTCTTATTTTTAAATGGGTTTCAACAGAGAAAAACAGTTAAACGTTCAAACTGATAGGGAAAAAATTCTAAAAGGTCAGCTTCCGTATTTTTATACTACTCTGAAAAAAAATTCATGCAATTTGGGAAATGATGCTCACATCAATGATACAACTTCTCAAAGGTTTCGAAATGTTAATTTTTATATGAAATTCACGTACCCACTGGTGTTAAATTTGTTGACAGCTTTCGAACACTAAGGGAGCTAACCTACCTGTAAATCTATACACGGGACGACAACTGATACGGGTATGTGGCAATTTATTACGTAATATATTATAAGAAATAGAAAGAAAATCATGGCGAAAGATATACGAGTTATCATGAAGGTTGAACCTCATACTATAGGAATAAGTATCATTACACGCCTGTTTTATGAAATCCCCATCTACAGGAGCACTAAACCATGCGAAAAATGAAAATCCGTTCCGTACAACTGTGCAGAACGGAAATCGTTGACGGACTATTTTTAAATAGAAGCGAAATGTCACCGGCATTTTCTACAAACCGTGCACCTCAAATACAAGTCTTTGCTACAATAAGTCATAAACTTCTTTATGCAAATAGCCAAGTGTCGCTATAGCAGGTTTATTGTATCAAATAATATTGCATATACATTTCTGACTGCAGACACTTCACCTTTTATCACATAAATCACAAAAATCCCCAGTCGCGTCGATAAAAGCCGGTCAGACAAAAAACCACAGATAAACCGTTCAGGCATAAAAACTATGAAAAATCTGCCCCCAAAGCCAATGCTGATACCGACTGCGGAGAAAGCACTTGGAGCTATGCTTAAATATATGTAGATATAGGAAAAATATTTAAATATTTGAGATCGTGACAGTGGAAAGATGGTGGTGAAACATTTCAAACTTGCCTCCATAAAAATATATATATTTTTTTTTTATTTTTTTTTTTTTTTTTGAAATTGAAAGGTTTCAACCTGCTGATGGCTCTGGCTAAAGTGACAATTAAACATCATGAATCTCTTTCACGCATGCTTGCCGTTCACACCTGATTGATTAGAAATCAAAACTACCTGTCGACAATAATGCTTTACTGCCGCCCAGACAAAAGTTTTGCGCTATTCTACCGAAACGCGCAAAACTAATATTTGAATCGACAGCGATAGCTAAAAATAGTAACACGGGTTTCCCTCGCACATTTGGTTGACTATAATGTGTTCGTTCTGTTGATAGTTCATCCCAAGAGTTCCAGTGTGTTTGGACCTGATACTATAGAAATATTTCACAGTGTTTCACATCACTTCATTGAAAACGTCAAGCAGACTTGATGATCAAAAACAATGACATTCACATTAAGCACTTACCAAGCATGACTAGAAGTCATTTGCCAAAAAAAAAAGAAATCACCCAGAATCAAACGAAAAAAAACAAAACAAAACAAAAACCCACAAAAAAGGTAGCACATCGGCCATCAGTGAAACAAGCTCGACAATTTGTTGATTTTATGATATGTTTTTCACCGAAGAAAATTTTGTATGTAATGAAACTGAATTTAGATATGACATCACGATTTGGATGTATCTGCAAGAATTCAGAAGTGCGTTCTTTATTTTGTTAAATTTAAACTTCAAACTTTAAAATAGTACAATTTATTACACCAGCGTTTCGCCAACCACTCGTAGCCTGAGTGCTAGAATGTTCTATGTCCCCCATGGGACATGGAACATTCTAGCCCTCAGGCGACGCTCTGTTGTCTTCCTCGGGGTGATGGTACAATGGAGTTGGACTTCATTGGAAGGCAAACGTAAGAGCATGAGGTTGCGTCAAAGACGTAATCTGTATGAAAGAAAAATATAAGGAACATGTCCGAAGTGTAATTCCACTCCGAATACCGTAATTATGCGTATTACAACAGCACTTCCCACAATTATACGGAATCGGACACAATAGCATTTACTGATGTTATTAAACATGGTTTTCGTAACGATACTTTCTAATCCATTCACACCCTTCGGCCCTTTTGTTTTAGGTAACTGGAATAGGTGTGAACAATCGAATAATCTGCACACTGTTGTGTGTTTATGGTAACGCCAGAATTCCCCCGACAGTGGCACTGACCTCCCCGACGCGGGCAGGGACTAGACCTGCACTAGTCTGTAAGACCTCTATACACAAACTATAAAACTGTCGTGTATGTGTATCTAATGTTTTTGCACGCCGAATGAGCGCATGTACGGTGCGGGGCAAACCTCCATCGACTCTCTTTTATCGTGGAATAAAATTTTCCGCAACATGTTAAAGGAGGGAAGGGTACTCAGCGGCGTCTGTGTCTCCGGCTGTTCTTCTTGGTAGGCGGTGGACATGTTGGAGAGATTGATGTAGGTGGTGTTGATGAGGACTAGGGGACTGGCTTGGTATGTATGTCCGTTCTTGCAGCTGTCGTTGGTGTGCTGTCAACCTCGGGTGGATTTGTTTGTAGGTAGATACAACAGAGCATCTGTGCCCTAGATTTTTGCTCTTCGAAGTCCTTCATGTTGCCGAACATTTGGTGTCCTTCGTCCCTGACCTTCACTCCCATGAGGGCTTCCACGGACTCCGCGGTGCTCGACTCCTCCATCGCCACTCCACCCCCACCTAGTTGGAGTTCGGGTTTGAAGAAGCTAGAGAAAAGAGCGGGTGTGGCGACAGGTACGATGTCATACTCAACCTCCTGCTCCACAGGCAGACCTCCCTCCTCCATCTCCTCTTCCGAGGAAGAGTGTGATGGGCTGGAGATTGGACTGTTACCTGGTGAACCAGCATCCTCCGGACCCTCCACCGGAGTGGAAGGTACCGGGCTGCACGTGGAACGGTAAGGGTAACGGAGCTTTCATTGTCCTTACAAGCCTCCCTCACTCACTTCTCCCTTTTCGTCTTTTCCATTAACTCTGTCAGTCGGCGGGCATCACGTCGTCTGGCGGAAGGCCCCTTCTTTCCTTTCCTTTTCCTCTTCTGGCTGTCTTCTGTCTGGATTCGGCGGTTAGATAAAGTGTCATCCTTCAGCAAGTGAACGTCGCAAGGCGGGTGACCAGTGTGGGAGGAAATCGCCTCCACGAAAGATGATACACCTTTTCAAAGACGGCGTCTAGTGTTCTGCCAAAACCCACTGCTAGGTGAAGTTTGCATTGCGCACTTGGACAGTCTAAGTGGTAGCTTGAGCAGGTTTCAACCATAGAAGCGTCTTTTGTACTTCCAATGGCAGCTCAGCGATTTTTACACCAGGGGGCCCAAGGTGCGAATAACACTATCGCTGAGAATGGTTTCGCGCGCCCAAGGCGCGAAGGGACGATTTGGGGTAAGCCCCTTTCGACCCTTCATTGACGTCTTGGACTGATGTTTACCGCAGATCACGACCATGGCAAGAGGCAGCAGTAGAGGACAGTATGATGGAGAAGGCTTTGACGTTTTTCTTGATGTTATAGTTGGGATTTTCTTCCCTCGTGTAAGGAGCAGTGTGAGAGGGGTCCTCTAGACAAAGGTGCTACATCTTCCCGAGGCTGCTGGGGTTGGGTCTTCAGGCAAGTATAGTCTGCCACTACGTTTTTTGATTCCGGGGCCATCATTGGCAAGTAGAGTATGCCTCAGGCAATTATTCTTGGAAGGGAAGAGCACATTTCTGCTGCCTCAGCCAAGCAACCAAACAGTTTTCTCAACCAACGGTCCCTTTCAGAGTGCCACCCAAAGAAAGAGCCGAACTTGCCTGGTTCGGGGGCAGGCCTGCATGTTAACCAATTTGGCCGGTATCTCAATGCGCACTAGTGGCGTTTACGGATAAAAATGGGCTAGAGGTGGGTCGCACGGCTAACGCTCGCCTCCCCGGGGGTGGATGACCACTTCTAAGGATGGAGAGAAGGATGTTCAAAGTTTGTAGCGGTTATCCATAGCGGTTAGAGTTATTCCATAGCGGTTATTGGGAGTGGAGGATCAAAAACATGTGTGGGTACTTGCTTAACCCTTTACCCAACTTAACGACCAAAACCGGCCAGCGCTATTCTTAAAAATCGCCTATTAATTTTCTTTATTTTTTCATTTTTTTGTCTCAAAAACATAGGTTATGACCCCTCATGGGAACGAGCTCGACGAGCTCGTTCCCATGAGGGGTCATAACCTATGCTTTTGAGACCAAAAATTAAAGAAATTAGTTATTCAAGAATTTCTTTTGCAACTGTCGTCTGCTTTCCATTCATATAAGGGTTAAAATAGAGAAAACAAAATTAGTGTGTTGTATACAATAAAGTAAATACGTTATGGTTGCTTACAAGACACCTGCTGGCTATGATCTGACGAGTGTTGAAGGCAGCGTGTAACCGAATGTAGATAGTTTTGAAGAGTTGATGGATTGAGGTTTAACTGAGAATAGGTGGTACAGGAGGTTTCTAAGAGAGGGGAGTTGTCTATGACGCTAATATGCCACACCCGAGGGTGTTTTCTGCTCGTCACCTCCGCGGTTTTATTCCTTCTTGTGGTTATAGGATTCTTCTTGATTAAGTAAGTTGAGATTTAGATTATTAGATTATGAGAGGAGAGCAATCTATGACGCTAATATGCCACACCCGAGGGTGTTTACCGCTCGTCACCTCCGTGGTTTTGTTCCTACTTATGCTTCTCGCGGGTAGCGGTCGTCTTAATTGAGTATGACCCTCAGAGCCATTTCGACCGTGGGCGGGAGTGGATTGGTCAGGTCAGGCGGGCCCGAGTCCACTTGATTCGCCCCCCCCCCCCGGCCCGACCGGTCCCGCCTCCTCTCAGTCAGGATGGCCCCTAGGTAGCAGTGATAGCTCGCAATGATTATTTTGTGGCATTTTTTTTTTATTATTTTTGTCGGCTGGAGCAGATGTCCTGAAGTTCAGGTATTAGTTCAGTTTATTGCATCATAAAATTAAAATATATTTAGGGACCATTCTTCTAGTGGCCATTCTTCTGGTGACATTAAATGTTGAAAGATCTGCGACTTTCTAATCCAGTCACATTTGAATAATGGCATATAATCACCAAAATAAACATGTCTGCTTACGATAGTTGTGTTTATAAAGAAGGTTCTCAAAAATTAGGGGTTACTAGCTGGGAGAAACCCAGAAGATATTAAGGTATTGAGAATTGTGTGTATAAACTACGTAACTCCAGTACAAGACTTTTGATGCATATGCCTTGTCTACCCATACCCCCACCCACCCCCACCTACCCCCCCCCCCCCACCCCAATACACATACTCGGAATTCTCATCCCAAGCAAATGAATTATAATTTAGATTTGTCGCGTTTACGCATTAGCAGGACCGAATGAGCACATGATAATCCACAATTTATCTTGCAAAAGACTATAGTTCATCCTGAGTATTACATAGAATAAATAGATACTAGGTCCGGTATTCAGATTTAAGCCACAAGTGGGATAAGAGTTTTAACCACGAGGCTCTGCCATTCCCATTGAAAACGTTTTAACCGTAGTATAAGCTTTTCACCGGTAGTGGGGTTAAAAGTTAAAATTTAACATACGGGCTTTTCACAGGTAGCAACATAGGGGAGTATGGTATAAACCAGTATATGTAGTTAGTATGTATAATTAACCCAGCATGTACACTGTGCAGTTGTGACATGATAAGGGTGTCACAGTGTTACTGATGCTGTGATAACCCTGTAAAATGCAGCAGTTACGCAGTGTAATTTCAGGGAAGTATACTCTCATGGTGTGGTGCTGGGTGGTTGTGGCTGTTTTTGTAGTTGACAGAGCAATTCATTTTAGCCTCCATTTAAACTGGGCTTGAATTCATCTATGAAAAATCATTCCTTCGCTAAAATTGCTCTTTCTTCGTTGCATTGAAAGAATTGGAAAAATTTCAAACCTGTTTTTTCCATTGTTACAGGCGTCAATGTGTTAACTCACGTAAAGTTCTCTTGATTTGTCATTTTTACTGTGTCTCTTTTGTGACCAGAAACTCTTTTTCTGAGTTAATTACTTTTCCCACTGTCCTCTTCTCTGTAGGCTTAACACTGTATGACGTCCGGAACGTATGATGATGCACATGTGAAGGGTGTTTTCACAACGAAGGGTGAGTTGGACTTTTGGAATTTGATTGAATTCCCCCCACCCTCCCATTAGGACATTACAGGTTCCGCATCGTTTATCTTTGACACCACAGCATGACGTTATTTGCCTCTGGCTCCCCCACCCACCCCACCCCTTCCCAGCAGATATGGGTTGAGGCGTGTGAACTATAGTGCTTATATACTCACCGAAAAGCGCCCAAAGAGTAGGAGAAACGATCGAATCTCTTTATCACGATAGAAACTTGTAGATAAATTATATCATTTAAATCAACGGTGTGTCACAGAAGCTTCCTTTCCAGCGATCATTCAGAGGGACTAAATAGTATTGATAAATATATTTCGAGCAATTATTATTCCATCTGCTGTGGAGCAGCACACATCAATTAAATTCGCTCATCCGACAAGGAGTTCTTCAATGTGCGACAAATGGCTATAGTCTGCCTTTGACTAATTAACAATCACTTTTCACCCGTCACTGGAGATGCTGGCAAATATTATTTCATTGTTGACGCTCACAACACCGACGGCTCAACATTAAACTTTGATTTGCATTCAGTTAGATAAACATATCATTGATCAGTTTAATAAAGATCAAACTCTATAATTACTAATTAGTAACAGTTGTTGCTTATTTTCCTCATTAACTGGTAGAGTGCTGGAAGCCCATATTTGGGCTTTATTCTGAAGTACAGGTACCACAGCTTGAAGGCTCATATTCAATGCATGTGCTTTGTATTATGTTTGAAGTGATATTATTTAATCTGTAAGGGTTTGCCTTGTTACAATTTATGGGAGAGTGCCCACAGGCACGTCCACAGACACGCCCATAGGGCACTCTCCCATAAATTGTAACAATGCAAAGACATGTGTACAAGATTTGATGGTCAAAAATAAGTTAGCACTCTACGAGTTAATAACATCATTTGAGAACAACGTGCTACAGTTTCTCGTTCTTTAACCTTTGAACCTGAGCGACCCTTTTTCCGGTCAGGAACACGATACGTCATAATTGCATTAAATAGAAACCCCTGAATAATGAACATGGACTCTACCTGTTGCTGTCATTGAAGTGATACAGTGTACTACTTATTGTTTTAATTATTGTGCTTATTAACAAATCGTGTCCCTTGTCTGTCTCGTTGTATAGTGGCGGGGATGCTACAGAGGTATCAGTGGTGAATTCTCCACCCGACAAGTTTCCATAACTCGCGAATCATACGCTCCACAGGTGAAATCAAAATTACAAGTTAAATCAGTGGAATGCCAGACCCCGTGGACTTGGCTCAATGACCACACCATTCCATCTTTATTACAAGCCTCCACGATAGAACACTCTGATCAAGTAGAAACGAAAGAAACTCAAACAGCAACAACCTCACAAACAACAGAGAAATTAAAAGCCGGGAAAACACAGGGACGAACCAAAGATTTAACTAAATTTGAACAGAATAAAGAGCAAAATCGCAAACCAGAGCTACCATTTTTAACCCTTTACACAATGCAGACGATATCAAAATTTATTATTTTGAATATCATTTTTTCAAATTTTTCAAAAAATTTCAACACAACCATATCATGTGACCCCTCGTTGGAACAAGCTCGACGAGCTCGTTCCAACGAGGGGTCACATGATATGGTTTTGTTGAAATGTTTGGAAAAATAATATTTTTTCAACTGCTGAATTTGCATATTACGCGGGCGGATGCGGCCGATTCGTTGGGTAAAGGATTAAAAACAACTGAGAATAAAACAGAACGTAAACTAGGAAAGGATACACCTAAACCGGTACAAAATAAGGAACATATCACTAATTCACAGCAAAAAAAAAACTGAACAAAACCAAACAAAGCCTAAACCACAGCGAGAGCAGGGATCGCAGCAGTATACTCTGAGTCAGAGTCAAATGAGAAAATTGGAAAAGGAAGAAAAGAAAAAAGAAAAATTTAAACAAAAACAATTATCGGACAGATTACCTAAGGTCCTTCAAAACCCTGTTGTTCGCAACAGATTTGAAGGTCTTGAGGATATGGAGGTAGGTGATTGTATCGATGAAACATTCGAACAATTACGCCCGACTTCCTCACAGAAAAAATCCCCGAGGAAAAATTCACCGAAGAAAACTACCGGGGCCATTTCACCTATACGTCCACCCTCTAATTCTCCCTCTAATTATGACTAATACACACTCAACTAATATAATACGGTGGAATTGTCGAGGTTTTAGAGCTAATTTTAATGAACTGGGTCTTCTAAGCCAAAAATATAAACCTGTAGCTTTTTGCCTGCAGAAAAATCTTTTAAAGAAACCCGAGGCTCAGGATCATTCGGCTTTCAAGCATTATACTTCGTATAATGCTTGGGCAAATGAAACTGATCTTCATGTTTGTGGAACGTCTGTCTTGGTTAGAAACGACATTATTCACAGTTCTGTATCTTTGCAGTCAAATTTATAGGCTGTAGCGGTACGCCTAGCTTTAGACAAGACAGTTACAGTATGTTCTATATATGTTTCACCAAGTAAAATCCTACAACTGAATGATCTTGAACTGCTGGTTCAACAGCTCCCAACCCCATACATTTTGTTGGGTGATTTTAACGCACATAGCCCCAAGTAATTACAGGCCAATTGCACTAGCTAGTTGTCTCTGTAAAACCATGGAGAGGATGATCAATGATCGACTTGTCTGGTTTCTGGAATCGAACAATCTGCTTGCGGATGTTCAATGTGGTTTCAGAAACCAGAGAAGTACTGTGGATCATTTGGTCAGACTGGAAACGTTTATTAGAAATGCCTTTGCCAGAAGAGAACATGTCGTCGCCATCTTCTTTGATCTGGAAAAAGGCATATGATACAACGTGGACGTATGGGATTTTGAAAGATTTTTTAACATGGGGTTGAGAGGGTGTATGCCCCTTTTTATTGGAAACTTTTTAAAGGACCGCCAATTTCAGGTTCGTGTAGGATCAACGTTAGTTATCAAATCCTCGCGAGCGGGAATTGGGGGTTTCTCAGGGTAGTATTTTGTCCGTTACCTTGTTTTCTATAAAAATTAATAGTATCGTCGATGCAATTGAGAATATGGTAGATTCCTCATTGTATGTTGATGATTTTTTAATCTGCTATAGCAGCAAAAAAATGAATGCTATAGAACGCAAATTTCAGCTGTGTTTGAACAGAATACAGAAATGGGCTATAGAAAACGGTTTTAAGTTTTCAAAGACCAAAACTAATTGTGTTCATTTTTGTAAGCTCCGGAAGCATCATCTTGATCCAGAGTTGAAAATGGATCAAAACACCATTAAAGTTGTAAAGGAAGTGAAATTCTTAGGTTTGTTGTTTGACAGCAAACTGAATTTCACTTCCCACATAAAACAACTAAAAGTTAAATGTAAAAGAGCACTGAACCTACTGAAGGTCGTTGGTAGCACTGATTGGGGTGCTGACCAAAACACTTTGCTCCATCTATATAGATCACTTGTTCGATCTAAATTAGATTACGATTCTATAGTTTACGGTTCTGCAAGGAAGTCATACCTAAAACCACTTGATGCCATTCACAATAGTGGTATTAGTATTAGTCTAGGGGCTTTTCGAACATCCCCAATAGACTCGATGCTTGTTGAAGCAGAGGAGCCTTCTCTTGAAAAGCGCAGAATTAAATTGTCTCTCCAATATGTGTCTTACCTTTTGGCCAATCCTTCAAATCCTGCTTATAATTGTATTTCAGAACCTCAAAATGTTGACTTTTTTAACCGACGTCAGACACATATTCCTCCATTGGGAATCAGAGTTAAACCCCACATGGAGTCTTCAAGAATTGATTCTGAATCTATAAAAGAAAACCGTAAATCATACATTCCTCCTTTGCTTCTACCAAAAAATCTGACACAAATTCCTTGCAGTTCATACAAAAATATGCCGAAATAAAGGTATTTATTTATTATTTATTGGTGTTTAAGGTCATATATTTCTGCACAATGGCTAACCATGACCGTGACAGTTTAACGGGTGGAGGAAGCCGGAGTACCCGGAGAGAACTACCGAGCAACGGCGAGCAACTGTCAGCTCCCCAACATACCGACTCCACACAAGCAGGGTTAGCATTGGTTGAAGACAGGTGCACCATCGACGAGCAGTACGCCTTAGCACACAGCGTCACCGTGCCCCCATGTGGGCAATGGGGTGAAGTGTCTTGCCCAAGGACACAACGCGGTTGCCGCGGGTGGGATTCGAACCGAGGACCTCTCGGCTTGCAGCCTGCACCTCTACCAACTGAGCCACCGCGCCCCCGCCGAAATAAAGTCCAAGTATAGTGCATATACAATGATCTATACAGATGGATCTAAAGATGGTAACAAAGTATCATCAGCTGCTGTTACTGATGATCACAACTCCTCAATCAGAATTCCGAATCAGAGTTCTATTTTCACAGCTGAAATTAAGGATTTGCAACTCGCGCTCGAACACATCGAGAATGTACAGGAAAAGAAGTCGATTATTTTTTCCGACTCTCTTTCCTCTTTGCTTGCTTTACTCAACCCCAAGTTGAAGAACCCTCTAGTTTTGGAACTTCGTGAGAAGTTAACAACTCTCTTGTCCGATCGATATGATATCGTGTTTTGCTGTTTACCCGGACATGTAGGTATCGCTGGTAACACCAAGGCAGACAGTGTAGCAAAACAGGCTTTAACAAAGCCTCTCACTGATTTTGACATCCCTTTCAGTGATTTTAAGCCTCATATTAGTAGTTACATCAAATCTATGTGGCAGGCGGAATGAGATGGGGCAAATAATAACAAGCTCCGTCGCTTCCGACCAACTATTTCTGATCACTACCAATCCAGTAACCTTTGTAGAAAGGATCCTGTAGTTTTGACTCGATGTCATATTGGTCGTACAGGTTTTACGCATTCCGTTTTGGGGCAAAAAAAAACGTTTATAAAATATATATTTCTGGACATTTTTGCTGCTCTCCTGGGTACTGGATTAAAAGTCACTTCAGTATTTATTTATTTTTTCCGAGGAGAGAACCCCCCCCCCCCCCCCCCCCCCCCGCCTTTAGAGATGGGAGAATCGATCTCGAGTTTATCACGCATCCTGTTGTTTCATGGCTCAGTTTCAGACTAAGACACGCCCCTTTTCAGAAATCCTGGATCCGCCCCTGTTAGAGGGGCAACGACGGCCTACTCACGTGTAGCTAGTTGTGCGACTTGACCTTTAATTATTTTGCCAACAAGGGCTTTTTAGAAAAACTAATCAAACTTTTATTTAAAGATGGGTACACCTGATTAAAACATTAAAATATGAATATCACTGGAACCTCCGCAATCACCCAGAACCGCCGATATCCATATTTAAAGAGCGTTATTTACAAAGCTCGAAGATATTTCAGACTTTGTGAGCCTTATTCAAGTTATTTTTTTTTTAAGTTTCTGTCGTTTTGTTGGATAGAGTGTTTATAATGTAGCTCCTGATTCGCACCCCCGCGTTGTGTCCTTTGGCAGGGCACTTAACCCCCGATTGCCTACCTGGGGGTGGAGGGGGAGGGGGCACGATGACGCTGTGTACTAAGGCGTACTGCACGTTGAGGTGCGCATGTCTTCAACCAATCTAACCTGCCTGTGCCGCGGTGCAGAGTTCAGAGTTACGATGTTGGAGAGCTGACAGCTGCTCGTCGTTGCTCGGTGGTTCTCTCCGGGTACTCCGGCTTCCTCCACCCACAAAACTGTCACCGACATAATATGAGCCTGGCTGTTAATGTGCCGTTAAACCCTAATAAATAAATATAATGTAGCTCCGTCCATTTATTTATTTATTTATTTATTTATTTATTTATTTATTTATTGGTGTTTAAGGTCACATATTTCTGCACAATAGGTAACGATGACCGTGACAGACAGTTTTCCGAGTGGAGGAAGCCGGAGTATTCGGAGAGAACCACCGGGCAACGGAGAGCAACTGTCAACTCCCAAACATACCAACTCCACACAAGCAGGGTTAGCATTGATTGAAGATAGGTGCACCATCGACGTGCAGTACGCCTTAGTACACGTCACCGTGCTCCCACGAGGGCAATGGTGGTGAAGTGTCTTGCCCAAGGACACAACGCGGTTGCCGCAGGTAGGATTCGAACCGAGGACCTCTCGGCTTGCAGTCAGCACCTCTACCAACTGAGCCCCCCCCCCCCCCCCCCCCATTAACGCATTATCTAACGCTAGTAGCAGACGATACTCGTGAAAAACATTCTCGTGTAACTAAGTCTTCATTTTTTTGCATCCAAACACAGGGTGTTACCCCTCATTGGAATGAGCGCAACGCGCTCGTTCGAATGGGGGGGGTCATAACCTATGCTTTGGAAGCATAAAATGTAAATATAAAAAAGACTGAATGGCGATTTTTTGTGTACAGTGCTGACCGTTTTTTGGCCGTTACGTTAGGTAAAGGGTTAAACGCATTTTGACCAATTACTATCAGCCCCAAGGAAGGGACAAACTGATCTAGGGGGCAATGATTAAAAATATAGCTAAGATGTTATAACAAGATAGCTAAGTTGTTATAACAAGTTAGCTAAGTTGTTATAATAAGTTACTAAGTTGTCACAGCAAGTTAGCTATGTTGTTATAACAAGATAGCTAAGTTGTTATAACAAGTTAGCTAAGTTGTTATAACAAGTTACTAAGTTGTTACAACAAGATAGCTAAGCTGTTATAACAAGTTAGCTAAGTTGTTATAACAAGTCAGCTGTGTTGTTGTAACAACTTAGCTAAGTTGTTATAACAACTTAGCTAAGTTGTTATAACAAGTTACTAAGTTGCTATAACAAGATAGCTAAGTTGTTAAAACAAGTTAGCTAAGTTGTTATAACAAGTTAAGCTAAGTTGTTATAACAAGTTACGCCATGTTGTTATAACAAGTTAGCTAAGTTGTTATAACAAGTTACTAAGTTGTTATAACAAGATAACTAAGTTGTTATAAAAAGTTAGCTAAGTTGTTATAACAAGGTGAGCTAAGTCGTTATAACAAGTTAAGCTATGTTGTTATAACAAGTTAGCTAAGTTGTTATAACAAGTTACTAAGTAGTTACAAGTTAGCTAAGTTGTTATAACAAGTTAGCCAAGTTGTTATAACAAGTCAGTTATGTTGTTATAAAAATTTAGCTAAGTTGTTATAACAAGTTGGCTAATTTGTTATAACAAGTTACTAAGTTGTTATAACAAGATAGCTAAGTTGTTATAACAAATTAGCTAAGTTGTTATAACAAGTTAAGCTAAGTTGTTATAACAAGTTAAGCTATGTTGTTATAACAAGTTACCTAAGTTGTTATGACAAGTTAGTTAACTTGTTATAACAACTTAGCACAGGTAAACAAAATACATCAACTGACGTCAGCACGCTGCCGTAAGTTTGTTTGTTTTGTTTTTTTCTGAAAACAAAATTGAATTTTCTAGAATTGTGGAATATTTTTTATATCCATTTTATGTCACTTTTTTCTTGATCAGAAATTGAATTTTCAGAAGCCATGTCACGTAATGATAGAAAAATTAACATAAACAGTGCTTCTTACAGTGAACTACAGTTAATTCCCCATGTAGGTCAAAAATAGGTGCTGAAATTATTCAGCGCAGGACATAGAAGTATTAACTCGAGAGGACCTAGTGACAATCCCTTATTTAAGAGGAGCTAGGGATCAGTGGAATGTTATTGATGTTAGTTGTCCAGACAATCCCCATTTGGTTGATAATAAAGGTTTTGAAATATTAACCCTTTACATACCATGAAAAGCAGACGACACTTGCAAATAAAATTCTTGAATAATTATTTTTTTTCATTTTTTGTCTCAAAAACATAGCTTATGACCGCTCATTGGAACGAGCTCTTCGAGCTCGTTCCATCGAGGGGTCATAACCAATGTTTTTGAGACTAAAAATGAAAATATAATGATAATTAATTGGCGGTTTTTGAGAATAGCGCTGGTCGGTTTTGGTCGTTACGTTGTGTAAAGGGTTAAGTACAGGTAATAGTATTTCAAATGCTGAGAATTTTGTACTGAACAGCCGAGTTCCTACTTAGGGATTAACTCCACAACCTACTATCAACAGGTCTGATTGTATAGAACCTGTAACTGTAGATAGTATTCTGCAAACTAATCAAGGGGAAAGTGGTTCATATACTTGTTGTATCATATGACTCGTCCGTTTTGTTCACTTCAAAACATTCGATATTTTGTTTTCATATTAATCAGTGATAAATAAAGCCTTCCGTCAATTTCATTGGTCAATTTAAAAAAAAATAGACAATTTGATTGGATGACAAAATACAACTGGGCCACATTTTCATAATTTGCGTAATTAGATTGGGAGCTTTCATTGGTCAATTTCAAAACTGGACAATTTGATTAGCTAAACAAAATACAACTGGGTCGCATTTGCATAATTTCAGTAGGGAGAATTAAGGTTATCTGTCTTATTTAAAGTGGGTTATATTGTATTAATTGTTTACCTACAAGAAAAACGTCATTCATTTTTTTTTAGATTTTCACTTTTTGCTTCCAAAACATAGGTTATGTCCCCTCGTTGGAACGAGCTCAACGAGCTCGTTCCAATGAGAGGTCATAACCTATGTTTTGGTAGCAAAAAATAAAATTTTTTAGTCATACGAGGATGTTTTTTTCCAAGTGCCGTCTGCAAATCAAGTTAGGTGATGGGTTAAAATGTCATACTAAGTGGCTACTTTGTGCGTGTGTGTGTGTCATAATAAATAGAATATGAAATGAATGTTTTTCTCATATAATATTTATGAAACTCGTCCGAATTTTCCGTTTGGACTCACCAGAAGCTCGCCAAACGGAAAATTCTTAGACTCGTTTCATAAATATTATATGAGAAAAACACTCATTCCATATCCTCTATTTATCATCACAGTCATTACAAATCAGAACAGAAAATGTCACCCCCTCCATGCTCATTCACAAGACGTATATCTTCCAACAGGACATTACCCATAGCCCCTCTCTTTACTCTTTACTTGCTTTACTCAACCCCAAGTTGAAGAACCCTCTCATTTTGGAACTTCGTGAGAAGTTAACAACTCTCATGTCTGACCAGTATGATATCGTGTTTTGTTGGTTACCCGGACATGTAGTTATCGCTGGTAACACCAAAGCAGACAGTGCAGCAAAACAGGCTTTAATAAAGCCTCTCGCTGATTTAAGATCCTTTTCAGTGATTTTAAGCCTCATATTAGTAGTTACATCAAATCTATGTGGCAGGCGGAATGGGATGGAGCAACTAATAACAAGCTCCATCGCTTCCGACCAACCATTTCTGATCATTACCCATCCAGTAACCTTTGTATAAAGGATCTTGTAGTTTTGACGCGATGTCATATTGGTCATACACGTTTTACGCATTCCTTTTTGTTTGAGGGCAATATGCGACCAGAGTGTGTTCCCTTCCAGCAGGTGTTGTCAGTGGAGCACATTCTTTTACAGTGTACTGATTTTAATCTTGTCAGACGACAGTGTTTTAATGTTGTGTCTCTTCGAGACCTTTTTTTATACAAATCCACATAAGGTTTTGTCGTTCCTGAAGGAAATCAACCTTTTTAATAAATTTTAAATTGTTCGTTTTTATTATTTCACATTCATATTCATTCAGGGTTGATTTACGCAGCATTTTCTGCACACTTGATCTTATTTTCACATTACTGTGTTCATTGATTAATTTTGTTCTTCATACTTCTTCATATTTCGTTGACTGATTTTTAATTACCTCATGGCGAGTGACTATCTATTTTAGATTTCATACCTTTCATCGCCACGATATAGCCGTAGCTGCTGCTGTGGTGTAAAACATCAATAAATCAATCAAACTACCCATAGCCCAAAACCTATGTCGTGAAACACGAGAGGCTTATTTTCTAAACTTGTGATCGTTAAAAGTTGCCTTGTTCAAGAAACTTTTAACGATCACAGATTTATTAAATAAACCTCTCGTGTTCCCCACCACTAGATATATAATCAATAAACCAGATAAACTCATTCCATCTCAATTCCAATCGAGAATCGGTCTGTAATTTAAACAACAATTCATCCGAAACACCGTCTGCTGCACGTGTGAAAAATCCAGAAAAATGAAATGGCTTGCTAGTCACTCTGTTGATGAAGCAAATACGAAACAGGAGACGTCATTTCAAACATTTTGCGTGGTGACGTCAGACGGTAACATTTGCTGCTGGAGTCCTAAACATAAAAGAAACTACACCAGCTCAGTGGGACTGACCTCCTGGATGGGGACGGTGGAGGAGGGGGACTAGACCTGTACTAGTCAGTCTGTAAGACTCTATACACAAATTTTAAAACTATCGTGTATATGTATCTAATGGTTTTTGCACGCCGAAGGATCGCAAGGACAGTGTGGGGCAAGCCTCCATCGACTCTCTTTTATCGTAGAATAAAGTTTTCCGCAACAAGTCTGGGCGTTTTAAAGGAGGAAAGGAAAGGGTACTCAGCGGCGTCTGTGTCTCCGGCGGTTCTTCTTGGGAGGAGGCGAACATGTTGGAGAGATTGATATGTATAGAATAGTTCTTGCAACTGTCGTTGGTGTGGTGTCTACCTCTGGTGGATTTGTTTGTAGGTAGATAGAGCTGAGCATCTGTGCCCCTAGATTTTAGCTCTTCGAAGTCCTTCATGTAGCCAGCCATATACGGTAGTTGGTTCATCAGGAACATTTGGTATACTTCGTCCTTGAACTTCACTCCCATGAGGGCTTCCACGGACTCCGCGGTGCTAGACCCCTCCATCCCCCCCCCCCCACCCCACCTAGTTGGAGTTCGGGTTTGAAGAAGCTAGAGAAAAGAGCGGGTTTGGCGACAGGTACGATGTCAGACTCAACCTCCTGCTCCACAGGCAGACCTCCCTCCTCCATCTCCTCTTCCGAGGAAGAGTGTGATGGGCTGGAGATTGGACTGTTACCTGGTGAACCAGCATCCCCCGGACCCTCCACCGGAGTGGAAGGTACTGGGCTGGACGTGGAGCCGTAAGGGTAGCAGAATTGAGTTTTCAAGGCCCTTACAAGCCTCCCTCACTCCCCTCTCCCCCTTCTTCTTCTTCATTAACCCCGTCAGTCGGCGGGCATCACGTCGTCTGGCGGAAGGCCCCTTCTTTCCTTTCCTTTTCCTCTTCTGGCTGTCTTCTGTCTGGATTCGGCTGTTAGATAAAGTGTCATCCTTCAGCAAGTGAGCGTAGAAAGGAGGGTGGCCAGTGTGGGAGGAAATCGCCCACACGAAAGATGCTACTCCTCTCCAAGGACGGCGTCTGGTGTTCTGCCAAAATCCACTGCTAGGTGGATTTTGCATTGCGCACTTGGATAGTCCAAGTGGTAGCTTGAGCAGGCTTCAACCATAGAAGCGTCTTTTGTACTTCCAATGGTAGCTCAGCGATTTTTACACCAGGGGGCCCAAGGTGCGAATAACACTATCGGTGAGAACAATGGTTTCTCGCGCCAAAGGCGCGCAGGGTTGAATTGGGCCATTCGACCCTTCTTTGACGTCTTGGACTGATGTTTACCGCAGATCACGACCATGGCAAGAGGCAGCAGTAGAGGAAAGTCTGATTGAGAAGCTTTGACGTTCTTCTTGGTGTTATAGTTGAGAATATCTCCCCTCGTGTAAGGAGCAGTGTGAGAGGGGTCCTCTCGACAAAGGTGCTACATCTTCCCGAGGCTGCTGGGGTAGAGTCTTCAGGCAAGTATAGTCTGCCACTACGTTTTTTGTTTCCTGGGCCATCATTGGCAAGGAGAGTATGCCTCAGGCAATTCTTGGAAGGGAAGAGCACATTTCTTCAGCAGCAGTCAAGCAACCAAACAGTTTTCACAACCAACGGCCCCTTTCGGGGTGCCACCCAAAGAAAGAGCCGAACTTGCCTGGTTCGGGGGCAGACCTGCATGTTAACCAATTTGGCCGATGTCTTAATGCGCACTAGTGGCGTTTACGGATAAAAATGGGCTAGAGGTGGGACGCAGGACTAACGCTCGCCTCCCCGGAGGTGGAAGACCACTTCTAAGGATGGAGAGAAGGATGTTCAAAGTTTGTAGCGGTTATCCATAGCGGTTAGAGTTATTCCATAGCGGTTATTGGGAGTGGAGGATCACAAACATATGTCGGAACTTGCTTAACCCTTTACCCAACTTAACGAACAAAACCGGCCAGCGCTATTCTTAAAAATCGCCAATTAATTTTCTTTATTTTTGGTCTCAAAAGCATAAGTTATGACTCCTCAGGGGAACGAGCTCGTCGAGCTCGTTCCCATGAGGGGTTATAACCTATGCTTTTGAGACCAAAAATGAAAGAAATTAGTTATTCAAGAATTTCTTTTGCAACTGTCGTCTGCTTTCCATTCATATAAGGGTTAAAATAGAGAAAACTAAATTAGTGTGCTGTATACAATAAAGTAAATACGTAATGGTTGCTTACAAGAACCCTGCTGGCTATGATCTGAAGAGTGTTGAAGGCAGCGTGTAACCCAATGTAGATAGTTTTGAAGAGTTGATGGATTGAGGTTTAACTGAGATCAGTTGGTACAGGAGGTTTCTAGGAGAGGGGAGTTGTCTATGACGCTAATATGCCACACCCGAGGGTGTTTTCTGCTCGTTACCCCCGCGGTTTTATTCCTTCTTGTGGTTCTAGAATTCTTCTTGATTAAGTAAGTTGAGATGTAGATTATTAGATTAATATGAAAATACGTGACACGTAATGGTGCACACCCAATATTGTTAATTTCGGTAATTATTGCAGGCCACAAGCAAAATTTTTCAGGAAAGAGATGGTATATATCGCAGAAATAGCAGCGGTTATGTTAAATATAACAAATTGCCAAAACGTGTTGTACAGCGACATGCAATAAACACAGAACCACACATGTATGTTCATATGTTAATGTGGCGACAAATATGGCAATCGAGAAATCTTGAAAGATTGCGGAAGGATCAAACTTCAGACAGGCAAAAGTAAAACAAACCTTCATTTTTTAAACTGACAAAAGATCATAATTCAATGGCAAATAGGTTCATTAGGGTTTAACAACACTTTCAAAAACCAAGGCTATATTATAAGCGGGATTGTTCGTCAATTTCAATAACTAAGGTTATTATATCACGTTGTTAGTTCCCAAGATCCTTCCCATCCTTCAATACCTAGACGAGCAAAAGAGTCGTACGTGTAGTCGTCAGTCGTTCAGGCAATTTTGCTCGATGGGATTCTGGTCGTTCGAGCAATCTGAGATGGTTAGCAAGAGTGGAAGAAGACTACAGGATTTGTGACTACTGTAAAAGCTTATCAAAAGACAGACGATGACAATATTTGGGAAATCAGTAATAGTGGTGTTGGAGATATGAAGATCATGGAGAGGTCTAGAACTGGGCAGATGCTAGGAGCTAAATTATCATCAGGTATACATAGTACTGCATCATCATGTCATAGGTACCCTCCTATACCCCGATGAGCATTAAGAGCCGTAAAAGAAATCGCTCTTTCGATACTCATCTGCTCAATGGGGTTTGAGTCGTTCGAGTACTGACTTTTTCAGTAACTGCACAAAAGCTTATTTGCTCGATAAGATTCGAGTCGTTCGAATAATACCTAACCCTGCTTGATTGTATTTTGGGTTTGCGGATCATAGAGGACTTCGTTATACACAGGAAAGGCAAAACCAAAGACGGCCAAGACAAAATAGTCTGCTGCGATAGGCAGAAATAGGACCAGTAAAAGGCAAAACAGGCCAGGAAATAGGATAAACCACAGAAAATATCGGGATAGATAAAATACCGAGACCATGGTGCACATCCGAAACAATAAAGTTAATCTTATACAAAGGAATGTGTCTATTGTTGGGAAAAAATAAGAATTCTAGGGGACAACAGATAGAAACCGAATATTTAGTGGGAAATCAGCACTAGTAAAAGAACTGTTGGATTTATTTGGGTAATTTTACAAAGTATTCGAACAGATACAATCACTCATACCAGGAAACGCACCTTAAAACACTGTATGCTACTTTCTTAAGCCCAGTATTGAGGAATCCGTGCTAAATAAAGTTGTTTTGATGGTTTAGAGAGATTGGCTGAATGTTTGTGGTAATTCGATGTATTCTAGTTGACTTCAATTTATCCACATGAGACCTCTCATCATTCATTTAGCACTACGTGCAACTATTATAGACCATAGGTGGAGTTTTCTAAGTCCGTCTCGGTAGTTTTGGATTTCTAAGAGGGATTGTCGGGTTGTTTGCTGTAATTAAAATTACCCCTATTCAATCGAACACACCCTCGGAACACACCCCTTTCCTACTAAAAGGTTTTGGGTCACATAGCAACCATGTTCTACCATAGAAACCAAGATGGTGGCCTCAGATATACAAAATGGATGACGTACACTCGCCTCACCTCAACAAAGCGCGCTGCGCATGCACACTAGGACCACGTATCACTATGGGGATGTTGTCACAAGATGGCGCTCACGCACGCTACCATGACAACCAAAAATGAAGTAACTGGGCCATGTGCCTATGACGTCACATGAGATCCGGCCAATGTGGGTCGATCGGGTACATGATCTACTACTAACATCAAGCCGAAAGATCCACGGTTCGATTCCCAGCAGGGGTAACTGCGTTGTGTCATTGGGCAAGGCACTTAATCACGATTGCTCAAAGGGGGGCACGGTGGCGCAGCCATGGGGGCGTTCTTGTGGCACCCCCCCCCCCCCCCCACAAAACAAAAATAATTCCGATAGGATCACCGATCCAATGTCGAGTTGTGACAGTACAAAAGTGGGTTTAATCATTATCATCTTATCATCCGGAAACAAATTGTTTACAATTTACTATGTGAAGGGTCACTGTGACCTTGACCTTTGACCTACTGATTTCAAAATAAATAGGGCTCTTTCTTGCAATAATGCCAACCTACCTATGAAGTTTCATGAACGTGGGTGGAACCATTGTCAAATTATCATCTGGAAACCAATTGTTTACGATTTATTATGTTCAAGGTCTCTGTGACCTTGACCTTTGACCTAGCGAGTCCAAGATAAATAGGTGTCTTCCACCCACCTAGGCCAACCTACCTATGAAGTTTCATGAATGTGGCTTCAACCGTAGTCAAGTTAGCATCCGGAAACCAATTGTTTACAATTTACTATGTTGAAGGTCACTGTGACCTTGACCTTTCACCTAGCAAGGCCAAAATAAATAGGGTTCTTCATCTCACTGATGCCATTCCTACCTATGAAGTGTTATGAACGTGGATCGAACCATTATCAAGTTATCATCCGGAAACCAATTGTTTTGATTTACTATGTTCAGGGTCACTGTGACCTTGACCTTTGACCTAGTGAGTCCAAAATAATAGGGTTTTTCCTCTCATGAACGCCAACCATTACCTACGTATGAAGTTTCATGAATGTGAGTTTAACTATAGACAAGTTATCATCCGGAAACCAATTGTTTACAATTTACTATGTTCATGGTCACTGTGACCTTGACCTTTGGCCAAGCAAGTCCAAAATAAATAGGGTTATTCCACTCACCAATGCCAACCTACCTATGGAGTTTCATGACGTGGGTCGAACCATTATCAAGTTATCATAAGGAAACCAACTGTTTACACCCGCCCGCCATTCACCAAACTATAAGTCGAGCTTTGACTTCGTCACAACTTGACTAAATAAGAGGCCCCAAGCGGCTATAATCGCTCACCTGCCAAAGTAGTTCAAAGAAGTATTTGGGGTCACATTCAGTTATACATGGTTCATCAACTCTACAAAGGAATGAAGTCATGAAAGGCAAATTTTATGGAACAACACTAAGGAATCGATTTGAACAAACCTAACATGCTCACATTGCATTAAGTTAAACTTTGGGCTCAAACAGGGAGCCAAAATATTTACCCAGGTAACCAATTTGAACAAAACTGAAACTGACTCACCGCAAGATGTTGCATACCAAATATGAATGGATTCTGACTGGTGAATCTGAAGAAAAAGATTTTGAAGAAATTCCCTCATATTGCACTAGTTAAAATTCAGGCTGCCATAGGCAGCCCAAATATAAACCCAGGGACTCGATTTGAACAAACTTGAATCTACCCCCCCCCCCCCCCCCCCCTCGACAGATGTTGCATACTAAACATGAAAGGATTCTGACTGGTGGATCTGAATCTGAAGAAGAAGATTTTTAAAGAAATTTCCTCAAATTGCACAAAGTTAAACTTTGGGCTCCAATAGAGAGCCCAAATACTAACTGAGGGACCAGATTTGTACAAACTTGAATTCCCCCCCCCCCCCTAGAAATGTTGTACACCAAATATAAAAGCATTCATACCAAATATGCAAGATTTTTAAAGAAATTTCCTCATACTTCACCAAGTTAAAATTCGGGCTCCTAGAGGGAGCTCAATGATGTTTCTGGAGAAGTAGATTTTTTAAATTTTTTTTAAAAATGTATGGGTGCTAGCAGAGTAATGCTCCTTGTGGTTCGGTGCGGCAAGGTTATTTGTACAAACTTGAATTGACATATGATAAGGAACATGCACACCAAATTTGGTTCAATTTGGTCCAGTGGTTTGGGAGGAGAAGTCAATAATGTAAAGTTCACGACGGACGGCAAGTGATAAGTTAAGTTCCCTTCGGTGAGCTAAAAATCAGCAATATGCCCCCCCCCCCCCCCCACCCCCCTTCCCTCCAAGTTAACCCATATAGGGAACATCAGGCAAGACATTTTAATATCGAGATATTTATACTTGCAGGATGTATAAGGGGGAGGGGTGCGTAATAGCAGATTGATGTGTGATATCCGACCTTTCTCAATTTAATGACACGAATGTTGTCGATTATTTGCCAGACTCGAGAAAAAAACGTGGCCGGTGTTCCGTCGAGGATTTACGAAATAACGTCGCCGTTATTTGGTAATTTATCCGTTTCTTCTGGTCCGGGTTCGCAATTTAAAAGAAGAATCTCTTGGGGCGGAAGGAAAATAGGAACCATAAACAACAGCAAGACAGTAATATTATTTGATAAGCAATTGCTGCCAGTTTTTAAAAGCAAAAACCGGCTATTTCCCTTCATTTTGTGTGATATCATTAGACATACTCATTTAATTCTATTCATTTAGTTTCCTATTTTCAGTCGAATGTTTCAACAAAAAAAACCTTCACTATTGGTATGGCGAGGGCCGGTCGCCGGGCAGGTGGCCCTTTTTGCTAAAAAACTTAGTTATTTCTGGACGGATTTTGATATTTGATTTGTGGCGTGATAATCATGTGCAACACTCTATGACGCAAAATAGGGCGTGTCCACGCTTTTTCGCAAGAGTTATGGCCCTTCGTTAAAATCTACCAATTTTGAGCTTGATAGCGCGATACTTCAACAAACGTCAACCGATTTGACAGATATTTGGCACGTGGGTTTCAAGGACCAATGTCTTGGTCGAGTTCGAAAACGGGCTCGGTCTGATGTACGGCTGAAGAATTATTCAAATTTTGTGCTTGACACTAAAAATACTATTCAAAGCGCCATAACTTGAACAACTGTTAACCGATTTGATTCTTTTTTTTTATTGTATGGGTTTCCAGGATAATTGTCTCGATCAAGTTCGAAAATGTTCCATCGGATATATGACCGCAGAATTATTGAGTTGACGTAGTCATTTTGTTCAAATTAGTTATTTAGAAAAAGGTCGTCTAAGCTTTTTGGTTCATAGGTACTCACCGTTGTGTTAGCCACGAAAACACGACCTCACATCGGCGATGCGGATCATTTCTATAATTTATAAATAGAGTTGTTGAGTTGACGTTCGTTTCGTGATTGATCATAATTCAATGATTCACATAGATTATTATTGTCCTCACACAAGGTGAAGGGGAAATAAATTTGAAAAAAGAGTTTCAATGTGGCCTAATTATTGATGCCTTTCACACGTCCTTAAATAAACTGATTTTGCGTCCATTGCTCCAATAGATTAGAGAAAGTGTGTCCCACTCCTCTCCCCAACCCACGAAACAAACGCGAACGTCAATTTTGTTTCTAAAATTGGGGTTGCAGCTATATTATTCAGCAATACAGACACTGCCATTTATCCTAACAACTGATGTCACATTTTCTTCCACATACTGATGTGGTAAAAAATAGGCCTCATTGAATGTGACCACCCCCCACCCCCATAGCCCTTTTCATAAAAAACTATGATATAATTCATAAATTAATTGATGTTGACACAAAACAAACATCTTGCGAAAAAGCTATCACAAATGGGAATTTTATACTGATGTGGTAGCATTTTTTTTAAAAATATCCCTCAATGAATGTGCCCTCCCCCCTCCTACAGTATACCCCTCTTCTTCAAAAACGTGACATAATTCATAAATTGATTAATATTGACACAAAACAAACAACTTGTGACATTATATATCCTACTTCTGATCATTTTTAAATCACATTCAGGCTTCTGAAGACTGACATTTCACATCATGTCTTTGATGAATCATTGGCATTTTTTTGGTAAAAAAAAAAGAAACAAGAGGCCCCACGGGGCCTCATGCGCTCATCTTGAACAGAACACAATTTAAACTGAGTCCAAGAATGAGTCTACATTAAGCAAGCCATCTCCATAGGCTACACTGTCAATCCTTGAGTCCCTCGGGAGTGACAAAAATAATCTGGGCATCATGCCTTTTCTTCGGTTGATCATAAAGTAAAATGTAGAGCTCACCTATGAAGCCTCTTGATACAACCTATGTGGATTAATCTTAGTTACACACCACTAGAGGGTACAGAATACATTTTTTTTTAATTCTTCAGCAAAATGGCCAATTCCGGCTCCCATAGAAAGCCCAAATATTAACCCAGGCTCTTGATTTGAACAAAGTTGAATTTGACTTCCTTAGAGATGTTGTGTACCGAATATGAAAGCATTCTGACTGTCGGATCTGAAGAAGAGAAATTGTAAAGAAATTTCTTTGAATTGCACTAAGTTCAAATTTGGGCTACCATAGCGAGCCCAAATATTAACCTATGGATCCGATTTGAACAAACTTGAATCGGACCCCCTTAGAGATGTTGTATACCAAATATGAAAGAATTCTGATGAGTGGATCTCAAGAAGATTTTTGAAGAAATTCCCTCATATTGTACCAAGTTAAATTTCATGTTCCCATATGGATCCCAAATATTAACCTAGGTTCTGAAGTTGAACAACCTGGAATCTGACCCCCCTAGAGATGTATACCAAATATAAAAGCATTCTGACTGGTGGATCTGAAGAAGAAGGTTTTTAAAAAACTTACTCATAAAGCGTTAAGTAAAAATTTGGGCTATCATAGTGAGCCCAAATATATATCTAGGGATCTGATTTGAACAAACTTGAATATGACCCCCTTAGAGATGCTGCATACCAAATATCAAAGCATTCTGACTGGTGCATCTGAAGAAGAGGATTTTTTTAAATTAGCCTCCATATTGAACAAAGATAAAATTTGGGGTTCCGTAGGAAGCCCAAATATTAACCTAGGGACATGGTTTGAATCTGACCCTCATAACAATGATGTATACCAAACATTAAAAGATTCTGACTGGTGGTTCTGAAGAAGAAGATTTTTAAAGAATATTCCCCATATTACCCTATGTTAAAACTTCGGGCTCATGTAGAGAGCCCATATATGAACCAATGAGCTTTATTTCAACAAACTTTTATTTGCCCCCCTCCTCCACTCCCTATGAATGTTGTATGCCAAATATCAAAAGATTCTGATGATTGGTTCCGGAGAAAAGATTTTTTAATTTTTGCAAATATGCTGACTCAGCATTTTTTCGATGCCCATTACAGAGCACCCTAACAAAACCGATGGCAATTGTTTTTTACCATTCAACTCTACTGGTTCTAAGGATACTTCGTACCAAATAACAGCTCTCTGTTCCGTGTGGTTTGGGAAATATGGGCGTTTGAAAATATTTCTATTTTTAGCTCCCTGGGTTCCCATGGGGATGCGGGATTTTTTTTTTTTGCTTGGGTCAAGAACTTATAACCTAATAATACCACACACCAAATTTGGTTCACATCGGACCATCGGTTCAGAAAATAGAAATTTTGGGCGGGGCCAAAACACACTGGTTCTTGAGAAGAAGATTTTATAAATATTTTGGAGCATTTTCCCCCCACTCCCTCCCTATGGGAAACTGAGAGTGTATGAGTTGAACAAAAATGAAATGCCCCTTTGGGACCATCACTCATAAAACCTTTCACTTGAATTGGCCCAGTGGCTTTGGAGGAGAAGACCAAAACATGGTGTTGACGGATGACGGACGGAGAGTGATGAGATTAGCTCAGCTTGACTTTGTCAAGATGAGCTAAAAAAGCCAGTTTTCCCAGTTAAGGCACCGAGTGTCATTCGTATGGTACTGACAAAAACATAAAACACTGCTTTTTTCAACAGTATGACCAGTACTGCTCATGTGGTATCTCTTAGCACTGTTAAAATGCCTAAAACCATCCAATATTGATTCTGTGGTGCTGTGCTTGAGCAGCAAGTATCCATTAGGGCACTTTCACAACCTTAGATTTAATCCCCACAAACACCCATTCTGATAAAAAGTGTGAAATTGTGGAAAATATGTCTCCAAGGAGGATGAATGAGATATTTGCTTAAAAAATTTGTTTTTTTTTAGTGTTTTGAAAGTCTACACAGAAATAAAAACTGACATACAATGGAAAATTTTGTTAGAAGAGCCAGGACAAGATTGTCAAACAGAAAAAAAAACTCAATGGACCCTGAGTTCTGCAGCACCTAAGCAAATCATAGGAAACTGAGAGTGTATGAGATTGACTTTAGTTTCCAAAACATACTGTACAGTCTTTCCAATTGTTTCTCATCAACTGAGGCTTCAGAATGAGCAGGTGGGTGGGGGACTTGATTCAAGGAGA
This sequence comes from Pictodentalium vernedei, assembly GCA_031216915.1. Lineage (NCBI taxonomy): Eukaryota > Metazoa > Mollusca > Scaphopoda > Dentaliida > Dentaliidae > Pictodentalium > Pictodentalium vernedei. The sequence goes on from CM062290.1 coordinate 467,318,917, forward strand.
GAACAATATTTCACAGCTGTTACTGTAGTTTTGTGCTGAAACATGGGAACCGTCCGTGACAGCAACGCTCAATTTGAACAAAATTTGATCGCATCTCTTTAATTTTGGGATTCAAATATCTTTGTCCAGTATAACCCTTTAGAGAACCTTTTCCGACCCCAATACAGGGGGTCGTGCATCAAATAAGAAGGAAAATTTAGTACTAGACTTTTTATTAGTACTAGACTTACGTTACTGGTAGCTGTGCACAAATGCCATTCACACACATTTGCAACTCTATTGTGTTATTTTTTCCATTGTAGCCCACCCCCAAATTTGTGTTCTAAAATGCTCTTTCAATGAAGAAATTATTTTCTAACACTTTTTAACCCTTTACCAACTATAACGGTCAAAAGCTGCTTGTGCTATTCACAAGTATTGCCATTCCATGTTCATTATTTTCTCATTTTTTGTGTCAAACACATAGCTTATGACCCCTCGTTGGAATGAGGTCATTCCAATGGTGTAAAAAGTCATGTTTTTGACACAAAAAATTAGTAAGTCAATAAGTTTGTGGACAAGGGTAATCAGCTTTTCATGTTAAATGTAAGTAAAGGGTTAACAGCATAATTCAGGCAAACATCTAAATGCCAGTAAATAAAAGTGCAATATGGGTTTTCTGGCTGTGGGTTTGAATGGTGATTTGGAAGGGGTTGGAAGATTGGAACCCCCCTCTGCCCCTAGTACTATGATGGGGAACCATCGTTTAATTACATTTCTTAATGCATCATGTGTACATGTAGGGTAAAATAGGTTGTTATTTGGCATTTGCTGGGGGCTGTAGTGTGCCACTGGAGGCTACACTTGCTCAAGATGTGAATTTGCTTGCAATATATAGCCCTTATTGCTGATGATGACAAAAACATACTTTTCAAAACAATAAAAAAGTATTGTAACGTGTGTGGTACCCCAATGAATTTTTAAATGTGAAATAATCTCTCAAAATGATAATTAAATCAGGTTCGGAAGCCAAAATATGTATTTCCTTAATCAACCCCAATCCTTCAAAGATACATTTCACCTCTTTCATGTGACAAAAGAGTCATTTCTGCATGAGAATTCAACTTTTGGCTTCCACTGAGTTAAAAACATGGGAAATTAGTTCTTTTAAAGAAAACTGTCCAAACTGTATCAAATGGCTAAAACACTGCTGTTGCCTCCAATACTGCTAACCCCCCTAGAGATGTTGTATACACTGCTGTTGCCTCTACTCTGTTTTGCTCTGTTACCTACATGTAAAGGAATTCATGTAGATTTTTTTGAAAACTAACCCAATTCCCAAATAAAACTAAAATCTGCATCAGCATGTAATACTTTGAGGAAAAAATTGTCTCCTTTAACCATACAGCAAGACAAAGAGTGGTGTTCCAATCCCATGAAACCATATAAATGTCAATTTTGATTCAAAAAAGGGGTTGCAGCTATATAATTCACCAATATCAATAGACAGTACCATTTTGTCCTAACAACTGATGTCAAATTTTCTTCTACATACTGATGTGGCAAAATATAGCCTTGAAGGTGTCCCCCTAGTATGCCCCTTTTTATCAAAAACTATGATAAAATTCATAAATTAATTGATGTTGACATATAACAAACCGCTTGTGATATTAAATTTCTCATTTGTGATAATTTCTAAATCACATTCTGGCTTCTGAAGATATTTCACATTGCGCTTGACGAATGTTTTGCCATTCTTGTGAAAAAAAGCCTCACTTTCTCAGTTAAGACACCTAGAGTCATTGGTATGGCACTGACACAACATTAAACACTGATTCTTTCCAACAGCATGACCAGCTGAGCACTGCTCCTATGTTATAGCATAGCACTGTTAAAATGCCTAAAACCATCAGATATTGATTCTGTAGTGATGTGCATGTCCCACAAGTACATGTACCCGCAAGAGCTCATTTACAACCTTGGATTTAATCCCTGCAGGCACTCATTCTGATAAAAAGGGCGAAATTAGGGAAAATACATGCATGCCTAGTATCCAGTGAGGATGACTCAGATATTTGCTACAGGAATGTAGTGCTCTTTAATGTTTAATATATTTGTGTATGTATGTGTATGGGTGTGTGTGTGGGGGGGGGGGGGGGGGGTCAAAAATGCAGAACTGTGCAAATGGACACAAACCAACACTTTGCATGATGGACATACAGACATGCAATCACATATCTTGAAAGTGACAGTCCACATGTACATAGGAATTATGATGGACAGACAGACATGCAATCACATATTTTGAAAGTGACATTCTACATGTACATAGGAATACTGACTGGCATACAATGAAAAATATAGCGAGAAGAGCCAGGACAGGGTTGTCAAAACAGAAAAAAACTCAGTGGACCCTGAGTGCTGCAGTACTAAAGCAAATCATAGGAAACTGAGAGTGCATGCTGTTAACTTTCTCATCAGCTGAAGGGTTTAGTATGGGTGGTAGAGGGACAATTGTCAATGCAGTTTTGTGCTATAACATGGGGACCCTGACAGCACTAGTATCAGACTACTATATTGGTAGCTGTGCACAGAAGCCATTCATTCACATTTGCAACTTTGTTACTTTTCCCACTGTACCCCCCACCCCCTTTCCCCAAATTTATGTTCCAAAATACTCTGTGAATGAAGAAATTGTTTTTTAACATTTTTAATCACTCACTCAATGTAATGGCCAAAAACAGGCTAGCACCATTCACCGAAACTGCCATTCAATGTTCATTATTTTTTGCACCAAAAACATAGCTTATGACCCCTCATTGGAATGAGCTCGTTCAGCTCATTCCAGTGGGGGTCATAGCTATGTTTTTGATGCAAAAAATGAAAAGAAATTAGTTATTCAAAAGTGCTATCTTCTTTTCATGTAAGGTAAAGGGTTAACATCATAATATGGAGAAAGCTTCTATTAATCATTCACTCAATGTAATGGCCAAAACCGGCTAGCACCATTCACCAAAACTGCCCATTCAATGTTAATTTTTTTTGCATTTTTTTGGCATCAAAAACATAGCTTATGCCCCCCTTATTGGAATGAGCTTGTTCAGCGAATACAAGTGAAGTATGGGTTTTCTGGCTAAATGTTTGGATGGTGATTTGGGAGAGGATTGGAATATAATTGGAATTCCCTCTATCACAAGTATAATGAGTGGAAAGCATGGTTTCATTAGATGTGTTAATAGGGTAAAAAGGTGGTTTCATGTGTACATGTATTTGTCATTTGCCAGAGGTTATAGCTGTGCTTCTCAGTTCTGGATGCCACACTTGCTCAAGATGCATTTAACTGCATTATATTTTGGCAATATATGGCCTTTATTGTCCACTGTGACAAAAATATATCTTTTCCAAAAATAAAACAGTATTATTTCAGTCTGTGGTTTTCGAATGAACATTTATAAGTGAAATATGTGTAATATCCAAAAAAATGTAATTAAATCAGTGTCGGAAGCCAAAATACATGTACATTTACAATGTACATGTACTTATTTCCTATAATCAAACCCAAACCTTTCGAAGGGTAACCTACAAAACTTTTCCCTGACAAAAATTCCCCCCCCCCCCACAATCATTTTCACACAATGCGCAAAAATCCCCCCACCCCCCCCCCCCCCATGTTTTTTTCAGGTGAACAGAAATTCCTCCCTCCATAATTTATGGTGAACAAAAATCTCCCCACCCCCTAATTTTTTAGAAGTACATGTATATTTAAAGCCATACAAAAAATGTCCAAAGCTTTTTACCACTTGAGGCCGAGCACTTGTCGCTTCAATCAATGCTAACTTTGCTTGTGTGGAGTTAGCACGTTGGATAATTGCTCACTGTTACCAGGTGGTTCTCTCAGTGCACTTTAGTTTCCTCCACCCATAAAACTGTCCGACACGAGGTGACACTGGCTGTTGAAAGTGTCCTTAAACTCCAATAACTAAATAACTGTGTTGATAAATAGTTATTGAGGCATGTTTTCTTGTAAATAGTGATGAGTGTTTATGTAATTTACAAATTAAATACATAAGTTTTTAAATCCTTTTGGACTGCCTTTTAATCTTTTTGTGTAAGAGGCCGGGAGGGAGATTTTTGTACTGCTCTTAAAATAATGTGAGAGAATGTGGTACTACTCAAAAACTGTGGGGGGAATGTTTGCTAAGTGTGTAAAAATGATTGTGGGTATTTTTTGTAGGGCGGATTTTAACCTACATGCTAATCCTTCCAAAGATAACATTTTATCTCTTTCATTTGATAAAAGAGTCATTTCTGCATGAGAATTCACTGCTTTCTTTAAAAACTACCCCAATCCCAAAATAAAACTAAAATCTGCATCTGCAGACAATAGTTTGGGGAAAAATCTGTCTCATTTTACCATCCTGCAAGAGAAAGAGTGGTGTTCACCACCACCCCCCCACCCCCCCCCCCCCCCCTCCACTCCACACAAAACAAAATGAATGTCAATTTTGATTTAAAAACTGGTGTTGCAGCTATATAAATCACCAATATCAATAGACAGTGCCATTTTATCCTAACAAATTATGTCAAATTTTCTTCTACATATTGATGTGGTAAAATATAGCCCTAAATGTGTCCCCTAGACCCCCAGCATACCCACTTTCATCACAAATTATGATATAATTCATAAATTAATTGATGTTGACACAAAACAAACCTCTTATGATATTAAATTTCACATTTCTGATAGTTTGTAAATCACATTCTGGCTTCTTAAGATATTTCACATTGTGTTTGATGAATATTTTGTAATATTTGTAAAAAAAAAAAAAAAATTTAAATCCCTCACATTTCTTAAGGCACTTTGAGTCATTGGTATGGTATGTCTCTGATAAAACATTACACATTGATTTTTTTTTAATTTTTTTCCAACAGCATGACAGTGCAGGACATATGTTATCTCATAGCACCATTAAAATGCCTGAAACCATCAAATATTGATTCTGTAGTGCAGTGCCAAATATTATTTAGAGGTCGGTTCTGGGGAGATTGGTTTTTAGGCTTTTTAAAAGTTTTTTTGCCATTTTTTGGAGAAACATACTCGAGTCAAGTCGAAATATCAGAATCCCCACCTCCAGATGTTGGTTAGACGAGGAGGGCGACATTGACTAGTTTGAAGATGAATTCAGTTCTATTCTTGTTGCAATGCCTAAAGCATCCAGGAATTAAAACAATGTTTACCAAGACACAGAGGAAGTGTGCATGCAATTTAAATGGGAGTTCCGAGTGATTCTGGTATTTAGTCTTCAGGAAAACACGTCGGATCACAAAATTGGCTGGCCGCTACACTGTAATTCTGACAGTCTTAAACTGACATTGTATTGTATCATTGGTAAAAATAGCTCACAGACTGGATCCAGTGAACTTGTGAAGAAAAATCTAGGAAATAAATGAATAGGTATCGATGTTCGCGTGCATGTCTGTTTCTGTAAAATTTTACTACAACAAGACTGCATGCCCGTGTTTTGAGAACAAAGATTTCCCCAGACCGTACGTCAGCATAACTTGAATTCATCCGAACTCCGGCTGTTTCTAAGGAAATCGGGCTAAGTTCCCCACAAATGATAAAGGCCCACTAAAAGTGTCAATAAATCACTTGTTTTATTTTTTATTCGTTGTCAACAATTTGTGAATTGTACGTTCTCAATTAAAATTGAAACTGGGCTTTAAATCTGACGAAACCGGCAACGGACGGCATTGGCACTTCGAACTTTCAAACAATACCTAACTCGCCAACCAACAACTACCTAACCTCGAAAGTCACTTCATTACTTGATTATTTATCATAGTTTCCAGCATTCTGCAACAATATATTTTATAGAATGTCCTTTGAAAGGCCCAAAACAATTAAGTATCCGTTACAATGATTCTGAATTTTTTGCCAGTGGGAGAGCCACGCCGTCAGATGGCACCCCAAACTCTGTTGCATGGTATATAGAAAAATTATAAAATCATGGACGCGTACCCATTACCTATGTGCGCACACGCCACTGCGTGGGTGTGCACTATGAGAGGAGAGCAATCTATGACGCTAATATGCCACACCCGAGGGTGTTTTCTGCTCGTCACCTCCGCGGTTTTATTCCTTCTTGTGGTTATAGGATTCTTCTTGATTAAGTAAGTTGAGATTTAGATTATTAGATTATGAGAGGAGAGCAATCTATTACGCTAATATGCCACACCCGAGGGTGTTTACCGCTCGTCACCTCCGTGGTTTTATTCCTACTTGTGCTTCTCGCGGGTAGCGGTCGTCTTAATTGAGTATGACCCTCAGAGCCATTTCGACCGTGGGCGGGAGTGGATCGGTCGGGTCTGGCGGGCTCGAGTCCACTTGATTCGGGCCCCTCCGGCCCGACCGGTCCCGCCTCCCCTCAGTCAGAATGGCCCTTAGGTAGCAGTGATAGCTCGCAATGATTATTTTGTGGCATTTTTCTTTTTTTTTTTGCCGGTTGGGGGAGATGGCCTGAAGTTCAGGTATTAGTTCAGTTTATTGCATCATAAGTAATTTGTTAGAATTGATCCTTCTTTTATACATTTATAGAATAAAGGGTTGGATTAAAATATATTTAGTGGTCATTCTTCTAGTGGTCATTCTTCTAGTGGCCATTATTCTGGTGACATTAAATGGTAAAAGATCTGCGACATTCTAATCCAGTCACATTTGAATAATGGCATATAATCACCAAAATAAACATGTCTGCTTACGATAGTTGTGTGTATAAAGAAGGTTCTCAAAAATTAGGGGTTACGAGCTGGGAGAAACCCAGAAGATGTTAAGGTATTGAGAATTGTGTGTATAAACTACGTAACTCCAGAACAAGACTTTTGATGCATATGCCTTGTCTACCCCTACCCCCTACCCCCACCCACCTTCCACCGCCCCTCCCCCCCCCCCCCCAATACACATACTCGGAATTCTCATCCCAAACAAATGAATTATAATTTAGATTTGTCGCGTTTACGCATTAGCAGGACCGAATGAGCACATGATAATCCACAATTTATCTTGCAAAAGACTATAGTTCATCCTGAGTATTACATAGAATAAATAGATACTAGGTCCGATATTCAGATTTAAGCCACAAGTGGGATAAGAGTTTTAACCACGAGGCTCTGCCATTCCCATTGAAAACGTTTTAACCGTAGTATAAGCTTTTTTTTGTAATAAATACTGTTTAAACTAGCTTTTCACCGGTAGTGGGGTTAAAAGCTAAAATTTAACATACGGGCTTTTCACAGGTAGCAACAAAGGTGAGTATGGTATAAACCAGTATATGTAGTTAGTATGTATAATTAACCCAGCATGATCACTGTGCAGTTGTGACATGATAAGGTGTCACGGTGTTACTGATGCTGTGATAACCCTGTAAAATGCAGCAGTTACGCAGTGTAATTTCAGGGAAGTATACTTTCATGGTGTGGTGCTGGGTGGCTGTGGGTGTTTTTGTAGTTGACAGAGCAATTCATTTTAGCTTCGATTTAAACTGGGCTTGAATTCATTTATGAAAAATCTTTCCTTCGCTAAAACTGCTCTTTCTTCGTTGCATTTAAAGAATGGGAAAAATTTCAAACCTGTTTTTTTCATTGTTACAACAGGCGTCAATGTGTTAACTCACGTAAAGTTCTCTTGATTTGTCATCTTTACTGTGTCTCTTTTGTGACCAAAAACTCTATATCTGAGTTAATTACTTTTCCCAATGTCCTCTTCTCTGCAGCCTTAACACTGTATAAGGTCCAGAACGTATGATGATGCACATGTGAAGGGTGTTTTCACAACGAAGGGTGAGTTGGACTTTTGGAATTTGATTGAATTCCCTCCCCTCCCATTAGGACCCTACAGGTTCCGCATCGTTTATCTTTGACACCACAGCATGACGTTATTTGCCTCTGGCGCTCCCACAACCCCCCCCCCCCCCCACACCCACCCCTTCCCAACAGATATGGGTTGAGCCGAGTGAACTATAGTGCTTATATACTCACCGAAAAGCGCCCAAAGAGTAGGAGAAACGATCGAATCTCTTTATCACGATAGAAACTTGTAGATAAATTATGATATCATTTAAATCAACGGTGTGTCACAGCAGCTTCCTTTCCAGCGATCATTCACATGGGCTAAAAAGTATTGATAAATATATTTCGAGCAATTATTATTCCACGTGCTGTGGCGCAGCACACCGCAATTAAATTCGAGCAAGGCAAGCGCATCAGGTTATTCTCGCTCATCCGACAAAGTGTACTTCAATGTGCGACAAATGGCTACAGTCTGTTTTTGACTAATTAACAATCCCTTTTCACCCGTCACTGGAGTTGCTGGTAAATATTATGTAATAGATATATCACTATTTTGTGTACTATATGGGTAAATAATTGTACAGTTGTGCAGGTGTCCGGAGATATTTTGGACGAGGCGAAGCCGAGTCCAAATATTGGAGGACACCTGCACAACTGTACAATTATTTACCCAGAAAGTACACAAAATAGTGATATGTGTGATTTAATCCACAGCCACTCAATGTTAACAAAAGTCAGAAAAATTATATTTTAGAAAGTTTGACACGAGTAAAACCACATTTTAAAACACTTTTTGCTTGCTCTACCCCCGAAAAAGAAAATGGGCATAACCCATTGTTTGCTTGCTAAAAAGTCTATTGAAGCGATGACACGCATCAGGAGTTCAGATATTGTGAATTATTGTTGTGAACAGATCTGTGGCTTCGAAGTGAACTCACATCATGACGTAATTTGTTCTCCCGCTAATATAATGCCTCAGCTCAAGGGTGGAACACTTATTCAATCCCTCATCGAAAGTGCGGCAGATCAATTTAATAATCGTTCATTTTTAAAGCATTTGGAAGAATAATTCTTTTTTTTTATCTGAAGAAGAGGTTTGCTTTCCCTCAGGGGTGGCGGGTGGTGGTGCCTGATTGCCGTCTTAATATTTGAAAAAGGGCGGTTTTTTAGGTTATTTATTTATTTACTGGTGTTTAAAGTCACTTTTCTGCAGCTATGTCTAATTGTGACCGCAAAAAAAGGTGCAAAGTCAAGTTTAGCCAGTCGTTTACACCCATGCTGCCCATTTTAGGGGACTTCTACCTCGGGCACTGGTGACCAGGTCCTATTTTACCAGTAAAGCTGAACTTGTTTACCACAGCAAACAACCACTGCTTCACTTCCGAGGTTTCCACAGGAGTCCTTTTTAGGTTACCAGGGCTGTTGGTTATTAAAAGCAACAAAAAATTAAAAAGTACATTATAATTTGGACACGATGCACACTCAATTCAGTAGCTCTGTAGAGAAAAGCTTGTCGATAATTCATGTGTTAGAAAGTTTTTCACACCTCCTTTACAGCATCTTTACTTTTGAATGGTTATGATTACAGTAACATGAAAATCATACAAATATCTAGTTATTGGGACTGTTTCAAAACCGTCCCAATATCCAGATATTGGTACTGTTTCACTGAGCTGTTCTCATCAAAACCGTACTTGGTGTGATTTTATAGGGCTTGTTTTCTTGACAGAGAACAAAAGAAATATTAGGTAGCTGTAGATTATTTTAGGAACCCCAAGCGGGCCGTAGGCCCGCAAAGGGTTCCACATACCCAGTCAGATAAATGTGTTCCAGAACAGAATTCTCTATAGCCGTCAATGTGATTTTTGAAGTGGACAGTAAATTTCAGTGAAAAAACTACGTAACTTCCGCTGTCGAATTGCCCATGCAATTGCAATTGGCCTGCCCCCCTCTAGGAATCAAATGTACTCTGTTGCAACTTTATTCGCCTCAAAGATTTGCGTGATACATTGGCCGACATATCTACACTTCAGGGGTTGCCAGGCCTTCTCACCCGAGAACCGCGACAAATCAGCGGCCGGCCAAAGTGTTATTATTATTACTCGAGTTTTGTCCTTCTGGAGGTTTGTCAATATGCTCAGCTGATGATCTCGTCATTTCAGATCGAACTCTCAGTCTTGATTTCGTTACAGCTTGTCTGCCAGTGACAACCTCAATCGAAAAAAACGTACATATAACCGATAATATAAGTTTATAACGGATAATTGTTGTTATATTGGTGCTATTGTATACAGACATGCATTGACATGTATCTCGTGAAATATCAAGATGAACAGAAACTCAGTTTTTGAATTATCCAAATGTGAAGGTGTTGTAAAAGAAAAGTTTGCTTGAAAAAAGGGTATACGGACGTTCCGTCCCCAAGCAGAGTCGTCCGCTTGTCATAATGTCAAGGAAAATATTGTCTGTACATTTTTTACATTTCGAACAAGACACCCACCCCCTACTAACGTGTGACATTTCCCCAACATATAAAGCCTCCTGATGTTGTGTTTATGTTAAGAGTGTGATGTACATCATCTTTAAGGTTTGAAACACAAATGATGTCGTATATTGGCTGATATAATGATATGTTTTTAAAAAATGCAAAAAATTGCACAAGTTGGAAATGCACATTTTTGGTGCACTCAAGAGACTCACCCACCCCCACATCACGTCTTGCAAATTTTTGGTGCCCCCAGGATCCCCCTCCCCCTGGAATAATTGCAAAATTATAAGATTATGTTACAGAACTTAATATAACAAGTTTTGATGCATTTCTTAATATAATTATAACACGTTTTGATGCGTTTCTTAATATCATTAATTCCTATAATACATTTGCTAATAATTTTGTGATTATTCATTGTAAAGTGCCGGTGCTCTTCCAAGAATAATTGCAAAATTATAAGATTATGTTGCAGAATTTAATAAACCATAAATTTTGATGTGTTTCTTAATATAATTAATTCTTATAATACATTTGCTAATAATTTTGCTATTATTCATTGTAAAGCGACGGTGCGCCTCGATGAATAATTGCAAAATTATAAGATTATGTTGCAGAACTTAATATAACAAATTTTGTTGCATTTCTTAATATAATTAATTCTTATAATACTTCTACTAATAATTTTGCAGTCATTCACTGTAAGGTGCCGGTGGAGCTCTTCAATGAAAAATTGCAAAATTATAAGATTATGTTGTGGAACTTAATATAACGTACATATACTTTGAGAACTTTTACTGTAATAATATAATTATTATAGGTAATCCATTAGAAAATAACAGAAAAAAATTAAGTTGTATGAACTAAATAATGATTGAATAAACTCTCCCTGAGTGTGTAAAAACTTTGTCGAGTCGTTGACACTTAGAAATAATATAAACAAACTTTAAAGACGAACTCTCGTGGTCTCTGCCGAAGACTCGAAGTTAATTAAAAATAATTTGTAGCTAACACAATGAGTCACTACCGGAAATTGGGTTAATAACTTTCCATGCTCACAAGAAATATATTTATGACAATATTTACACTCAGCCGACTTTGAAGTTTTATCAGTTTTGATAAAGTGTTCCCATATAGGGCTCTTCTCGACTGTAATTGCCGTCATTGTTTCAGAAAAAGACACGTAAAAACGTTATTCTCACGTGACATTCAAATAACCGAGAAAGTCAGTTTTTCAGTTTATCGTCGGTCTCGGTTGTCGGTTATTTTTTCATAACCGAAACTGAGTTGTTTTTCGGTTAACCTCCCAGCTCTATAATCCATTGAATAAACAGTAATTAAAATTTATTTAATGGCTGGATAGTTTATTTTGTTCTGACATTTCTGTTTTCAGAATTTCACACGTATATGAAATTTAATGCAACGAGGTACATTAAGATATATTACAATGGAGGTACATTAAGATATATTACAATAGGTAATATACAATAAAGAAAACAATAAATTAATATATAAATAAATAAAAAATGATTCAAAATACAATACATGAATACTTTCCCCCAGCGAACGAGTTTCGGACATGTTGGGTATAATTGTAGAGGACGACTTGGTTAAAATTGCAGCGGACGATTTGGTTAGCAGACGAAATGGGTGTAATTCGAAAAAGTGATACTGACAGGTTGCTTTCAGTCCCGTTAGAAACCAAAACAAAGTAATAATGTGTTACTTTTTGGTGCATCTGTATTTCTGAACAGTGCTTCGTAGTTTCAAACACTAAAAAATGGAAAATAATAACCCTTTTGGATATTTACCGCCATTGAAAATGGCATGTCATCTTTTTTCGGGAACTGGGGGAATGTTCGGCCTGGGGAGAACTAGGCCCAAGGAAGATTCATCCAAAAGAAAAGCAGTACACATCTGTTAGGATATTTTAGATACGCTACGATATTCGTTTTAACTCCTGAAAATAATTCTTAACAAAAATATTAATAGATTGTTCGATATTTATTGAAAAATATTAATACAATGTATATCGTCGAGCAATTATCTCTGCAGTAAATTCACATTCAATGTGTTCTGTAATAATTAAGCCTTTTATTAAGGTCTCTCATCTGTTAGAATGGTATCCAATCACTTCGGCTCCAAGTCATTTCATCCTCTGGTCAATTTGACCTCAAAGTCATCTCTGCCCTAGTCACTTCGGTCCCTTGGTCATTTCGGCACCATTTTAAGTGTAGAGATCTACATGTATAAAGATCAGTGCATAGTTCATGTTTAGAAATAATGGGTAATTACCTTTATTAAGTAATGTTCAGTTATTTGTATTTACACAGTGTACAGAAAAGTTATACACAACATTAAAAATTATCCATGTGTTCAATTTTACATACATTTAAGATGCTATCTGTATAAGTAAGAGAAATTATTTTACTTTGAAATTTTGCAAAGTATATGCAGTCATTCATTCATATTGTTATGCACAATTCCTAGTCACCTTCCAGTTTGAGGTTCACAGGGTTTCTTTTTCTTTTCTTTTTTGTGAAACAACCACCAAACTGCGATTTTGATACTACCATAAATATGTCCACATTTTCTAAAACACAGAGCAGAATCTTTGTAGTTATGCACAATTCCTAGTCCCCTTCCAGTTCGCTGTCCACGGGGGTCTGACCCCAGTACCCCACTTCCAAGGCATACACTCAAACCAAATAACATTACTGACCCTCGCTTCTGGCTGTCGTAGATTCATAAGCAAATACAATTATTCAGGTCGCAAGGGATTTCAAATCCCACATTGTCCATGTGCACCTTTGACGTGCTGAAACTTTTCTTTTATTTATTCATCATGAAAGAAAATCTACTAGACATATATCATATGTATACCTGAATATCTAATTGAGATATAAATGTTGAAAAAGAATTAAATAGAAAAATGTTAAAATTCAAACAATATTTGAAAATATTTAAAGAGGCCGAAATGACCTGGTATATTGGGGCTGAATTGACCTGCGGCCGTAATGACTGGGACCGAAATGACTTGGGGCCAAAGTGACTGGAATTCATGAGAATTGCATCCAAACTGTCCTCCAACAATTTGACCCAAACTGGGTACTAATCTAACCCAAACCATCCTTTGGCAATTTGCCCCGAACTGTTCTCCAGAATAGGGACACATGATTCTTATTGATTTATTTATTGGGGTTTAATGACACTTCGATAGCCAGAGTCACTTCATGTCGGACAGTTTTACAGATGGGAAAAGCCAGAGAGAACCATTGAGCAATTACAAATATCTAACGTACAAACAGCACACAAGCTGGGTTAGCATTGGTTGAAGACAAGTGTACGATTGACTTGCAGTATGCCTTGGTACGCAATGGCACTACGTGGGCAATGGGAATGAAGTGTATTGTCCAAGGAAACAAAGTGGTTGCCGCAGGTGGGATTTGATAGAGGACCCTTTGGCTTGCAGCCTACACCTCTAACTACTGAGCCCTTTAACCTTCAAAAATGTATAGTACCAGCTAAAACATGTTGTAGAATGACCACATGAAAATTTCACAGGTACATAGTTTCATTATTAGTTTGTGATATTTGTTTTTGCTCAGTTTGCTGTACAGTGGAACCCTGTTAATTGAAGAGCCACTTTGCCAATAACATTATTCAATTAGCAGGAGTATTCAATTAACAGGGATTGTGTCACTTTCCTGTATTCCAGAGATAAACTTAGCATTTATTCTATTATATTTTGTTTGACAGAGCTCCATGAGCTCTGTCAAACAAGATATAATAGATTAAATGCATGTATTGAATGTACTGAGGCCAAATTGGTCTTTAACAAAGGAAAGCTGGGAAGAGTCAGGGCAATTTCTCAACATGTTACAAGATTTTTTATTCAATTAACAGGAGATTACTCTATAACCTATATTCAATTACCAGGTCAAATTTCTACTGGAGGCATGGTAAATGGTTTTGTGTTGGGAAATTACATTCTATTATCAGGGATATGCAATTAAGATATATCCAATTAAGTGGGCACCACTGTATAACCCCCCCCCCCCCCCCCCCATGCCCCCCTACACACACCCTAATCAAAACCATCATTCAAAGGTCTTGGATTCAGCAAATTTGATTTCTTTATTTATTGGGTTTAACAACAGTTTTTACAGCCAGGGCCACCCAACAGTTTTACTGGGGGAGGAACCCAGCCAGAGCACCCGGAGAGAACCACCGAGCAACAGTGACAAGCAACTGTCAGGCTTCTCAACATTGTTACTCCAAGCAAGCAGGGTTAGCATTGGTTGAAGACAAGTGCATCATCGATGTGCAGTACGCCTTATTTCAGTTGCCGCAGTTGGGATTTGAGCTGAGAACCTCTCAGCTTGTTTTGGGAAGTTTTTTTTTATGGTTCTGCGAATATTCGAGATTCGATTTGATATCTATACCATACGTATGCTTCGAGATCGATCCCGAATCAGTTTCAGGATTCGATTTTTTCGAATCTCTCATACTAACTTCAATTTGTTACATTTCCAACAAAAATAGGATAAAACTGTCATTAGAAAATACATTCATGTAGGCTCAATTCCTATTTATTTGAGTAATTGACAATGTTTAATTGTTAGATAAGGTGTGAATTTGGCCCAGAACATTATCCATAGTTTTGGTTTTTGAAGGCTTAACTTGTTACTATTCACGTTCTTAAGAACGTGAATTAAGAACGTGAATAGTAACAAGTTAGGCCTTCAAAAACTAAAACTATGGACAATAGGCCTAGCTGTTTCAGCGACGGTGCTACAGAGAATATTTAGTTATTAGTGTTTAAGGTGTTCACTCCGTCGCATAAGGTCATCACAGTGTTCCGTAACTTCCGTTTGATGCAATATGAAATAACTTGTCTTTTAAGATTTGATTTGGGATTCAATTCGATGTCGATACCAGAGGCATGATTCGATTCGAGATTCAATTCGAAAAGAAATTTGTGATTCGCAGATCCCTATTTTTATTTTAGCTCAACTTTGACGAAGTCAAATTTGAGCTATTGTCATGGCCCGTCGTCCGTCTGTCCGTCCGTCCGTCCGTCCGTCCAACTGTCCGTCTGTCCGTACGTCAACAATTGGCTATGGCTCGGGCTAGAGGTCGTATTTATGAACCGATCTTTACGAAACTTCTTGTGTACCTTTGTTATGACCCTGGGACGGGAACAAGTGTTTTTAGGTGTGGTCCAAAATTCAAGATGGCTGCCAGCGGCCATTTTGTACCGATGATGCAAAAATCAGTTTTTTGTACAGAACTTCTGTATGAAAGTTCTGATTTGAATAAAGTTTTGTATAAATGTTTAGTACCATGGGATACATCACATATAATACGGGTTTTTTTCTCGTGCGTAAATTATACAAATTAGACTGACTTTGATTTATTTAGTGTTACTTTCAGAGATGAAAGTGCCAAGCTGCTATGGCTCGGGCTAGAGGCCGCATTTATGAACCAATCTTTACGAAACTTCTTGGGTACCTTTGTTATGACCATGGGACGAGAACAAGTGTTTTTGGGTGCGGTCCGAAATTCAAGATGGCTGCCAGCCGCCATTTTGTACCGATGATGCAGAAATCTGTTTTTTGTACAGAACTTCCATATGAAAGCTCTGATTTGAATAATTTTTTGTTTGAATGTTTAGTACCATGGGATACATCACATATAATACGTTTTTTTTTCTCGTGCGTAAATTGTGCAAATTAGACTAATTTTGATGTTTTGTGGTGTTACTTTCAGCACTGTAAGTGCAAATGCCAATACGGCTCGGGCTAGAGGCCGTATTTATGAACCGATCTTTACGAAACTCCTTGGGTACCTTTGTTATCACCGTGGGACGAGAACGAGTGTTTTTGGGTCCGGTCCAAAATTCAAGATAGCTTATGGCAGCCATTTTGTACAAAATTTGGTGCAATCAGATTTTTGCCCAGAACTTCCATATGAAAGCGCTGATTTGAATAATTTTTTGTGTGAATGTTTAGTACCATGGGATACATCACATATAATACGGGTTTTTTCTCTCATGCAGAAATTACGCAAATTAGATGAACTTTGATTTTTTCAGTGCTACTTACACATAGTAAGTACACATGTCAATACAGCTCGGGCTAGAGTCTGTATTTATGAACCGATCTTCACGAAACGTCTTGGGTACCTTTGTTATCCCCTTGGGATGAGAACGAGTGTTTCTGGGTGCGGTCCAAAATTCAAGATGGCTGCCAGTGGCCATTTTGTACCGAAATTAGGTCTAATCAGTTTTTTGTACACAACTTCTATACGGCTCAGGGTAGAGGCCGTATTTATGAACCGATCTTTATGAAACTTCTTGGGTACCTTTGTTATCACTGTGGGATGAGAACGAGTGTTTTTGGGTGTGGTCCAAAATTCAAGATGGCCACCAGCAGCCATTTTGTACCAAAATTAGTGCAATCAGTCTTTTGTACAGACTTCTGTATGAAAGTTCTGATTTGAATAAATTTTTGTATGAATGTTTAGTAACATGGAATACATCACATATAGTACAGGTTTTTTTCTTGTGCAGAAATTATGCAAATTAGATGAACTTTGATTTATTCAGTGCTACTTATACACTGTAAGTGCACATGTCAATACGGCTCAGGCTTGAGGCTGTATTTATGAACCGATCTTCACAAAACTTCTTGGGTACCTTTGTTATCACCTTGGGACGAGAACGTGTGTTTCTGGGTGCGGTCCAAAATTCAAGATGGCTGCCAGTGGCCATTTTGTACCGAAATTAGGTCCAATCAGTTTTTTGTCACAACTTCTACACAGCTCATATTTGTGAACTGATCTTCACGAAGCTTCTTGGGTACCTTTGCTTTCACCTTGGGACAGGAATGAGTGTGTTTTGGGGTGCCTTTGTTATCACTGCGCTATGAGAACAAATATTTTGGGGTTCAGTCAGACCCACTCTGGGACTCAAAGATTTCTTTTCTAGTTTATCATCTGACTGTCACCCACCTTTACAATACTTTACCTATACATTTGTTACAGGCAACGGTCAGTATTTATGTACAGACCGTTACAATACTTTATAGGTACCTTTGTTATCAGGTCATTACCTAGATGTTTGACATTGCTGTGTCACATACTATACATGTACATGTCATTGTCTTGACAAGTTGAGCTACAGTGTCATTGACACTTTCATTAGTTCCAGCTTCATTAAGGTTTGTCTCATATCCCACTTGTAATTTTGTCATAATTAGTAATCATAAATCCTTAAAATAAAACAATAGAAAAAATGCATAGAATATTTAAAAAAAAAATTTCTGTGAAGATTTGACCGCAGAGGTGATGACATGCGACCACCACTGAGACCGAATATTCTCAGAAAAAGTATGAGGGCTGAATCTTTCTGTGACTGAATCTTTGTAACGAAATGCCCTCCACAGAGCCCCTCCACGGAGCGCGTCGGGTTAACCTCCGTGGGGTGCGTCGGAGTCTTATGATTGCACTCGAGAATCTTGGTTCCCGAAGTGTTAATGTGTTATAATCAGAGTGGCCAAGTCCTACTTGGTAATAATTCTCTGTTGTATAAACTTTAATAAGTAAACGCTGTTTTCAAGCCCAAGTTATGTAATTTTATTCAATTCCTCGTATATTTGCATTGCATAATAACAGTGCAAACTGACCTACAGAAGTACTTTATGCACTTATTGTAAAAAGGTGTTTTTGACAGTATTTGCAATTATGACTGGCATATGAGCTAGTAAAAGCCTAACCTATAATAACCCCATCAGAATGCTTTTGACAGGTTTTAGCATTGTATACTGACCCGACCTAACCTCAACACACCCAGTATCAGTTTCAGCTCTGAGAATTGTGCAATCTTGCACGTTCACAAGATGGCCGACTGGTTTTGCGGTTATACACCTATTAATTGCCAGCATCCTTTTAAATGCGAGAACGCATACTCTTAGCATAGGATACCCACCGGATGCCCTACTATTCCAGGATGGAAGTAAGGGGTTAAGAAATACCTCTCCGCCATCTTGGGGTATATGTGGTGTTTTGTGGTGTTTTATGACGTAAATTCTGCCGAGTAGACACGATTCAAACCGTATTTAAGCCAACGGAATCACCCGAGACGGGACTTCTCTCTGGTCTTCCGTATGTACAAGAAGTCACTCTCCTATTCTCGTGGAAGGACGCCGCCGAACGCTGCCAGGCCAGACAACATTTCCAGACACAGGACGCGATGAGAGCGATGCGATAATTTCGACTTAGTCTCATTTCGTATCTGATATTTTCAAACTTTTACCAGAGAGAGAATTTATTTAAAGTTTAACTTGTAGGAAATATACTTAGGGTTTTAATAAAAGTGTAGAAAACTGTAAGTACATTTTATGTGTTTTTGAATTCACCCTTTCGCTGCGGCTGCAGTATCAAGAATTGTTGCAGACTCTACAGAACTGGTTGCCTCTTAAGACTGAACACTTAAATTGTCCTGTGGCCATTTTTGCCACGATTATAGTCCGAACGAAAAACCACTAGACGATCATTTATCCGGGGTACTTAACCCTGCTATGCCACAGGCCAGTTTATATGGTGCCGCTCGTCAGGATGTAGACTCTGACTTTTAACTCTCTTGAAACGATCGGGTGAACATTCTAGAAACATTTATTAACCCTAACAGACCCAGTGAAGCCGAAATTGACTTAAAACGTTGCCGCTGGGGAGCACAGTGAACTTGTGAGAACTTTTTGCTAACTATTTATGAGGGACAGACATCCCTTAATTTTACTGGTAAATTGAACGCCTGGCAGCTCAGATTTGTAAGGCAGCTGACGCAGACAGCGCCCTCAGAATCTAAAATTGGTACAACTCCATGGTGGAACTGGTTGCATGTCCAACGTGCCATTATTTACACTGACGCCGACCGCCAATTGCTATCACATCCAAACTACGCTCGACTGGTCGCACCGAGCGTTGCTCATCAGATATATCGAACTTTTGACTGAACATCAGAGAAAAACGGAAACTCAGGAAACTGTGAAAAATCTCGAGGAATTCCAGGAAATTCTGAAACGACAGCCGCGTGTGTTTCAACAGTTATAGTGCTAGCAAGGTAGGTGCAATTTTCTTCATTTTACGTTCGTTAACAGCAGAAAAATCCCATTGTAAATTATTTCATAAAACTCATTAAAAAATGACCACGCCAGAAAGAGAGCAACGGTTCATTGATGAAATTACTCAACTAAAACAGGAAAGGGAAGGTCTTGTGGGTAAGTATGAGCGCCAAATTACTGAACTGAGCTCTCAAGCTCAGAGCTTGACGCAGCAGCATGCTGCCTCACAACAAACCCTTCACCATACGCAAGCAGCCCTCGACCAGGTTAAAGCAGAATTCGTACAGCAGAAAGCTGATTTGGAACTACAGTTAGCTACTGACAAAGTCGGTGCCAAAGCAAAATTACTAAAAATACAACAAAAATTGGCAGAGGCTGAAAGGAAAGCCAAAGACCCCACATCTTCTGCCATAATTGACCTGCATAAAACCGTGCGCCAAAGTGAAAAGAGTAATGCAAAGACGGCTAACGCCACTCAGGCGCAATCCATTCATTCCCATATTAAAAAATTTGACGGGAACCCCCTGAATTTTCGGGGTTGGATAAAATCTCTTGACCTTTTTTGTGAGACAAATGATGTGGAAGAGAAACGACGACCTAAAATCGCCGCCCAAACCAGTGACTTCGTAGTTGCTGATTTTATTTTACGATCAATGAAGAAAAATCCTGAAATGCCCTGGTCCGAACTGTATGGCGAACTAAAAAGTCGCTATAGCGCCACAATGGATAACTCCATTGCCACCAATCAGTTGCGCCATATGCGACAAGGGAAAAATCAAACTCTTGTCTCATATGCTGAGCAACTGCTTGATCTAGCAAAAGATGCCTTTGACCAGGAAATAGATAACCCCACCATTCAGAAAAACCTCTCAGATTACTTTTGTGACGGGTTGTATGACAACGATGTTCGGATGAAACTGATCCGACGCATGCCCAAGACGCTAGAAAACGCTGTTAGTCAGGCATTATTTGAAAATGCCGCGAAAATCAAATTTCGCGCTCGCTCTGAAGCCGCCAAAGGAAAAGCGCCCTTTGGGAAGGCATTTGACCGACAATACGAAGAATATGAGCGCTATCGGGACCCTGTATTTCGCGACTCCATCGACGAACAGGAAGAACATGTAGATCTCCCTCTGGAGACAAGGGACGAGACTCCCATGGACGTAGGCGTGGCACGCCGACGCCATAAGGTGAATATTTTAACGAAAAATTACACTGGAGGTTATGCGCGACCTCCATATCAGAATCAGAATAAAAATCAGTACAATAGTCAATACAGAAATAGGGGAGGACAAAATTACAACAGATATCAGAAACCGACACGATTTTCACGACCGGTTTGCAATCGTTGTAACCGCGTTGGCCACGTGAAACGTGATTGTCGCGTTAACTTGACCAAGCAGGTGAGAACACTAGATATTCAGCCAGCAGGTGAAAGGTCACCAGGGGCGACCTTTTGCTGCTTTCGCTGTGGGAAGCCAAACCACTTCGCTCGCGATTGCCGAGTCAATTTAAACGAAGGGAACTCTGCCCATATGGGGCAATGAGCAGAGTTAATGAGAAGCCACATGCTCCCAACAGAAGTGAAACTGGAAATCACCAGGGAGAAGTGTTAATTAATGTAAATAATGTACAAAATGAATGTATGAATAATTGTAAAAATAAAATTGTAAATAATAAGACAGGTGGACATACGGGTAATAAAACATGTAATATAAAGCCAAGTATTCAGTCTCAAACAAGGAGAACCGAGAATGGTTCTCCTCCAGGAAAAAGTAAAACCATTCAATGCACAAAGTGTGGTCAGACCACACATAATAGGAAAAATTGTACAGTAAAATTCACAACCATTCCTCTGACTGGTAAGCCTAGGCCTAAGAAACTGAAGGCCAACTCACAAAATGGCTGCCCTGCAAGGGACAGTCAGCGAGAAAAATTTACTTCACAAAATTGTTTCAGCTATCGGACCACCAGTGGTCTGGAAATAAAAGTATACAGGACTGGAATAACCCAGGTAGCTACTGACGCTATGGTGAATGCGGCGAATAGCCAATTAACCCATGGCGGAGGTGTTGCTAGAGCTATAGCTCTTGGAGCTGGTCCAGCCCTTGAACAAGAATGTCAACAATATATTCAACAGCATGGAAATCTTCCAGTAGGTGAGAATATGACTACCACTTGTGGAATGTTGCCATGTTTAAAAGTGATACATGCTGTGGGACCACGCTGGAATGATTACAGTGATAAAAATAAATGTCTCAATGTTTTATACAGTACTGTACAAAAAGTATTACAGGTATGTGACAAGGAAAATTTTGTAAGCATAGCTATCCCACTCATCAGTAGCGGGATATATGGTGTACCTAAACAGAAGTGTGCAGATGTTTATGTGAGAGTTCTACAAAACTTTACTCCTAAACGATTAAAGGAGATACACATTGTAGATGTAGACCCTGATATTATGATTTATATGAAAAATGCTTATGACAATCAAATTATAAATCAACCAGGTAAGCAGGGTTGTGTTGAAATAAATCAACAGAAACAGACAGTAAGTGAATCAGGAAATAGGAATCCAAGAATAAGGAGCCAAGAGAAATCACTTGGGAAAAACCCAAAACTACAAAACAGGAAAAACCCAAGGGGAAGTAATTGGAAAAACCCATGTCAACAGGAAGTGAAACACTCTATGGAAACCAAGGGAAATAACTTAGTAACCAATGATGATTACCCAAATGAGGAACAACAGCAACAAAAACTTAGACATTCTCAACCGGAAACAGTAACCATAAATTATGGGGCTGCTTCTTTAAATAGTGTCTTAGTGAACATCAAAGGACAACGAGTACGTGCCTTATTAGATACAGGGGCACAGACTAGTTGCATTAGTACAAAATTTTGGAAAAATCTGAAACACCGACCGAAACTAGTTGGTGATAAAAATTCTTTGCCTCGCATTGCAGGTATTACTGGGAATGACACCCTCCCTCAAGGAAAGGTTAGACTTGAATTTTATATTCAAGGAATTTATCAGGTGCATGAGTTCTTAGTAATAAATGAATTGAATCGAAGTATGTTATTAGGAATGGATTGGATTAGGGGCAATCGAGTTAATTTATATTGGGAATTTCATAAATTGAGATTAGATGGTCACTATATACCCATTGTTCAAGACATACAGGTGAGTTGTCTTACTCGACTGATCAATCAGGTGGAACTTAAACCACAATCCACTTGTTTGTGTACAGCAAAAGCTTCCGGTGCAAAATCTGTCTTCGACACAAAATACTTAGAACATCATGGACTGACTAAAGGTCATGTGGCTGAACAGCCTGGCCTCTTAGTTAGTAACAGTATAGTCACTAATGGAAATGAAACCATACCTGTACTGTTGGTGAACAGTACCAACAAACACTACACCTTGAAAAGGGGTTGTTTGATTGGAAAACTTGAGCCAATAGAGCAGGAAGAAAAAGTCTTAGAAATTAATCAGATCTTAACTCAAAATACACCTGAAGACCAGATCACAGAAGCTGACATACAGGTGCCTGAAGACAAACGACACCTGTTGATGCCAGTCATCAATAATAATAAAGACTTGTTTGCCAAAACTGATAAAGAATTAACGCAGACAGATACAGTGAAGATGCACATCGACACAGGTGATGCGCCACCAATCAAAAGTAGAGCATATAGAGTTCCATTACTGAAGAGAAAAATTATGGATGAAGCACTTGAAGAAATGCTTCAATCCGGAATTATCCAAAGGTCAAATAGTGCATGGAGTTTTCCGTGCCTACTCGTGGACAAGAAAGACGGCTCGAAACGCTTCTGCGTTGATTTCCGCAAGCTCAATGAAGTCACGAAAGTTACGAACTGGCCGCTTCCATTGATTGACGACATCTTTACTTTATTGAATGGATGTCAATACTTCACCACTCTTGACATGAAGTCGGGTTACTGGCAAGTCAAGATGGATGAAGAAGACAGACCAAAAACGGCCTTTGTTTGTCATAAGGGCTTTTATGAGTTCAATGTAATGGCTTTCGGACTCGTGAACGCGCCCTCGGTGTATCAATCCCTCATGACAAGCGTCTTGGAGGGCCTAGAGGATTTTTCTCTGGCCTACCTTGACGATATTTTGATTTTCAGCCGTGACATAAAATCTCATATCGACCACATTAAACAAGTGTTTGGTCGCCTAAGAAAACATAAACTGAAGCTAAAAGCTAAGAAGTGTTCCTTCTTTCAATCTGAAACATCTTATCTTGGTTTTGTAATTAGTAAAGATGGAATTAAACCTGAGACTTCAAAGGTCGAGGTCATTCGAAAATTAAATCCGCCGAAAACGGTAACGGAAGTAAGATCTTTCATGGGCATGACCTCATACTACCGCAGATTTATTCCTCGGTTCAGCGAAATTGCTCAACCACTCTTAGAATTGACAAAGAAATATGCAAGATTTCATTGGCGAGAAACACATCAAAAAGCCTTTCAAGAGTTAAAGGATCGTTTAACTCAAGTTGCTCATTTGTCATATCCAAATCCCAGAAAGCCGTACGTGCTTTACACTGATGCCAGTGGCCGCTGTGTTGGAGCGGTTTTGGCACAACCATGTGATGACGAAACTGGTCAACTACCTGGAGTACCTGATGAAAAACCCATTGTTTTCCTCTCTCATAAATTGGGTGAAACCCAACAGAAATGGTCGACATTTGAGAAAGAAGCTTTCGCTATCTCATACGCATTGGATAAATTCAATAACTACCTGCAGGGAGCAGAGTTTGTTATTAAGACAGACCACGCCCCCTTGCAGTACTTGTTGAAAAGTCCGCAAAACAATGCCAAAGTACAACGCTGGGCATTAAAGATAGCTAGCTACAATTGTAAGATTGAATATTTACCAGGTAGAAAGAATACATGTGCTGACCTACTCTCTCGTTTACCTGAAGGAATTGCAAATGCAGACCCCGGGTACGAGATGGATAATGTGGAAAATCACAAAGCATTACAAATTGGAATTATAAATAGTAACAAATTTGATCCTCAAAGATATGTACATGTCATCACAGATGAACCTCAGGTTCCGCCCGAACCACAAGCAATTAATTACAAAGATTTGGACATGAAGGTAGAGCAACAGAAAGATGAAAAGATTGTTGAAATCATTAAGAAGTATCAAGGTAACAATACCCCTGCACACATTAGTAGTAGATACCTCATGATTAAGGGAGTATTATATTACATCAGTACAGTTGACGATAACCCACGGGTACGCTTGTGCATACCAGAACAATTACATGCAGATGTGTTGAAACAATACCATGACGAATTAGGTCACCTTGGCATAGACAAAGTGTACAATAATATCAGTAGAAAATATTATTGGAAAGATTTATATAAACATATTTATAAACATGTAGAAAATTGTCTTGTGTGTCGAGCTCGTAACACCAGAGCTCACACTTTGCCATTGCAAGAGACTGACAGACCTCCATATCCCTTTGCTAAAATAGCATTGGATATGAGTGGTCCACACCCTGAAACTTTATCAGGAAATAAATACATTGTGACCTTCATAGATATTTATTCTGGCTGGCCTGAAGCGTTTCCAGTGCCTGATAAAAAGGCGGAAACAATTGCTAATTTGATAATAGATCAAATTTTTCCAAGATTTGGATGTCCTTTAGAAATATTAACAGACAATGGATCTGAAAATGTAAATGCAGTGATGAAATATTTAACTGATTATTTCAAGATACATCATGTAACAACTTCCTACTTCCATCCACAATCTAATGGGAAGGTGGAGAGGCTACATAGAACCCTGAATGACATCTTAGCAAAACTAGCTCGAGAAGAATTAGAAACTTGGGATTTATTCCTAAACCAAGCTATGGCAGCCATCAGGTTTAATGGTAGTGAATCCTCTGGATTCTCGCCATTTTACCTGGTGTATGGCAGAGATGTGGTTTTACCACTCGACAATATACTTAAACCTCGAGAAAAATATGTAGGGGAAGAACCTCATAAGATAGCCATTCAGGAACAACATAAAGCATTTCGGAAACAACAAGCTGCACAAAAGAAACGAGTATTAAAACAACAAAGACTACATGATATTACAGCAAAGGATATCACCTTTGAAGTAGGTGATCCTGTTTTATACTCCTCAGGAAAATCTAAAGGAAAATTAGAATCGAAATGGGACTACCCATTTCGAGTCATTGAGAGAACAGGTCCAGTGAGTTACAAGATACAAGATCAATTAACTCGCAGAATAATTAAATGTCATGGAGAAAGACTTAGTAAAGCGCCTCAAGAATGGGAGGTGCCTCAACCTGTCCAACCTGTTAGAGCGCGACGAATACAACGTTACGCTGCCCCATCAGAACAGTCGACTACTGAATACAGTAGCAGTAGTGACAGTAATGAAAGTGACGATATGCAAGGGATTCAAGAAAAACACCCCTTAACGTCAATCATTAAGAATAAAAGACAAAGACGAGAACATTCTTCTTCAGAAGAAGATGGTGTTCCATTAACAGAATTAAGACAACAAGTACAACAGGTACGAGATTACGAGAGACGAATGAAGGAGCTACAAGCTCCTTCCGCTGATCAACTACCATCACGGTTCATTGCTGGCGATCAAAATGATCGAGTAAATGATTCAACGATGGAAGTTGACCAATTGCAAATAACTGAAGAAAAAGGCCAAAGTAGTGAGCCTCAACCAAAACAGTCAAGTAAAGATATAACTGAGATGATCTCTTGTATACAAGCTGTGTTACAAGATCATAATAAGATTAAAGAACCAGGTGAGAAATTAGAATTAGGAGCAATTATGGTACCCTCTGCCTGGAGTACTAGTGATTAAATATTACCATAGGACTAATGATACCTAAAACGTAACACCTATGGTGCCACTCCTTAAGTTTGAGAGAGACGAGAGAAAGTGTAAAATGAGTAACAAAATTGTACTGACTTATGATTTGTTTGGAACGAAACTATGAGTGAACTCTTGTCAGCCTCGCGAACTGACTATGACTCTCTTGTAGTTGGATTAACTTTCTGACCTTTTACATCCAGAAATAAATCGTCAGAGTAAAAGTAATTGAATCGCGTATTACTCATTACGCTAACTCTTGCTTCCTTTCTCATTGTAGGAGCAAGATGTTGCATTGGATGTTATTAGTTGGTCTTTTGACTATGACTACAATAATAGATGGACATACTATTATTAGAAACAATGTGATTTTTAAGAAAGTGAAAGAAGTAAATATGGTAACTAGTGATTGGAGTACAATGTTTGTGTATGAGCTCCAACCTTTTATACAATATGTGCGCAGACTTGATCGAAGTATGAAATATACTGCTGGTTTGTATAATGCTACAACCATAGCTTTTCGACGAACTTTTGTCGAAGTAAATGGTGAAAACTCTACTCTTGCCGTTGCGATACAATCGATCATAACGGATATACACCAGGAGATCAGATACCTAAATAATCGTGTTAAACGAATAAAAGAGGATCTGAACGATTACCACAGATTACATGGCCACACAATAAACTCGTCTCGGAAGAAACGAGGTTTGTTCGACTTTGTAGGTGAAGGATTGAGTTTTCTCTTTGGAACTGTATCCCAGTCAGATTTAGATGGGATAACAGAAAATTTAAGACGTGTCAGTACTAATCAAGCAATGATTCAACATATTCAGAAACAAAGTTTAACCTTCATTAAGATGAATCATGAAGCGATTCTGAAAAATAGAGAATTTATGTTAAATATGTCGCGCGAATTGATGTTATTTCAAGGTCGAGTAAATAAAGTAGTTCAGAATCATGAAGATCGAATATTATATATTGAACATTTCACTCATGCTTATCATCAGCTTGAGTTTGTAATGAGTCGATTAGAATCAATGATAATCGCCGCAGAAACCACTCTGCGGGGATTACATGATCAAATGGATATCCTAGCCGATAGGAAGTTATCACCGAAAATAGTGGATCCTTCACTATTGACCTCGATATTAATGAGTATTAAAGTTCAATTAGATGATAAGTCCATGTTGCCACTAGATCTGACAACAGAGTTATGGCAATATTATCATTTGCTTACGACGGCTGCCATTTATGATGACGATAAATTGGTGATCTTTATGAAGATCCCCTTACGTAATTCGAACTTGCAATTTGAAGTGTTCAAGGTGCAGGCTTTGCCTGTACCCTTTGTCAATGTAACTAAGAATGCGTCGCGAGTTGCAAATAAATTAGTAGCAATATATACTCTTGAATCTGACATACTAATTATTAATAAAGAAAGGATGAAGTATGTCCCAGAAATAGGACATGACCAATGTGTAGATAACAATAAGTTGTTTTGTCCTTTAGTAGGTGCCGTACGAACGATACATACAACGACAAGTTGTATGTTAGCTTTGTTTTTAAACATGAAATTAGAAATTCCGAACTTATGTCAAACGGAAGTTCGATTGAATATCGACCTCCCGTTCAGTACTAGAATCGATGAAGGAATGTGGTACATCACGACAGATGTCCCACTACGATTCTCAATTACGTGTCCGAAACGAAGAAATCCGAAACCGAAACGGATTCTTCCGCCAATTGAAATTTTGGAATTAAAACCGTTATGTATGGCATCAAGCGGTCAATTAATGTTACCGAGTTATTTCCATAAAAGGGATAATTCTACTTTTCGGATAGTTACCAAGACGGTGTTGCCAAATTTCTCGTTGTTACAACGACAGATGTGGAAACCTGTCATAGAGAGGGTGAACATATCGACGTTTACGATACCGAAAGGAATAGATCACTTGGATGACTTACCCATGGATGACTTAATTCATGAACTTGACTCGCTAAATTTACAAATGACGGACTCATTTGAAGTCCCTAAGTGGGCTTATGCTCTCGCGACCATTGCATTAATAATAGGATTATATCTGCTTTGGAAGTGCTATCGAGCCGATAGACACAAACAGATATACAAATGGTTAAGAAACCGTAAAAGTAAACCGACTTTTTCTGCTGTTGATGATAGTGAAATGTCTAATTTTGCATTTGCCGATGATGAAATCTATACTAGTATGGGACCTAGACCACAGCCTTCAGCTCCTGCTGATCCAACTGGAGCACAACAACAACAACCTCCTAAGAGTATTAGAGACATGATGAGAAAAGCTGTTCAAAACTTTAGACCTTCTCCTCAACCTAATAGGAAATCAATATATCCCCGTGTACAACATGATGTGGATTCTGCCAATGTCCACATAACTATGTTTGATATAGACAAAGAAACTGAAAAACAGTAGTTCACACACTGTGTGTTTTTGTTTCAATGACCAGTGGACAAATGGCAGAATCTGATTCTAGTGTTGACAGTGGGCTCGATGATTTCCCTGATTACCAGAGTTATTATAATGATCGTGACACTTTATATGATGATGAAACTTCAAGTACAGTTAGTACTGGAACTGACAGTAATAGTACTGTTTCACGAGAACTTTTTCAAGACACTAATTCATCTAGTATAAACGTAAATATAAATAGCAATTCCTCTGATAATAATGTATCTGTATTGGCATCAATAGAAGCGTCACCATCACCTTCTATAGCATCTTCCGACCTTTTGTCGACTCCTCCAAGTAGTGTTCAAACCCCTACTGACTCCATTTTACTATCTACACCTGAACGACTTCAACGACTTCCACCTTATTCGCCTACGGATACAGTGGAAACGTTAGTCCTTCCTCCAAGATTACCTGTTAGAACCCATGATGCAATTATTCATCGGGACCCTGAGAGCCAAGATGGACTCGGTGGATTTGTTTATGATATAACAATGAGATCACATACTTCTTCCAGTATGACCACACCTACAAGTGATTCTTTGCCTAGTGATTCTACCACTGTTCTGGACACTGATGTTGCAGAGTCAGGTATCAGTGTGATACAAAATGAACTTGCACGAGCTGATCTTGGATTAGACGTACACACCCCTCCTTTAAGTGATGTAGAAGCAAGACAAATTGCTCCATTATCTACTGATATTGTCTCAGAACCTATAATCGATATTCGACCAAGGCCGTGGGAGTGGGCAAGGAGCGAGTTTTTCAGAACACCTCGCCCGTTGACCTCTCCTCATGAATTTGATCGAGATATCATACGACCCAATACATATGAACAAGACTTTATGAAAGATACAGATCTCTTAGACATTGAGGATGTATTTGGATGTCAATATTTTGATATGGATTTGAATATAGTATATATAGAGGTTGAGCGAGAGTTGATATATTATTATGACAGTGCTGTTAATACTCATTTAACTTTTGCAAATAGGTCTAGATATTTAGTGGTATACAATTGCCCTGATTTACAATATCCAAAAATCAACGAGCAGGGTGAGGTAAGTGAACCTCTACGGTATTATAGTCACCGGGTGGCTACTACCAGTAGTGTACATCATAGATTTCACATGCGAAGAAATGTAGCAGAGTTTACTCCCTTCTGTGCAAGATATCGTGACTTTAGTCGTCGTAGACGAGCACGATATCACTCAGATGGCCGACCAAGGAGTTTTCAACCCTTTGTTGTCTATCGTCAATACCACCCAGATTATATTGGACATTTCACAGGGTCAACGTTTGATTACCGAACAGGCCCAAATACTGTGTATCGGCATTATCAGTTGCCAACACAAAATGAAAACCTTCAGAGTGAAGATTGAGAAGTGTAAACTTTAATAAGCAACAACAAACAGAAAAGTCTACGTAGACTACTACATATATATAAGATTTTCATGAATCTGGTTTCCCAATTTATGTATAATCCTTCATTGGAAACCTGATCCATGACGATAACGGGTCGTCTGTGTTTGTCTTGTTTACTAGTGAAAAATTTCCCAAAGTTAGTAATTCTGCACTGCAGTGTAACAGTTTTTATAAAATCGGAGTTCCTGGAGTGTATTAGATAAGTTACACACAGGACTCCAGTATCAAGGCAAACAAATTTGAAAGTTGGTGGAAAGAGTGTTGATTGAGTGCACCAAGTTACAGACGAACCCAGGGGAGCGAATTATCAGTGTAAATTTTAGTGTATAAACATAATACTATTGGTAACATAGTGGTTTCTTTTAAATATAGTTATATTTTATTTGATATTTGATTAATTTTCTTGTTGGTATGGCTTCAGCAACTACTTTGGAATTCGAAGAATTTGCCGAAGAACAGGCACTGTACGATTTACATCAACGCGAAGCCTACCAACATGCCGTCACTCCTTGCCATACTTACGAGGAATGGGCAAGGTTTGAAGAACATAAACGCGCAGCCTTTCATAAAGCAGCGGCTCCCCGTCATGGTCATACTTTATATTTTCCAAAAGATTTATGGCAACGTCGCCATTTAAGGTTTATTCGTATTTGGAACACGAGACATTATAATCCTGCCAATGGCCAGACAGAGATAATGCAACACCAACTTGGCTATCGTTTTTATCTCTCTGAGGAAAGAAAAGTAATATTTCCCCATCTTTGGTATTTTCCAGAGTTCCCAGTCGACGTGGAACCCCATGAGGTCACTGGTCCCGGTCCTGACGAGGTCATTCATTGTGTCAATGACCCCTGTTGGAATGGCCGATATTATGACCATGGGCGAAATCAATTGGATGCTGAATTGGACCTAATAGCCAATCCTGGCTTGGTCCGTCCATTCAGAAGTCATGAGATCTTCCCTGGTAGTGACTATCCCGCCAGTGAAGCTGATGAAGATTTTGGATTTTATCAGCACCAAATGCACCCTGCACGATTCTTTCCTCCTGGCAATGTACAGAAAACTTATGAATTGGAGAAACAGCAAAAGCAGTATCGGCTCCTTCGTGAAGCTTTAATCCGACACGAGGGAAGACGATTACAACGTTTTAGTTTACGCAGCCAAATTATTAAATATAATGAGACGCAGGAGGTACAGACTCATTATAAGGGTCTTGGAGACCCTTGCTGCATCTGCTTAGCAGAAATTTCAAAAACTTGGCAGGATTTATTTGAATGTGGCCAATGTAAACAACAAATCCACTACTCTTGTGGTATTGCATGGGCCAGATCAAAAGCCGGTGCTCCTGAGCCAGCTTCTTGCCCGCACTGCCGTACACCCATGAGGTGGGGTATCGGTAACGAGCCGAAGCTTCCAGTACCGGCTGAAATGGATCCACATCAGTTTTGAGTTGCGTATGACATGACAGAAGTTAAAAAGGCGACCTCTACAGCTGCGTGCCGTCGGGCACTGTTGTCATCTTTGGACATTATTGTATAATATTTTTCTTGTGCAAACAACAAAGTATCTACGTAAAGTAAACGAAAAAGTTCTTTTCAATCAAAATTATATAGTGACATTCTAGACGTGACTCCTAGTCTCGTCACTATCGACAACAGATTAAAAACTAACGAAGAACCATTAACGGGGAAAGTAGAATTGTTCATACGGCACAGCTGTAGCATAGTGTAAAATAGTTTTTGTGTTTTTATTCTTTTAGTGTATTTTATTGCGTTTAGTCAAGCACAGTTCTTGTTTTATCGATCACACGGGATATTTTATTGAATATGGTCAATCACAGTCTTTGTTTTATCAATCACACGTGAAATTAAGTCAATTTTCAGTTTGTATAGTTTAAACAGTTTTAATTAGTTTATAAGTAATATTGAATTCGTGAAAAATGGCCACGGCATATGCCTACCGTAAAGTTAACCCAACTTCGGAAGATTTTCTTCCGGAGCAACTAGAGTATTGGACACAGAGATTTCGTATACCTGTACCTATGATCTTTCACAACGGAGCTTCCACTTTTCAACGTAAAATCCGTGTGTGGGATATGGTCCAGTTAAACGAAGTCACCGGTCACTTAGAATTGATTCGAACTCAAGTTTTATACCGGTATTGTCTTCATACAACGGAAGTAGGACGCGAACTGGTGATGCCTCACATAGTGGTAATCGAACATGAGGCTCGATTAGCAACCCCTTGGGAGGCAGCACGATCAAGCCGTGTAAGTGTTATTCGCTATTGGAATGACCCACGGTGGGACGGAACTTATTATGATCAACGAATTCCTTATCAATCGGAGAATGGGATCGATCTATTCATCACATCGACTCCGGTCCGTCCATTTCGCCCGAGTGAATATAGTCAAATCTCCATACCCAATTTACCTCGCGAATACCGAATGATAATTGGTGAAACGTTCCATCATGTGCAGGTGGAACATACCTATGAATGGGAAAATGCACAATACAGTCATCAAGTCTTGCAATACTCGCTTGAAATGTACGCAAGCCTTCGAATCTTTCAAGCCAGACAAAATATAGTTGATGGAGATGGGAGACAATGTGCGATATGCTTGTTGGACATTATTGGGCCCCGTGAAGCATATCGTTGTCCTCAATGTACTCAGATAGTACATCTCTACTGTGGGTTAACTTGGATGCAGCAAAAACAAAGTTGTCCTCTGTGTCGATTTGACCTCCTATGGGGAACTCCTTTGAAGAAGCATAGCTTTGATTTTACGATCCGTAATTATCAGTTTTTCCCCGCTAACAGAATCAGGTAGAGTTTATTGTTATTTTTCTTATTTTCAGGAATTAAGAATGTAATACCTTAGGAGAAAAGGTGATTCCTGTTGTCTGGAGGCGTTCCGCTAATATTAGTCCGTAATTAATCCGTAATAATTAATCCATGTAGTGCATTTCTTCTCCCTAAAAACCGGTAGTGACTGATCCTGGTCATGGATTCCCATCACCGTGTTGACCATGATGCTGACAGCATCCTGGTCACCGCGGGTGATTGGTCATCCTGTTTTCCTGGATCCGGTCAGCTGGTGATCCTGGTGATCCTGGTCACTATCCTGATCACTATTGACAATTTTGGAATTCATCTGATCCAGACTCGAGCTCCGCTAAAAGTTTACCGGACCTCGCGTCTTGGTTGGGAGGATTGTAACGAAATGCCCTCCACGGAGCCCCTCCACGGAGCGCGTCGGGTTAACCTCCGTGGGGTGCGTCGGAGTCTTATGATTGCACTCGAGAATCTTGGTTCCCGAAGTGTTAATGTGTTATAATCAGAGTGGCCAAGTCCTACTTGGTAATAATTCTCTGTTGTATAAACTTTAATAAGTAAACGCTGTTTTCAAGCCCAAGTTATGTAATTTTATTCAATTCCTCGTATATTTGCATTGCATAATAACAGTGCAAACTGACCTACAGAAGTACTTTATGCACTTATTGTAAAAAGGTGTTTTTGACAGTATTTGCAATTATGACTGGCATATGAGCTAGTAAAAGCCTAACCTATAATAACCCCATCAGAATGCTTTTGACAGGTTTTAGCATTGTATACTGACCCGACCTAACCTCAACACACCCAGTATCAGTTTCAGCTCTGAGAATTGTGCAATCTTGCACGTTCACAAGATGGCCGACTGGTTTTGCGGTTATACACCTATTAATTGCCAGCATCCTTTTAAATGCGAGAACGCATACTCTTAGCATAGGATACCCACCGGATGCCCTACTATTCCAGGATGGAAGTAAGGGGTTAAGAAATACCTCTCCGCCATCTTGGGGTATATGTGGTGTTTTGTGGTGTTTTATGACGTAAATTCTGCCGAGTAGACACGATTCAAACCGTATTTAAGCCAACGGAATCACCCGAGACGGGACTTCTCTCTGGTCTTCCGTATGTACAAGAAGTCACTCTCCTATTCTCGTGGAAGGACGCCGCCGAACGCTGCCAGGCCAGACAACATTTCCAGACACAGGACGCGATGAGAGCGATGCGATAATTTCGACTTAGTCTCATTTCGTATCTGATATTTTCAAACTTTTACCAGAGAGAGAATTTATTTAAAGTTTAACTTGTAGGAACTATACTTAGGGTTTTAATAAAAGTGTAGAAAACTGTAAGTACATTTTATGTGTTTTTGAATTCACCCTTTCGCTGCGGCTGCAGTATCAAGAATTGTTGCAGACTCTACAGAACTGGTTGCCTCTTAAGACTGAACACTTAAATTGTCCTGTGGCCATTTTTGCCACGATTATAGTCCGAACGAAAAACCACTAGACGATCATTTATCCGGGGTACTTAACCCTGCTATGCCACAATCTTCATGAACCCCTTTTTTCAAACTAAATTGCCCATTACTTATAAAGCACCATAACTAAGGCAAAAACAATACTATGAAATTTCCAAGTCTGAAATTCTATAAATTGCAAATAAATTTACACAAATTATATAGCAAAATAAAGGATGTGGTGTATAGAACCCCAAAAGTATGTGTGCACCTCACACACTGACACACTGTCGCTATCAGACATCAACGGTTCCTGAAAGTGTGCTA
The DNA here is from genome assembly GCA_031216915.1 of Pictodentalium vernedei. Lineage (NCBI taxonomy): Eukaryota > Metazoa > Mollusca > Scaphopoda > Dentaliida > Dentaliidae > Pictodentalium > Pictodentalium vernedei. The sequence goes on from CM062290.1 coordinate 467,353,772, forward strand.
TCGGTACCATATTTGTACCATAGCTGATAATAATAAAATAATATTTCATAAGAACAACAAACACAGGAATTCAAAATGCAGCCTCAGGGCAGCATGGTGGTGAATGCCAACGCTGTCAGATTGTCCTTGAAAGGGGGAGTCCTTTACAAATAGGTTTTTGTTTTGTGATACTCTGGATACTCCCCATTTTTAGCTCAGCTTTGACATAGTCATATTTAAGGTTATGTCATAGCCCATTGTCCACCTGTTTGGGAACAACAATTCAATACGGCTCGGGCTAGAGGCTTTATTTATGAACCAATCTTTACGAAACTTCTTGGGTACCTTTGTTATCACCGTGGGACGAGTGTTTTTGGGTGCGGTCCAAAATGCAGGATGGCCTCCAGCAGTCATTTTGTACAGAAATTAGTGCAATCAGTTTTTTGTTCAGAACTTATGTATGAAAGTTCTGATTTGAATAAATTTTTGTATGAATGTTTAGTAACATGGAGTACATCACATATAATAAAGGGCTTTTTCTCATGCTGAAATTATGGAAATTAGATGAACTTTAATTTATTCAGTGCTACTTACATGTATACCCAGTAAGTGCACATGTCAATACAGCTCGGCTAGGCTGTATTTATGAACTGATCTTCATGAATCTTCTTGAGTACCTTTGTTATCACCTTGGGATGAGAATGAGTGTTTTTGGGTGCAGCCCAAAATTCAAGATGGCTACCAGTGGCCATTTTGTACCGAAATTAGGTACAATCAGTTTTTTGTACAGAACTTCTATACAACTTGGGCTAGAGGCTGTATTTATGTACCGATTTTACAAAATTTCTTGGGTACCTTTGTTATCACCATGGGGTTAGAATGAGTGTTTTTGGGGGGAGTCCAAAATTCTCGATGGCCGCCGGCAGCTATTTTGTACTGAAATTACTGCAATCAGTTTTTTGTACAGAACTTCTGTATGAAAGTTCTGATTTGAATAAATTTGTGTATGATTGTTTAGTAACATGGAATACATCACAAAAATACAGGGTTTTTTCTTGTACAGAAATTACGCAAATTAGACGAACTTTGATTTATTCAGTGTTACTTATACACAGTAACTTCACATGTCAATACGGCTCGAGCTAGGGGCTGTATTTATGAACCGATCTTCACCAAGCTTCTTGGGTACCTTTCTTATCACCTAGGGACGAGAACGAGTGTTTTGGGGTGCGATCCAAAATTCAAGATGGCTGCCAGTGGCCATTTTGTACCAAAATTAGGTACAATCAGTTTTTTGTACACAACTTCTATACGGCTCAGGCTAGAGGCCGTATTTATGAACCGATCTTTACGAAACGTCTTGGGTACCTTTGTTATCACCGTGGGATGAGAGCGAGTGTTTTTGGGTGCAGTTCGAAATTCAAGATGGCCACTAGCAGCCATTTTGTACCAAAATTAGTGCAATCAGTTTTTTGTACAGAACTTCTGCATGAAAGTTCTGATTTGAATAAATTTTTCTATGAATGTTTAGTAACATGGAATACATCACAAAAAATACTGTATAACACAGGTTTTTTTCTCTTGCAGAAATTATGCAAATTAGATGACCTTTGATTTATTCAGTGCTACTTATACACTGTAAGTGCACATGTCAATACGCTAAGACTGGAGGCTGTATTTATGAACCAATCTTCATGAAACTTCTTGGGTACCTTTGTTATCACCTTGGGGTGAGAACAAGTGTTTTCGGGTGCGGCCCGATATTAAAGATGGCTGCCGGCTTTCACACTGTTGCTTACTGAGGTGAAGTCACTTTACCATTACCAAGCTACCTACTAAATACCAAAGGGAAGATTTTTCAGCGCACTCTTATTACTTCAGCACCCATAATTCTCAAATATGGCATTAAAACCAATCACATACTAGTACTGCTTAAATCTATTTACATAATCAGAATACACCATCAGGGATGCATTAGCTCAGTAGGTAGAGGTGCAGACTGCAAGCCGAGAAATCCTCGGTTCGAATCCCACCTGCGGCAACAGCTTTGTGTCCTTGGGCAAGACACTTCACCCCCACTACCCATGTGGGGGCAAGGTATGCTGTGTACTAAGGCATACTGCATGTTCTTGGTGCACCTGTCTTCGAACAAGGCTAACCCTGCTTGTGTAGTATGTTGGGGAGCTCACAGTTGCTTGCCATTGCTCAGTGGTTCTCCTGGGGTACTCTAGTTTCCTCCATCCATAAAACTGCCATGGTCACAATAAGCTGTTGTGCAGATAAATGTGACCTTAAACACCAATAAATAAATAATAAAAAGAACACACCACCTCATACCCGTTTCTCTCCTGTTTTTATTCACCTTAGTATTCCTCGGTTTGCCTCGGTGTTTAGTATGCCTGCCAGAAAAGGAGTGATTTCTTTTTCTAAAAGAGCAAAACAAGAAACAGTAATTTTTAACAGGTAGTAACGAAATAATTTTCATGAAGCGCACAATTTTATGTTAGTTAATAGCTGAAAAAACGCAGGGTGATATTTGCAAATCTTATTTTATTACTGGCACCAGGTACTGGTAATGAAAATTGTTTGTCATCAATACTTGATCAAGTTTCTGACAAAGCACATTATACTATTCCAATATGTCAGCTACTGGACATAAGCACACAATTTGATGTTGGTTTACCATTATACTGGTGCTTAGCCAGGATATCTAAGTTACATGTAGGGGCAAGAGTAATATCTAGTGGGAGTGGGGCCGGGTAATAAAGAATAAGATGCACAGAATCACCTGAGCCACATAGCAGTGAGATAGGGGTGAGGACAAGAGGGTGTATGACCCTCTCATCAGTGGAGGGGTCGGGTGCACCTCTCCCCCCCCCCACCCCCCCCCCAAAAAAATTAAAAAATTCAAGACAGTAAAACACAATTACCTTGAATCTGTGTCCTTTTGTGTCCATAATAAGTTGCGAACAAGCATAAATATCGAGATATTAAAATGTCTTTTGGGATGTTCATTATATGGGTTAACAGGAGAGAGGGGTGGCGGCATGAATGAAATTGGGGACCGAATATTCTCTGAAAAAGTATGAGGGCTGAATCTTCCTGTGACTGAATCTTCATGAACCCCTTTTTTAGCTCAACTTTGGCGAAGCCAAATTTGAGCTTATGCCGTGGCCCGTCGTCCGTCTGTCCGTCAACAATTGGATACGGCTTGGGCTAGAGGCCGTATTTATGAACCGATCTTTACGAAACTTCTTGGGTACCTTTGTTATGACCGTGGGACGAGAACGAGTGTTCTTGGGTTTGGTCCGAAATTCAAGATGGCTGCCAGCCGCCATTTTGTACCGACGATGCAGAAATCTGTTTTTTGTACAGAACTTCCATATGAAAGCTATGATTTGAATAATTTTTTGTATGAATGTTCAGTACCATGGGATACATCACATATAATACGGGTTTTTTTCTCGTGCGTAAATTATGCAAATTAGACTAACTTTGATGTTTTTTGGTGTTACTTTCAGCAATGTAAGTGATAATGCCAATACGGCTCAGGCTAGAGGCCGTATTTATGAACCAATCTTTACGGAATTCCTTGGGTACCTTTGTTATCACCGTGGGACGAGAACGAGTGTTTTTGGGTCCGGTCCGAAATTCAAGATGGCCGATGGCAGCCATTTTGTACAAAATTTGGTGCAATCAGATTTTTGCACAGAACTTCCATATGAAAGCGCTGATTTGAATAATTTTTTGTGTGAATGTTTAGTACCATGAGATACATCACATATAATACGGGTTTTTTTCTCGTGCAGAAATTATGCAAATTAGATGAACTTTGATTTTTTCAGTGCTACTTACACACAGTAAGTACACATGTCAATACGGCTCAGGCTAGAGTCTATATTTATGAACCGATCTTCACGAAACGTCTTGGGTACCTTTGTTATCACCGTGGGATGAGAACGAGTGTTTTTGGGTGTGGTCCAAAATTCAAGATGGCCACCAGCAGCCATTTTGTACCAAAATAAATGCAATCAGTCTTTTGTACAGAACTTCTGTATGAAAGTTCTGATTTGAATATATTTTTGTATGAATGTTTAGTAACATGGAATACATCACATATAGTACGCGTTTTTTTCTCGTGCAGAAATTATGCAAATTAGATGAACTTTGATTTATTCAGTGCTACTTATACACTGTAAGTGTACATGTCAATACGGCTCGGGCTAGAGGCTGTATTTATGAACCGATCTTCACAAAACTTCTTGGGTACCTTTGTTATCTCCTTGGGACGAGAACGAGTGTTTCTGGGTGTGGCCATTTTGTACCGAAATTAGGTCCAATCAGTTTTTTGTCACAACTTCTACACAGCTCATATTTGTGAACTGATCTTCACGAAACTTCTTGGGTACCTTTGTTGTCACCTTGGGACAGGAATGAGTGTGTTTTGGGGTGCCTTTGTTATCACTGTGCTATGAGAACAAATATTTTGGGGTTCAGTCAGACCCACTCTGGGACTCAAAGATTTTTTTCTAGTTTAGCATCTGACTGTCACCCACCTTTACAATACTTTACCTATACATTTGTTACAGGCAACGGCCAGTATTTATGTACAGACCGTTACAATACTTTATATGTACCTTTGTTATCAGGTCATTACCTAGATGTTTCTCATTGCTGTGTCACATACTATACATGTACATGTCTTTGTCTTGACAAGTTGAGCTACAGTGTCATTGACACTTTCATTTCAAACTAAATTGCCCATTACTTATAAAGCACCATAACTAAGGCAAAAACAATACTATGAAATTTACAAGTCTGAAATTCTATAAATTCCAAATAAATTTACACAAATTATATTGCAAAATGAAGGATGTGGTGTATAGAACCCCAAAAGTATGTGTGCACCTCACGCACTGACACACAGTCGCCATCAGACATCAGCAGTTCCTGAAAGTGTGCTCTCGGTACCGTATTTGTACCATAACTGATAATAATAAAATAATATTTCATAAGAACAACAAACACAGGAATTCAAAATGCAGCCTCAAGGCAGCATGGTGGTGAATGCCAACGCTGTCCCATTGTCCTTGAAAGGGGGAGTCCTTTACAAATAGGTTTTTGTTTTGTGATACTCTGGATACTCCCCATTTTTAGCTCAACTTTGACAAAGTCAAATTTAAGGTTATGTCATGGCCCATTGTCCGTCTGTTCGGGAACAGCAATTCAATACGGTTCGGGCTAGAGGGTGTATTGGTGAACCGATCTTTACGAAACTTCTTGAGTACCTTTGTTATCACGTGGGGCAAGAACAAGTGTTTTTGGGTGCGGTCCAAAATTCAAAATGGCCTCCAGCAGCCATTTTGTACAGAAATTAGTGCAATCGCCATTTTTGTACAGAACTTCTGTATGAAAGTTCTGATTTGAATAAATTTTTCTATGAATGTTTAGTAACATGGAGTACATCACATATAATACCGTTTTTTTCTCGTGCTGAAATTATGCAAATTAGATGAACTTTAATTTATTCAGTGCTACTTACATGTATACCCAGTAAGTGCACATGTCAATACGGCTTGGGCTAGGCTGTATTTATGAACTGATCTTCATGAAACTTCTAGGGTACCTTTGTTATCACCTTGGAATGAGAATGAGTGTTTTTGGGTGCAGTCCAAAATTCAAGATGGCTACCAGTGGCCATTTTGTACTGAAATTAGGTACAATCAGTTTTTTGTACAGAACGTCTATACAACTTGGGCTAGAGGCCATATTTATGAATCAATCTTTACAAAATTTCTTGGGTACCTTTGTTATCACCATGGGGTGAGAATGAGTGTTTTTAGTTTAAACAATATTTATTTCAGATCAAGTAAAATTTACAAAGAACAACGACAAACAAATAACAGAATATAGCTGAAAAAACCTGGTGCCAGTAATAAACAGTGTAAAAATTTGTGGAATTTTTACACTGTTTATTACTGGCACCAGGATAAGATAAGATAAATTGTTGTTTGTCATCAATACTTGATCAAGTTTCTGACAAAGCACATTATACTATTCCAATATGTTAGCTACTGTACATGTACATAAGCACACAATTTGATGTTAGTTTATACCGGTGCTTAGCCAGGATATCTAAGTTACATGTAGGGGCAAGAGTAATACATGTATCTAGTGGGAGTCAAAAAGAATATGATGCACAGAATCACCTGAGCCACATAGCAGTGAGATAGGAGTGAGGAAAAGAGGGTGTGTGACCCTCTCATCAGTGGAGGGGGTCTGGTGCACCCCCCCCCCCCCCAAAAAAAAACAAAAAACAAAAAAACAAACAAAATTTGAAATTAAAGACAGTAAAACACAATTATCTTGACTCTGTGCTGCCTTGGACTGGTCACTTTCCGTGGATGGGCAATATTTCTGTGGATGCAATGATATTAGTTTTCAAACATTGTTTACAGCAATAATCAGCAAAAATTTAATTAATGCACCACAGGATACAATTCAGTGCTTCATTAATTAAAATTTTATTGATGATGATTTTCTATTATCTGGAAAAAACATGCATGGACATCATGCACTGCCCATGCAAGGATTATGACCAGCAACTGTACTGTATGTCTGTGTTACTGCTATGAGCAGGGACTAATCTAAATGGGTGGGTGTGTATACAAATATTAATATTTTTTAACACCTGATAACAAAGTAATATAAGTTTATAAACAACCACACAATTGACTTTTAATTACAATACTCCTAATTCCTATTAAACATACAGGAATGTTTATTAATTTTGTGGAATTTTTACACTGTGTATGGAGCGTATTTGGGCCTGTATGTTTGTTAAAATTGCCCTTCCACTACGGAGGACTTTTTGAAATCAGTCTACACTGGATTGTGTGGTATTCCTTTGTATAAGACAGTGTATTCATTGTAATAATATTCATGCATAAGTTCATGTTTGTGGTTTGTTTTAGGCCTGATAATCTACAGAATAGCGTGGGTGGCAGTGTATTCGGAGTATTCCATCACTTGAGTGCAAGAAGGCTTTGCAATGCTATATATAGCATAAACCTTGTTGCACTCCAGTGACAAATTTATCAATTTTAATAACGTGGGTAAAATATCGGACATGAACCATTTAATTTCTTTTTTTTTAACTCACTTCGACAAAGTCAAGCAGGGCATATCTAATCACTCTCCGTCCATTGTCCATCCGTCTGTCATCCATCAACACCATGTTTTGGTCAATTCAAGTTAAAGTTTGAGTGAGTAATGGTACCAAAGGGGTATTACATTTTTGTAATACATGCCCAGCCCCATAGGGAGGGGGTGGGGTAAAATGCTCCCAAAATATTTTTAAAATCTTATGAACCAGTGGGTACAGTGCTTTGATATTCGTTATGGAACTGCCTTTTGAGATGTAGAATCACGTGTGTTCAAACGTACTTTGTGAAGCATTATTTGGCTTTATAATGGCAGTGGTTAGATTTTTGGAACTACCCAAAATTTCCATTTTCTGAACCGATGGTCCGATTTGAATGAAATTCAGTATGTGGTAATATTGGGTCATAAATACTTGCCTCATGCAAAAAAATAAACCCCTGCATCCCCATGGGAACCCCAGGAGTGAAAAATAGAAATGTTTTCGAACTCCCATGTTTCCAAAACCACTTGGAACAGAGAACAGTTATGGTATGAAGCATCCTTAGGACCAGTAGAATTGAATGGTAAAAAAATGCCCTCTGTTGTTGTTAGAGAGTTCTGCAGAGGGCATCAGAATAATGTTGGCGCAGCATTTTTGCAAACATTTTAGAAAATCTTTTCTCAAGAACCAGTGTTCAGAATCTTTTGATATTTGGTGTACAGCATCCATAGAGGGGTCAGATACAAGTTTGTTAAAATGAAGCCCATACATTCATATTTGGACTCAATGCAGGAGCCCAAATTTTATGGGGAATTTTCTTTAAAAATCTTCTTCAGAACCATGAGTCAGAATTTTTTTATGTTTGGTACCCACATTGTTATGATGGTCAGATTCAAGATTGTTCAAACCAAGTCCATATGTTAATATTTGGGCTTCCTTTGGTAGTCCAAATTTTAACTTAGGGCTATATGGGGAAGTTTTTTTAAAAATCTTTTTCCCCAGATCCACCAGTCAGAATGCTTTCGTATTTGGTATACAACATCTCTAAGGGGGGAGGGGGGGGGGGGAGATTCACATTTTGGGCTCGCTATGGTAGCCCAAATTTGAACTCAGTGCAATATGAGGAAATTTCTTTAAAATTTTGTTCTTCAGATCCACCAGTCAGAATGCTTTCATATTTGGTATACAGCATCTCTAAGGAGATCATATTCAACTTTGTTCAAATCGAGTGCCTGGGTTGATATTTGAGCTCCCTATAGGAGCCAGAATTGGCCAAGTAGCTGAAGAATTGGACAATTTTTATTCAGTACCCACTAGAGGTGAAGAGTAATCTACATAGGTTGTATCAAGGGGCTTGAGAGGGGAGCTCCACATTTTACATCATGATCAACTAAAGAAAAGGCATGATGCTTGGACTGTTTTTGTCACTCCTGAGGGGCTCAAAGATATGCAGTGTATCCTATGGAGATGGATTGCTTAATGTAGATTCATTCTTGGACTCTTATATCGTGTTCTGTTCTCTGTTTATATCATGTTCTGTTCAAGGTGAGCGCTTCAGGCCCTGTGGGACCTCTTGTTTATTTATTTATTGGGTTTTAACAACACTTTCGAAAGCCAGCAGCTACAAGTTTCTTCTCTCCTTGAACCAAGCGTCTCGCCCAACTGCAGCACTCATGGTCCACTGAGTTTTTAGCTCACCTGACTTTCAGTCAGGGTGAGGTGTATTGATCACTCGCCGTCCGCCGTCCGTGAACTTGGTGTTTGCGTCTTCTCCAAAACTGCTGAACCGATTAATCATTAGGTGAAATTTGAGATGCTTGTTTGTTATGACATTGCATTTTGATTTTGTTTAAATCAAGTTGCCCTGGCCCTCAGTAGGGCCATGCCCAAAAATAAAATTTTGCCTAAATCTTAAAAAATCTTCTCGTGAACCAGGAGTAACAGAGATTTGATATGTGGTGTGATGCTTCCTTTTGAGGTGTAGACTCAGTTGTGTTCAAGAGAAGTTTGTGGGTCTTTATTTGCCTTCATCATTGGAGGGCAAGTATTTTCGCCCCGCCCAAAATTTCTGTTTTTCGAACCAAGAGGCTGATTTGAACCAAATTTAATTTGTGGGTTTATTTGATCATAAGTAATTAATTTATGCCCCAAAATATTTTCCCATCCCCCCATGGGAACCGCAGGAGCTAAAAATAGGACAAAATTCAAAACGTACATATCTCCAAAACTACATGGCACTGAGAATTCTTATTTGGTGTGAAGCTTCCTTGGGACCAACAGAATGGAATGGTCTAAGCAAATTTCTGTCAGGTCTGTCATGGGGTACTTTTTCGGGACTTTGAAAAAATGCTTAGTCAGCATTCTGTAACACTGTGGGTAATGGAGAAAGCATATAAGACTCTTCTTCACCCAATTCACTCCTCCAAAACCTTTCAAATTTCACATATACCATCTTTGGAAGATTTTTTTACACGTTTATTGAAATCAGATCCCTGGGTCCATATTTGGGCTCTCTATGGGAGTCCAAATGTTGAAATTAGTGCAGTATGAGGAATATTCTTTAAAAATCTTTTTCTTCAGACCCACCAATCAGAATCTTTTGATATTTGCTATGCACCATCATTAGGCGGGTGAGATCTTCAAGCCAAGCCTATATTTTTGCTCACCAGTGTTTCGCAAATTGCGAGAACGGTGATTTCATTCCTGTGATGTTCTTGCAAATGCTTGTTAAGAAGATCCATATTTACCATTCCCCCCAAAATATAAGCATTTTTTCATCAGATAAAATTTAATAAAATTAAATTAATTTTAGAGCTGAAACGATTAAAGGGTTTTCGTGATTGATTAATCGCATGGGTTAACCTTGGTTAACTGATTAATCACTTACCCCAATAGGTAGCTGAATAATTGCTGTACCATTGACCATTTATATAATTAAAACTTTACTCAGCATAATGGACAAAACCGGGCAGCGCCATATACAAACATGTCCATTCAAATTTTATATTTTCAATTTTTGTCTTGAAACATAGCTTATGACCCCTCATTGGAACAAGCTCATTGAGCTTGTTCCAATAAGGAGGGGAGGGGGGGTCATAAGCTATGTTTTTGAGACAAACATTGAAAATCTTTAGTAATTCAAGAATTTCTTGTGCAAGTATCATCTGCTACCTGCATTTGGTGAAGGGTTGAGAATGACCGTTTTTAGCTGATACAGTATAATGATCATGCAAGTGAACAAGTATTTTGGCACGTAACTGCCATGCATTTCTCTGTCTCATGCAATTGATGTGAGCCAGTGTAACAATGTTTGCCTGTTTTGGAGCAAGTTTGTTCCATAGTTAACCCATACAGGGTATTTTTTGTTTTTAAAAATTTGATTAGCAGTTTCCATTTAGCTTACCCAATATGAAAGAAAAATGGTTAGCAATTGGACATTTTTGTATAGCATTTTGCGATGTGAATCCAGCCATATAGTACCGTACTTCAAAAGTAACGGTTAACCGATCAATTACTTTTTATGTGTACCCATACTATGTATGGTACACAGAATGCCGGCATCCGGGGTGACCATCCGTCATTCGTCCATCCTTTGTCCGTCCGTCCGTCTGTCCGTCCGTCCGTCCGTCTGTCCGTCCGTCCGTCCGTCTGTCCATCCGGCGTCCGTATCCATTTCTTTGGCATTCGATAACTTGAAAAATATTGCTTGGATTGTCAAGTTACTTTATATTTGTGTTCAGGTTACTGATGTGCCGAGCTGTATAGTTTTTGGTGTAAATCGGATAATTTGATCCTGAGATATTAACCCATTATCCTTCAAATTGAAAATTCCTCCAATCCCTTTGGCATTCGATAACTTGAAAATTATTGCTTGGATTGTCTAGTTACTTTATATTTGTGTTCAGGTTACTGATTTGCCGAGCTGTATAGTTTTTGGTGTAAATCTGATAATTTGATCCTGAGATATTAACCCTTTATCCTTCAAATTGAACATTTCTCCAATCCCTTTGGCATTCAATAACTTGAAAAATATTACTTGGATTGTCAAGTTACTTTATATTTGTGTTCAGGTTACTGATGTGCCGAGCTGTATAGTTTTTGGTGTAAATCGGATAATTTGATCCTGAGATATTAACCCTTTATCCTTCAAATTGGAAATTCCTCCAATCCCTTTGGCATTCGATAACTTGAAAATTATTGCTTGGATTGTCTAGTTACTATCCTTCAAATTGAAAATTCCTCCAATCCCTTTGGCATTCGATAACTTGAAAAATATTGCTTGGATTGTCAAGTTACTTTATATTTGTGTTCAGGTTACTGATGTACCGAGCTGTCTAGTTTTTAGTGTTAATCTGTTATTTTAATCCTGAGATATTAACCCTTTATCCTTCAAATTGAAAATTCCTCCAATCCCTTTGGGATTTGATAACTTGAAAAATATTGCTTGGATTGTCAAGTTACTTTACAATTGTGTTCAGGTTACTGATGTGCTGAGCTGTATAGTTTTTGGTGTTAATCTGATAATTTGATCCCAAGATATTAACCTTTTATCCTTCAAATTGAAAATTCCTCCAATCCCTTTGGCATTCAATAACTTGAAAAATATTGCTTGGATTGTCAAGTTACTTTATATTTGTGTTCGGGTTACTGATGTACCAAGCTGTATAGTTTTTGGTGTTAATCTGTTATTTTAATCCTGAGATATTAACCCTTTATCCTTCAAATTGGGTACCTTTGTCATCATCGTGGGATGAGAACGAGTGTTTTTGGGTGTGGTCTAAAATTCAAGATGGCCACCAGCAGCCATTTTGTACCAAAATAAATGCAATCAGTCTTTTGTACAGAACTTCTGTATGAAAGTTCTGATTTGAATATATTTTTGTATGAATGTTTAGTAACATGGAATACATCACATATAGTACGCGTTTTTTTCTCGTGCAGAAATTATGCAAATTAGATGAACTTTGATTTATTCAGTGCTACTTATACACTGTAAGTGCACATGTCAATACGGCTCGGGCTAGAGGCTGTATTTATGAACCGATCTTCACAAAACTTCTTGGGTACCTTTGTTATCTCCTTGGGACGAGAACGAGTGTTTCTGGGTGTGGCCATTTTGTACCGAAATTAGGTCCAATCAGTTTTTTGTCACAACTTCTACACAGCTCATATTTGTGAACTGATCTTCACGAAACTTCTTGGGTACCTTTGTTTTCACCTTGGGACAGGAATGAGTGTGTTTTGGGGTGCCTTTGTTATCACTGTGCTATGAGAACAAATATTTTGGGGTTCAGTCAGACCCACTCTGGGACTCAAAGATTTTTTTCTAATTTAGCATCTGACTGTCACCCACCTTTACAATACTTTACCTATACATTTGTTACAGGCAACGGCCAGTATTTATGTACAGACCGTTACAATACTTTATATGTACCTTTGTTATCAGGTCATTACCTAGATGTTTCTCATTGCCGTGTCACATACTATACATGTACATGTCTTTGTCTTGACAAGTTGAGCTACAGTGTCATTGACACTTTCATTTCAAACTAAATTGCCCATTACTTATAAAGCACCATAACTAAGGCAAAAACAATACTATGAAATTTACAAGTCTGAAATTCTATAAATTCCAAATAAATTTACACAAATTATATTGCAAAATGAAGGATGTGGTGTATAGAACCCCAAAAGTATGTGTGCACCTCACGCACTGACACACAGTCGCCATCAGACATCAGCAGTTCCTGAAAGTGTGCTCTCGGTACCGTATTTGTACCATAACTGATAATAATAAAATAATATTTCATAAGAACAACAAACACAGGAATTCAAAATGCAGCCTCAAGGCAGCATGGTGGTGAATGCCAACGCTGTCCCATTGTCCTTGAAAGGGGGAGTCCTTTACAAATAGGTTTTTGTTTTGTGATACTCTGGATACTCCCCATTTTTAGCTCAACTTTGACAAAGTCAAATTTAAGGTTATGTCATGGCCCATTGTCCGTCTGTTCGGGAACAGCAATTCAATACGGTTCGGGCTAGAGGGTGTATTGGTGAACCGATCTTTACGAAACTTCTTGAGTACCTTTGTTATCACGTGGGGCAAGAACAAGTGTTTTTGGGTGCGGTCCAAAATTCAAAATGGCCTCCAGCAGCCATTTTGTACAGAAATTAGTGCAATCGCCATTTTTGTACAGAACTTCTGTATGAAAGTTCTGATTTGAATAAATTTTTCTATGAATGTTTAGTAACATGGAGTACATCACATATAATACCGTTTTTTTCTCGTGCTGAAATTATGCAAATTAGATGAACTTTAATTTATTCAGTGCTACTTACATGTATACCCAGTAAGTGCACATGTCAATACGGCTTGGGCTAGGCTGTATTTATGAACTGATCTTCATGAAACTTCTAGGGTACCTTTGTTATCACCTTGGAATGAGAATGAGTGTTTTTGGGTGCAGTCCAAAATTCAAGATGGCTACCAGTGGCCATTTTGTACTGAAATTAGGTACAATCAGTTTTTTGTACAGAACGTCTATACAACTTGGGCTAGAGGCCATATTTATGAATCAATCTTTACAAAATTTCTTGGGTACCTTTGTTATCACCATGGGGTGAGAATGAGTGTTTTTAGTTTAAACAATATTTATTTCAGATCAAGTAAAATTTACAAAGAACAACGACAAACAAATAACAGAATATAGCTGAAAAAACCTGGTGCCAGTAATAAACAGTGTAAAAATTTGTGGAATTTTTACACTGTTTATTACTGGCACCAGGATAAGATAAGATAAATTGTTGTTTGTCATCAATACTTGATCAAGTTTCTGACAAAGCACATTATACTATTCCAATATGTTAGCTACTGTACATGTACATAAGCACACAATTTGATGTTAGTTTATACCGGTGCTTAGCCAGGATATCTAAGTTACATGTAGGGGCAAGAGTAATACATGTATCTAGTGGGAGTCAAAAAGAATATGATGCACAGAATCACCTGAGCCACATAGCAGTGAGATAGGAGTGAGGACAAGAGGGTGTGTGACCCTCTCATCAGTGGAGGGGGTCTGGTGCACCCCCCCCCCCCCCAAAAAAAAAAAAAACAAAACAAAAAAACAAACAAAATTTGAAATTAAAGACAGTAAAACACAATTATCTTGACTCTGTGCTGCCTTGGACTGGTCACTTTCCGTGGATGGGCAATATTTCTGTGGATGCAATGATATTAGTTTTCAAACATTGTTTACAGCAATAATCAGCAAAAATTTGATTAATGAACCACAGGATACAATTCAGTGCTTCATTAATTAAAATTTTATTGATGATGATTTTCTATTATCTGGAAAAAACATGCATGGACATCATGCACTGCCCATGCAAGGATTATGACCAGCAACTGTACTGTATGTCTGTGTTACTGCTATGAGCAGAGACTAATCTAAATGGGTGGGTGTATTTACAAATATTAATATTTTTTAACACCTGATAACAAAGTAATATAAGTTTATAAACAACCACACAATTGACTTTTAATTACAATACTCCTAATTCCTATTAAACATACAGGAATGTTTATTAATTTTGTGGAATTTTTACACTGTGTATGGAGCGTATTTGGGCCTGTATGTTTGTTAAAATTGCCCTTCCACTACGAAGGACTTTTTGAAATCAGTCTACACTGGATTGTGTGGTATTCCTTTGTATAAGACAGTGTATTCATTGTAATAATATTCATGCATAAGTTCATGTTTTTGGTTTGTTTTAGGCCTGATAATCTACAGAATAGCATGGGTGGCAGTGTATTCGGAGTATTCCATCACTTGAGTGCAAGAAGGCTTTGCAATGCTATATATAGCATAAACCTTGTTGCACTCCAGTGACAAATTTATCAATTTTAATAACGTGGGTAAAATATCGGACATGAACCATTTAATTTTTTTTTTTTTAACTCACTTCGACAAAGTCAAGCAGGGCATATCTAATCACTCTCCGTCCATTGTCCATCCGTCTGTCATCCATCAACACCATGTTTTGGTCAATTCAAGTTAAAGTTTGAGTGAGTAATGGTACCAAAGGGGTATTACATTTTTGTAATACATGCCCAGCCCCATAGGGAGGGGGTGGGGTAAAATGCTCCCAAAATATTTTTAAAATCTTATGAACCAGTGGGTACAGTGACTTGATATTCGTTATGGAACTGCCTTTTGAGATGTAGAATCACGTGTGTTCAAACGTACTTTGTGAAGCATTATTTGGCTTTATAATGGCAGTGGTTAGATTTTTGGTACTACCCAAAATTTCCATTTTCTGAACCGATGGTCCGATTTGAATGAAATTCAGTATGTGGTAATATTGGGTCATAAATACTTGCCTCATGCAAAAAAAACCCCTGCATCCCCATGGGAACCCCAGGAGTGAAAAATAGAAATGTTTTCGAACTCCCATGTTTCCCAAACCACTTGGAACAGAGAACAGTTATGGTATGAAGCATCCTTAGGACCAGTAGAAATGAATGGTAAAAAAATGCCCTCTGTTGTTGTTAGAGAGTTCTGCAGAGGGCATCAGAATAATGTTGGCGCAGCATTTTTGCAAACATTTTAGAAAATCTTTTCTCAAGAACCAGTGTTCAGAATCTTTTGATATTTGGTGTACAGCATCCATAGAGGGGTCAGATACAAGTTTGTTAAAATGAAGCCCATACATTCATATTTGGACTCAATGCAGGAGCCCAAATTTTATGGGGAATTTTCTTTAAAAATCTTCTTCAGAACCATGAGTCAGAATTTTTTTATGTTTGGTACCCACATTGTTATGATGGTCAGATTCAAGATTGTTCAAACCAAGTCCATATGTTAATATTTGGGCTTCCTTTGGTAGTCCAAATTTTAACTTAGGGCTATATGGGGAAGTTTTTTTAAAAATCTTTTTCCCCAGATCCACCAGTCAGAATGCTTTCGTATTTGGTATACAACATCTCTAAGGGGGGAGGGGGGGGGAGATTCACATTTTGGGCTCGCTATGGTAGCCCAAATTTGAACTCAGTGCAATATGAGGAAATTTCTTTAAAATTTTGTTCTTCAGATCCACCAGTCAGAATGCTTTCATATTTGGTATACAGCATCTCTAAGGAGATCATATTCAACTTTGTTCAAATCGAGTGCCTGGGTTGATATTTGAGCTCCCTATAGGAGCCAGAATTGGCCAAGTAGCTGAAGAATTAGACAATTTTTATTCAGTACCCACTAGAGGTGAAGAGTAATCTACATAGGTTGTATCAAGGGGCTTGAGAGGGGAGCTCCACATTTTACATCATGATCAACTAAAGAAAAGGCATGATGCTTGGACTGTTTTTGTCACTCCTGAGGGGCTCAAAGATATGCAGTGTATCCTATGGAGATGGATTGCTTAATGTAGATTCATTCTTGGACTCTTATATCGTGTTCTGTTCTCTGTTTATATCGTGTTCTGTTCAAGGTGAGCGCTTCAGGCCCTGTGGGACCTCTTGTTTATTTATTTATTGGGTTTTAACAACACTTTCGAAAGCCAGCAGCTACAAGTTTCTTCTCTCCTTGAACCAAGCGTCTCGCCCAACTGCAGCACTCATGGTCCACTGAGTTTTTAGCTCACCTGACTTTCAGTCAGGGTGAGGTGTATTGATCACTCGCCGTCCGCCGTCCGTGAACTTGGTGTTTGCGTCTTCTCCAAAACTGCTGAACCGATTAATCATTAGGTGAAATTTGAGATGCTTGTTTGTTATGACATTGCATTTTGATTTTGTTTAAATCAAGTTGCCCTGGCCCTCAGTAGGGCCATGCCCAAAAATAAAATTTTGCCTAAATCTTAAAAAATCTTCTCGTGAACCAGGAGTAACAGAGATTTGATATGTGGTGTGATGCTTCCTTTTGAGGTGTAGACTCAGTTGTGTTCAAGAGAAGTTTGTGGGTCTTTATTTGCCTTCATCATTGGAGGGCAAGTATTTTCGCCCCGCCCAAAATTTCTGTTTTTCGAACCAAGAGGCTGATTTGAACCAAATTTAATTTGTGGGTTTATTTGATCATAAGTAATTAATTTATGCCCCAAAATATTTTCCCATCCCCCCATGGGAACCGCAGGAGCTAAAAATAGGACAAAATTCAAAACGTACATATCTCCAAAACTACATGGCACTGAGAATTCTTATTTGGTGTGAAGCTTCCTTGGGACCAACAGAATGGAATGGTCTAAGCAAATTTCTGTCAGGTCTGTCATGGGGTACTTTTTCGGGACTTTGAAAAAATGCTTAGTCAGCATTCTGTAACACTGTGGGTAATGGAGAAAGCATATAAGACTCTTCTTCACCCAATTCACTCCTCCAAAACCTTTCAAATTTCACATATACCATCTTTGGAAGATTTTTTTACACGTTTATTGAAATCAGATCCCTGGGTCCATATTTGGGCTCTCTATGGGAGTCCAAATGTTGAAATTAGTGCAGTATGAGGAATATTCTTTAAAAATCTTTTTCTTCAGACCCACCAATCAGAATCTTTTGATATTTGCTATGCACCATCATTAGGCGGGTGAGATCTTCAAGCCAAGCCTATATTTTTGCTCACCAGTGTTTCGCAAATTGCGAGAACGGTGATTTCATTCCTGTGATGTTCTTGCAAATGCTTGTTAAGAAGATCCATATTTACCATTCCCCCCAAAATATAAGCATTTTTTCATCAGATAAAATTTAATAAAATTAAATTAATTTTAGAGCTGAAACGATTAAAGGGTTTTCGTGATTGATTAATCGCATGGGTTAACCTTGGTTAACTGATTAATCACTTACCCCAATAGGTAGCTGAATAATTGCTGTACCATTGACCATTTATATAATTAAAACTTTACTCAGCATAATGGACAAAACCGGGCAGCGCCATATACAAACATGTCCATTCAAATTTTATATTTTCAATTTTTGTCTTGAAACATAGCTTATGACCCCTCATTGGAACAAGCTCATTGAGCTTGTTCCAATAAGGAGGGGAGGGGGGGTCATAAGCTATGTTTTTGAGACAAACATTGAAAATCTTTAGTAATTCAAGAATTTCTTGTGCAAGTATCATCTGCTACCTGCATTTGGTGAAGGGTTGAGAATGACCGTTTTTAGCTGATACAGTATAATGATCATGCAAGTGAACAAGTATTTTGGCACGTAACTGCCATGCATTTCTCTGTCTCATGCAATTGATGTGAGCCAGTGTAACAATGTTTGCCTGTTTTGGAGCAAGTTTGTTCCATAGTTAACCCATACAGGGTATTTTTTGTTTTTAAAAATTTGATTAGCAGTTTCCATTTAGCTTACCCAATATGAAAGAAAAATGGTTAGCAATTGGACATTTTTGTATAGCATTTTGCGATGTGAATCCAGCCATATAGTACCGTACTTCAAAAGTAACGGTTAACCGATCAATTACTTTTTATGTGTACCCATACTATGTATGGTACACAGAATGCCGGCATCCGGGGTGACCATCCGTCATTCGTCCATCCTTTGTCCGTCCGTCCGTCTGTCCGTCCATCCGTCCGTCTGTCCATCCGGCGTCCGTATCCATTTCTTTGGCATTCGATAACTTGAAAAATATTGCTTGGATTGTCAAGTTACTTTATATTTGTGTTCAGGTTACTGATGTGCCGAGCTGTATAGTTTTTGGTGTAAATCGGATAATTTGATCCTGTGATATTAACCCATTATCCTTCAAATTGAAAATTCCTCCAATCCCTTTGGCATTCGATAACTTGAAAATTATTGCTTGGATTGTCTAGTTACTTTATATTTGTGTTCAGGTTACTGATTTGCCGAGCTGTATAGTTTTTGGTGTAAATCTGATAATTTGATCCTGAGATATTAACCCTTTATCCTTCAAATTGAAAATTTCTCCAATCCCTTTGGCATTCAATGACTTGAAAAATATTACTTGGATTGTCAAGTTACTTTATATTTGTGTTCAGGTTACTGATGTGCCGAGCTGTATAGTTTTTGGTGTAAATCGGATAATTTGATCCTGAGATATTAACCCTTTATCCTTCAAATTGGAAATTCCTCCAATCCCTTTGGCATTCGATAACTTGAAAATTATTGCTTGGATTGTCTAGTTACTATCCTTCAAATTGAAAATTCCTCCAATCCCTTTGGCATTCGATAACTTGAAAAATATTGCTTGGATTGTCAAGTTACTTTATATTTGTGTTCAGGTTACTAATGTACCGAACTGTCTAGTTTTTAGTGTTAATCTGTTATTTTAATCCTGAGATATTAACCCTTTATCCTTCAAATTGAAAATTCCTCCAATCCCTTTGGGATTTGATAACTTGAAAAATATTGCTTGGATTGTCAAGTTACTTTACAATTGTGTTCAGGTTACTGATGTGCTGAGCTGTATAGTTTTTGGTGTTAATCTGATAATTTGATCCCAAGATATTAACCCTTTATCCTTCAAATTGAAAATTCCTCCAATCCCTTTGGCATTCAATAACTTGAAAAATATTGCTTGGATTGTCAAGTTACTTTATATTTGTGTTCGGGTTACTGATGTACCAAGCTGTATAGTTTTTGGTGTTAATCTGTTATTTTAATCCTGAGATATTAACCCTTTATCCTTCAAATTGAAAATTCCTCCAATCCCTTTGGGATTTGATAACTTGAAAAATATTGCTTGGATTGTCAAGTTACTTTACAATTGTGTTCAGGTTACTGATGTGCTGAGCTGTATAGTTTTTGGTGTTAATCTGATAATTTGATCCCAAGATATTAACCCTTTATCCTTCAAATTGAAAATTCCTCCAATCCCTTTGGCATTCAATAACTTGAAAAATATTGCTTGGATTGTCAAGTTACTTTATATTTGTGTTCGGGTTACTGATGTACCAAGCTGTATAGTTTTTGGTGTTAATCTGTTATTTTAATCCTGAGATATTAACCCTTTATCCTTCAAATTGAAAATTCCTCCAGTCCCTTTGGCATTTGATAACTTGAAAAATATTGCTTGGATTGTCAAGTTACTTTACAATTGTGTTCAGGTTACTGATGTGCTGAGCTGTATAGTTTTTGGTGTTAATCTGATAATTTGATCCCAAGATATTAACCCTTTATCCTTCAAATTGAAAATTCCTCCAACCCCTTTGGCATGAGATAACTCAAAAAATATCAATCCGATTGTCATGTTACTTTATATATTTATTCAGGTTACTGGTGTGCTGTGCTGTATAGTTTTTTATGTAAATCTGATAATTTGATCCGGAGATATTAACCCTTTATCCATCAAATTAGACACTCCTCCAATCCATTTCGATATATATGTACCCATACCTTGTTTGGTGTACATAATGTCGGCATCTGGCCCTCCGTCATACAGCTTTCTACTAGTTGCGCGTATGGGTACACATCTGACGATTTCATCGGCCTATTTTTTTTTATCATTCAAGATATTGATCATTGATTAGTCAATTAATCAGTTAACCGTATCAGATCTAATTAATTTCTATAAACATGATTACTGCAATAGCCTTTGGTGTGGTGGTTCAACAATCTAACAATCTATGTATTTGAAGATAAATAAGCATAATTCATGTGATTAAGACACATGTTGGAAATGGATCCCACAAAAATATATTTGTGAAACCCTGACTCACTGTGGGAGCCTGAATTATAATTTAGTTCAAAATGAGGAATTTGCTTTAAAAGACTTTTTCAGATCCAGTAGTCGGACTGTTTTGATGTTTGGTGTGCAGCATCCTTACAGGGGGAGGGGTGGGGGGATTCAAATTTGTTACGCCAAGTCCCTGGGTTCATATTTGGGCTCACTGTGGGAGCCTGAATTATAACTTAGTTCAAAATGAGGAATATTCTTCAAAAGTATTCTTCACATTCAGCAGTCAGAATATTTTGATATATACAGTATCCTCAGGGAGGTGAGATATAAGTTTGTTAAAGCCAAGTCGCAGGGTTCATATTTGGGCTTCCTGTAGGAGCCCGAATTGTACCAAAATTTCTATTTTCCAAATTGAGAGGCTGATTTGAAGCAAATTTGATATGATGGGCTTATTGGGTTGTACATGTAAGTACCTAATTTATGCCAAAACATTTTCCGGTTGCCCTTGTGGGAACTGCAGGATCTAAATATAGAAAAAATTTAAAACGTCCAT
Organism: Pictodentalium vernedei; assembly: GCA_031216915.1. Taxonomy (NCBI): domain Eukaryota; kingdom Metazoa; phylum Mollusca; class Scaphopoda; order Dentaliida; family Dentaliidae; genus Pictodentalium; species Pictodentalium vernedei. The sequence goes on from CM062290.1 coordinate 467,375,076, forward strand.
GTCTTCAAAACTACACGGCACTGAGAATTTTTATTTTGTGTGTCGCTTCCTTACGAACAGCCGAAAAGAATGGTAAAAAAAAAATTGCCATCAGTTTTATCATAGGGAAGTTTTCCAGGACTTATGCGGAGTCATCATTTTAGTAATGGGAAAAACATTAAAGAATCTTCTTCTCCCATACCACTGCTCCAAAGGCTTTCATATTTTGCATATAACATCTTTGGAAGATTTATTCACAGGTTTGTTGAAATCAAATCCCTGGGTCCATATTTGGACTCTCTATGATTAGATTAGTGCAATATGAGGAATATTTTTTAAAAATCTTCTTTTGATCCACTCTTCAGAATATTTTGATATTTGGGATGCTGCATCCTTAGAGGGGAGAGATTCAAGTTTGTTCGAGCCAAGTCCTCAGGTTCATATTTGGGCTCCCTGTAGGAGTCCAAATTACAACTTAGTTCAATAAGAGGAATATTCTTTAAAATCCAGTAGTCAGAATCTTTTGATATTGGTATATAGTAGCATCCGTAGGGATGTGAGATTCAAATTTGTTCAAGCCAAGTCCTTGGGTTCATATTTGGGCTCTCTGCGGGAGCCTGAATTATAACTTAGTTCAGTATGAGGAATATTCTTTAAAAATCCTTTTTTTTTGAGATCCACCGGTCAGAATCTTTTGATATTTTGTATAAGCTTTTCTTATGAGGGGCAGATGCAACTAAATGTTCAAATAAATTCCCTGGGTTGATATTTAGGCTACCACGTCAGGTGAATGCCATCAGGCCCTCTGGGGGCTCTTGTTTGTTTTCTGTATGACAACATTGCCCTGGCTCTTCTATCTATATTTTTCATTTTAAGTTAGTCACTACTTTTATGTAGGCTTCCCAAATTTGTTACTGCATGTCTGTCTGTCCTTCAGATGAAATGTTTCTTTGCTTTTCATTTGCCCCCCCCCCAACCCCCCCCCCCCCCCCCCGCCCACACACACACACACACACACACACATACAAAAATCTGGGCTTTTATCAAAAAAGTGGTACTCGAGTACTACAAGTACTGAGTACTTTGGACCCAGTCTATCACAAATATATTAAACATCAAAGAGTATATTATATACTTGAAACAAATACAGTACAGTGGCTGTGTACTGCTCACTTTCCATGGATGGGCAATATTTCCACGGATACAATAATATTTGATGCCAAACACTAACTATAGGTATAATCATCATAAAATTAATAAATAATGAAGCACCAGGTACAACCCCGTGCTTCAATTAAAATTTTGTAGATGATGATTTTTATTGACTGGTAAATGCACGAGTGGACATCACTGTCCACGCGTGTATTACAACCCGTCCACAGCGACTGTACTGCAACTTGTCCTCTTTGTGAACATATTTTCTACAATTTCGCTCCCTTTGACAGAATGCATGCCTGTGGGGATTAAAACCAAAATAGTGAAAGTGCACTTGTGGATATTTGCAGCACAATCACAGCACTAATGAATCAATATTTGGTGATTTTAGGAATTTTAACAGTGTCATGAGACACCACAGTAGCAGGTACTGATCATTCTGTTGGAAAAATTCACTGTTTTATGACTTGAGGTGCCTTAACTGAGAAAACTTAGGCTTTTTCTTACAAAGATTGCAAAATATCAAACACAATGTGAAATGTGTTCAGAAGAAAGAATGTGATTAAAAAATAATGGGAAATTCATGTCACCATCAATTTATTAAAAAATTAATATAGTTTTTTAGCTCACCTGAGCGAAGCTCAGTGGGAGCTTTACTGATCACATTCTGTCCACCGTCCGTCCGGTGTTAACTTTACATTATTCAAATGTTGGGTAAATGTTTATTACCTAATGCCAATTCAGATTTGTTCAAATGAAGTTGCCCCCTTCTCCTGGGTGGTGCCATGCCCCCAAGGGGCACCAAAATCTTCTTCTCATCAACCAGCAGTAGCAGAGACTTGATATATGGTATGCAGCTTCCTTTTAAGGTGTAGACTTGGATTTCTTTAAGAGAAGTTTGATGGGCTAAATTTGGCGTCGTTATGGGAGGGACAAAATTGTTGGCCCGCCAAAAATTTCTATTTTCCGAACCGAGAGGCTGGTTTGAATCAAATTTTATGTGAGGGCTTATTGGGTCATAAGTACCTAATTTATGCCGAGTTTTCTTTTTCTGTAGCCCCGTGGGAACAACAGGAGCTAAAAATAGAAAAAAAGTAAAACGCCATATCTCCAAAACTGCACGGCACTGAGAATTTTTATTTGGTGTGAAGCTTCCTTAGGACCAACAGAAAGGATTGGTCCAAAAAAATTGCGGTCGGTTTTATCATAGGGTACAGTTTCGGGACTTTGAAAACACTTTTTAACACTGTAGGCAATGGGAAAAACATTAAAAAATCTTTTTCTCTAGATTCAGCAAGCAGAATCTTTTGATATTTGGTATGCAACATTGTAGGGTGGATCTGATTCGAGTTTGTTCAAATCCACCCCCTGGGTTTATATTTGGGCTCAGTATAGGAGCCCAAATTCAAACTTAGTGCATTTCAGGCAAATTTCTTAAAAAATCTTCTTCACCAGATTCAGCTGGCAGAATCTTTTGATATTTGGTATGCAACATTTTAGGGTGGATCTGATTCAAATTTGTTCAAATCGGCCCCCTGGATTCATATTTGGGCTCACTATAGAAGCATTTCAGGCAAATTTCTTTAAAAATCTTCTTCTCCAGATCCAGCAGGCAGAATCTTTTGATATTTGATATGCAACATTGTGGAGTGGATCTGATTCAAGTTTGTTCAAATCGGCCCACTGGGTTCATATTTGGGCTCAGTATAGGAGCCCAAATTTGAACTTAGTGCATTTCAGGCAAATGTCTTTGAAAATCTTCTTCTCAAGATCCAACAGCAGAATCTTTTGATATTGGGTATGCAGCATGCTTAGGGGGGTGAGATTCAAGTTGTTCAAGCCAAGTCCCCGGGTTCATATTTGGGCTCACTGTGGTAACCCGAATTATAACTTAGTTCAAAATGAGGAATTTTCTTTAAAAATCTTCTTCAGATCCAGCAGCTGGAATGTTTCGATATTTGGTATGCAGCATCCTTAGGGGGGTGAGATTCAAGTTTGTTCAAGCCATGTCCCTAGGTCCATATTTGGGCTCAATGGTCTCTGGCTTAATATTTGGTCTATCTATTGAAGCCCAAAGTTTAACTTAGTGCAGTATGAGGACATTTCTTTAAAACTCTATTTTTTCAGATCCACCTGTCAGAATCCTTTCATATTTGGCTTACAACATCTCTAAGGGGGTCAGATTCATGTTTGTTCAAGTCAAATCTATGGGTTAATATTTGGGCTCATTATGGGAGTGCAAATTAACTCAAAGCAGCATGAGAAAATTTCTTTAAAAATCTTTTTCTTCAGACCCACTAGTTTAATGCTTTAATATTTGGTACAGAACCCTTTCATATTTGGTATCGCAGGAATGGGGGGGGGGGGTGCAGATTTGAGTTCGCCCATTTCAGGTCTGTGGCTTAATATTTGGGCAGGGGTGGGTTAGGTTCGAGGTTGTTCATAAATGTTCAAACCCATTCCTTAGAGCTTTTCCATAAAATTTGCCTTTCAGGCTGCAGTGACACAACAACCCTTGGAAGTTTGGCAGTACTTGTCTACAGCTGTCAGAATTGGAAGCAATCAGGAAGACCTATGCTAATAATCATCTGACATGGACACTAGAATTATGAATAATTTCATAACATTATTCCTATGTAGTGTCCATGAACCTTGACTAACTGAATCTGACCCAAAACACTTCTCTGAACCACCTTGTCAGGTGAGCGATTAAGGCCCCTGGGGGGAGGGGGTGGGGGTAAAAAATCAGTAGTTGGTGTTGTAAAAATTAAAAAGCTGTATTGGGTAAAGGGTTAACATGTATTATCAGTATGCAACAGGGGTTCAATCATACTGACCTAATAGGATCCTGGCCCATAGCAGGTCTGAATTCTCGGAACGATTTCCCCAAGAATGCAAATGGATTCTCCCAAATTTAGAGGAACTATAAGTCCTGCACAACCCCAATTTTGAAACAAAATTGTCATATTGTTTCATGGTGGTGGGGCACTATTTATCTTGCTGAATGATTAATTAAAACAGATTTTGTGAAAAGGTTTTGTGGGTAGTTTCAAAGAAAGCTGTGAATTCTTATCCCTCCTAACTTATTAGGTAACAGAGTAGAAATTCTGTCGGAGGCAATAACAGTTTTTAAGCCTATTTGACACAGATTGGACAGTTCTCTTCAAAAGAACAAATTTCCCATGTTTTTTACTAGACAGAAGCCAAAAGTTGAATTCTATTGCAGAAATGACTCTTTCATCACATGGAAGAGGTAAATGTATCTTTGGTAGGGTTGGGTTTGCTCATAGGTATAACTGTTGTAAATATTTTAATTAGATGTACCTGCCTCTAAAAGTTGCGCTCGGAAATTATGTAATTCCCAAAACTAAGCAGTCTTGGGAAAATATATTGTTTCAATAAACATTTGAAGAAGTCTACTGACATTTTGCATTACTGTTGAATGTTCCAGATGAACAAAGAGGATGATTTGAGGACTTTTAGAACCTAAAAATTTGTTTGACTATTGGTGTGTTTTGTTTGGGAATTCCCTGAGAAATATGAACATGTGACCAGCACTTCCCTTTCTGTTAGTTTTTCTTTTATTTGTTGCATGACCCATGTTTAAAGATCAGAAAAAGGTTGTCTGAAGGGCTCTACTTGACAAAAAATATTTGAATGTTAAATTTAAAATGATACGACCATATTTGTTCTCCTGAACGTTATAATGGTCGTTTATGGGAAAATATTTAGTACTGTGAAACGTATTCATGTTTGGCTGAAATTAAACAATTGCAGGAATTCGACTGAATAAACCAAAATGTTTTTGGAGTAATGGTTGCGGAATGAAATATTTCAATATGTTGGATACTTTGGGGTTCCTTCTTACGCCTTGCGTATTGTCATATTATTGTTGACACTCTCTACACCGACGGCTCAACATTAAACTTTGATTTGCATTCAGTTAGATAAACATATTAAGAAGTTGGAAAGTACTCAGAATGATGCCGGCAGATGGATAACAGGGTCGAGTAATGCTGCAGCTTTGGAAGCAGTAAGGGGGGAGCTTGGGTGGATGAAAATCAAGGACAGGGTAGATTTGGGAAAACTGTGTTACTTTAACTACTTGAGAAACCTGCCTGACAACCGGTGGTGCAAATTGATGCTCGATACCATTTGGAATTCTAATATAGAAACGGGGTGGTCAAAACATGTGAGGGAACTAATGGACAATTACTCTATAGAGGTCACAAACATAGAAGTAGGAATGAAAGAAGGCAAAAGGTTTGTCAAAGAGAGAGTCATGGAAGACTGCAATCGAAACTGGCGAGCAGGGGTTAGCGTGAAAAGATCACTGCAGGGGTTACAATATAAAGAAAAGCCAGCTTTTGAGAAGTACCTAGATGGCACCTTTGGAGGGTCACTGCTGTTCAAACTGAGATCAAGATCACTGGAGCTTCGGGGAAAAATTGGGAGAGATGGGGAAAAGGGATGCCAAATGTGCCACTCTGGAGTAGTGGAGACCCTGGAACATTTTCTCTTGGAATGCCCACAGTATATACCTCATAGAATAAAATTTACTGGAAGAATAATGCAGAAGTGGGGTGAAGAAACAAAGGATAGATGGCTGAAGGGGGACACGAGGGAGAGGGTAGGAATGCTTATTGAAGAAATTGAAAAAGAGGAAGTGAGGGACACTATTAAGCAGTTTATATCTGAATGCTGGGAGGAGAGGAGGGGAAGAGGGGGTGGGGTGCAGGGGGAATGATGGCCTTCTCTTATGAGGACCGCGACAAATCAGCGGCTGGCCAAAGAGTTATTATTATTATCATTGATCAGTTTAATAAAGATCAAACTCTATAATTACTAATTAGTAACAGTTGTTGCTTCTTCTCCTCATTAATAACATCATTAAAACAACATGCTGCAGTTTCTCTTTCTTTAAACCTTGAACCCGAGCGACCCTTTTTCCGGTCAGGAACACGATACGCCATAATTGCATTAAATAGGATGGATCCTAAGTGCATGTGTATGGTAGACCAATCAATATTTTCAACGTGCAGCCCTAAGGCTGCACGTTGAAAATATTAATTGTTCTAACCCCTAAATAATGAACATGGACTCTTCCAGTTGCTGTCATTGAAGTGATACGGTGTATTAATTATTGTTTTAATTATTGTACTAATTAATAAATTGTGTCCCTTGTCTACCTCATTGCATTGTGGTGGGGACGCTACAGAGGTATCAGTGGTGAAATCTCCATCCGACAAGTTTCTATAACTCGCGAATATGGGGCGCAAGAACTGGCGATGGGTTCTCGGCCCGTGGGGTTTGGACTTATCCAACGGTTCACAGACTGGCGGCTCATCGGCCCCTTTTGGATTCTATGTTCGGGGGGGGGGGGGGGGTTGCCCTCTCGTGCATTGGTAGCGTTTCTCTCACAAACCGTTTACTATCCATCATAATATTATACCAAAAGAGGTTCTATCACAACACCTAAAGTGCCAACGATAGAAACTATAGCCCTCACCGAATTGTTGCCTAGTGTATTATTTATTGTATTAGTTATTGTACTAATAAACAAGTTGTATCCCTCACTACACCGACGGCTCAACTTTAAACTTTGATTTGCATTCAGTTAGATAAACATATCATTGATGAGTTTAATAAAGATCAAACTCTATAATTACTAATTAGTAACAGTTGTTGCTTCTTTTCCTCATTAATAACATCATTAAAACAACATGCTGCAGTTTCTCTTTCTTTAAACCTTTGAAACTGAGAGACCCTTTTTCCGGCCAGGGACACGATACGTCATAATTGCATTAAATGGGTTGGATCCTAAGTGCATGTGTATGGTAGACCAGCCCCAAGGCTGCATATTGAACATATTAATTGTTCTAACCCCTAAATAATGAACATGGACTCTACCAGTTGCTGTCATTGAAGTGATACAGTGTACTACTTATTGTTTTAATTATTGTGCTAATTAAAAAATCGTGTCCCCTGTCTACCTCGTTGTATAGTGGTGGGGCCGCTACAGAGGTATCTGTGGTGAATTCTCCACCCGGCAAGTTTCTATAACTCGCGAATATGGGCCGCAGGAACTGGCGATGGGTTTTCGGCCCGTGGGGGTTGGTCTTATCCAACGGTTCGCGGACTGGCGGCTCATCGGCGGTTTTTGTATTCTATGTTGGGGGGTTGATATGCCCTCTCGTGCATTGGTAGCGTTTCTCTCACAAACTGTTTACTATCCCCCATAGTATCTTTCCAAGAAGAGGTTCCATCACTAAACCAAATGAGCCAACAACACAAATCTTGCTGTCATGAATATTTTATTCGTCAGAAGGGAATGGTAGGAAAAGAGCCTTTCAGGCTATGTCATTTCCTTGTAGCGCATTCATCTGTAACCTGTCTTATTGTTATCTTGTATATGTTTATGCTGCAAATAAATCAATCAATCAATCAATACAGGAGATAACACCAGGGGTGAAAGGGTTAAAAACAAAACATGTTGCCTATAAATACTGAGCCATTCGGACATATTCACTATTCTACAATGGCAAACTCGCAAGTAGAAATTAACTTCATACTAAATGGTCGCGGCGGAGAATTTTTACTCTTTGGGGAATACAAGTTTTGTATCAAGTCTCGGAGGCAACGTGCATTCGCGTTGTTGCAAAAAAGACTGTCCAGTAACCTTAAACACAACGAACAGAATCTTAACATCATATCGAACTGAACACAACCATTCAGCAGATAGAGGACAAATCGTTGCGGATGTGTATTTGGAAGAATTAAAGAAAAAGGTCCAACATGATAATGTCCAAGACTGTTTCATCAGCTGTTTACAATATTCATACTTTTATGGAAGTCACGATGTTCCCTCTTGTTTATAGATTTCTCCCTGACAAGAAACAGACAACAGTACTTACGAACATTTCTTTCATTTAGTGTCGGATAAATACAGTGGGCTGAATATCCATTTGGACCCGCTGACTGTATTCACAGACTGCAGCACAGAATGCTGCGTAGAGAAATTTTCCAAAGACCACAGTTAAATGGTGTTTTTTTCATTATGGACAGGCCCTGTGGAAAACTGTTCAAAATGTGGTTTGCAAGTACAATACAAGGCCAATGAGGATGTAAACGTATTTATCAGGAGAACCATAGCTCTTCCGCTTGTGCCTATATCCATGGGCGCAGATCATGGGGGGGGGGGGGGACGGGGGGGGACGTGTCCCCCCCAAACATTTTGTAGGTGGGGGGGACATCATGTGTAGTGTCCCCCCCCATAAAAATCCGAAAGCAACTTGACATGGAAAGTTATCACACAAGATGTGGGGGCTTTCCCGTTTGACACGAGCATGTTGATTAACGTTTATTTATGTGAGTACAGGCTCAAGTGTTATTTTATTTGGGGTATATGATAATCACTATTAATCAGATTAAACGGACCAGTATTTCAAAATATTACGTGTTGTTGAAAAAACTATATTTTCTATTAAGACAAACCAACAGGAAATTCACCCCAGAGCCACCAAAATGCAGCATTTGAGAGCTGCATTAAAATATTTTCGAGGGTTTGCCCCACCCCCCACATCCGAACCACCCTCAGTAAGCTACGACACTCACAACTGATGCTTTGGGCGTCTGTCACCTCCGCCCAACCTCGACTCTTTGTGAGACGTCTGCAGTAACAACTGCAAGTACCTTAGATGTGTCGAATGAGCAGTCTTACGAAATATACTTTAAAAATAGCTCCCCGTAACTTACGGTGAGCTATTTTTAAAGTATATTTAAAATCACCCAATTCTGTAGCAGTGATATGAAAAAATTCAGTTAAAAATAGCCTTTTAATGCTTAAAAAAACAAAAAGGATTTCACTCCAAATGCTGCCAGAATGCTTCTTTTTATCCGTTTCTGAAAAAAATTTTCTGGGGGGAGAACCCCCCCCCCCCCCCCCCCCAGAACCTCCTCCAAACGCTCGTGCCTTCGGCACTCGCGGCAGATGCCTTCGGCATCTGCTTTCGGTCATGTCCCCCCCACTTCTTACAACAGATCTGCGCCCATGCCTATATCAATGGTGTGTGATGCTTGGTGGCACACATAAGAAGGGGCTCCAGTGAGTCCAGAAATTGGGAAGTTTACTGAATATGCAACCCAGAATTGGATCGAAGGACTATGGGAAGTTTACTGAATATGCAACCAAGAATTGGATCGATGGACTCTACGGTTTACGTTCATGGAATCATCGTGAAACAGTGGGTTCACGAACAACACTCCTTGTGGAAGGATGGCACCACAAGTTAAGTTTGTTTATTACAGGTTCTCATCCAAATATTTTTAAAATGACCGACCTTATTAAATCTGAATCGACTTTTCATGAAGCAACTATACTTCAGTTGAGGAGGAAAAGTTGCCCCTAGGAGGAAAAAATACAGAAGAATGGACAATTCCATTGAACATTTTAAAAGACTATTCGGGGAAGATAATATAGAACTGTCAGATTATTTGGACTCTGTGTCACATTCAACAATATTTTAATAAATTTGAATGTAAGACAATATTTGGGTTTCACTTGAACAGAGATTATTTCTCGTCCATCCGACAGATTAGAAAACTGCAAAACCACTCATCAGTCAGAAACAGACTTTAGTCGGTAAATGTTTGATATGAAAGATTATCACACTTCTTTCTTGAACAATAGCTGTCGGATGGAGAGTGGGGGAGTTCTGCATTCCGGAAGGTAGCAGCAGACTTCTTTGTGTAGGAGAGACTAGTGACTATGAGTACCTGGGGGTAAATATAAACATCACAGGAAGAGGCATCTACCGAAACCACATAAGTAAATTGGTACGGAAGTTGTACCCCTAAACCAGACGGCTGTTAAGAGCTTGGAAATCCTGCAGGACGATGCAGGCCGATGGATAACAGGGTCGAGTAATGCCGCAGCGCTATAAGCAATCAGGGGCGAGCTTGGGTGGATGAGGACCAAGGACGGGATAGACCTATTGAAACTCGGTTATCTTAATTATTTGGTAAATCTCCCCGATAGCCGTAAAGTAATGTTCCTGAGAACTTTCAACGAGTACGAATACAGTAGCAGACTTCCAAGAACCACTGGTGCCTGCTGTCAACTCTTTGAGTTAGTTACATATATTTTGCGTGTTCTATACTCCCCAACCATCATTTTGCTGTATAATATGTGTATATTTAACTTGACTCATATATACAGTTAAGTCCTGTCCTGAACTGTGCGCTTATCTAGGCTTAATTGCGCGTTGGAATTGCGCGCAATTGCCATATCGAATGATATTCAAAGCACGGCAGGTTCTCCTGGTTATCATAACAAACACATGCAATGTTTCTGCCAATGGACCTCCGGGTTACCCGGAGGTCCATTGGCAGAAACATTGCTTGTTCACAGGCAATATGTACATAATTTGATAGCTTTACTTGGGCCATAACGCGTACATTAACGCGCATATCAACGTGCTATTTGTGCGCATTTCATGACAGGACTTCCAGTTTTAACTGTATTACTATATAGCACCTCAACTCGCCCCTTCCGGGCTCGGTAACAGATGGTTTTCCATTGTCAAATTCCCGAATGTCTAACTCAACAAGAGACGTTTATCTCCAAAAAGTAAAACGAAGAAAGCTAAGTTCAATGTTGGGTGATTCGCGAGGATGCAAGGGGGCGTCCTCATGCTCATAATAATAATAACACTTCGGCCGGCCGCTGATTTGTCGCGGTTCTCGTATGAGAAGGCCTTGGTTACCCATGTTCTACCAACTGCCTCCCTGTTCCCGCGCTTCTTCTCACCTCCCAACACTCGGAGACGAACTGCTTGATGACATCCCTTGCCCCATTCTTCTCAATCTCTTCGATTAGTACATTAACCCTCTCCTTTGAGTCGCCCCCTAACCACATGTCCTTCATTCTCCCATCCCACTTCCCCATTATACTCCCCGTGAATCTTGTTCTTTTAGACTGATATTTTGGGTATTCTATAAGAAAGTGTTCCAGGGTTTCCACCACGCCCAAGTTACACATCTGGCACTCCTTTTCACTGTTTTTCCCAATTTTTCCCCTCAGCTCCAGGGACCGCGACCTCAGCTTGAACAACAGTGACCCCCCAAAGGTGCCATCAAGATACTCTTCAAAACCAGGCTTCTCTTTATCACGCAGGCCACCCAAAGATCTCTTTGATTTGATCCCCTCTCGCCAATTACGGTTACAATCCTCCATGACCCTTTCTCGGACGATCTTTTTGCCCTGGTTAGCCCCAACGTCAAGGTCCGAGAACTCCAATGAGTAGTTTTCTACTAGCTCCCTCGCTTGGACCATCCACCCCGTCTTGATATTTGAGTTGAAAGTTCTCAGGAACATTACTTTACACCATCTGCTATCGGGGAGATTTACCAAATAATTGAGATAGCCGAGTTTCAATAAGTCTATCCTGTCCTTGATCCTCATCCACCCAAGCTCACCCCTGATCGCTTCTAGCGCTGCGGCATTACTCGAGCCTGTTATCCATCGGCCTGCATCGTTCTGCAGGATTTCCAAGCTCTTAACAGCTGTGTGGTTTAGGGGTACAACTTCCGTACCGTATGTTATACTTGGCAGACCCACCATTTCCCAAATAGTTTTCCTCACGAAAACCTTATTGAAACTGTTTCTCCCTATAAGTTTCATTTGGTTAAGGATTCGCTTCCCCTTCAGAACCAATTTATTTGTGTGGTTTCAGTAGATGCCCCTTCCTGTGATGTTTATATTTACCCCCAGCTACTCATAGTCACTAGTCTCTCCTACACCAAGAAGTCTACTGCTACCTTCCGGAATGCAGAACTCCCCCACTCTCCACCTTCGAATGGGGTCCACTTTGCGGCCCACGGGTATAACTTTGCTCTTGCTTTCATTAAGTTCGAGTCTCCATTTGCTCCCATATTTCCCAACAATTCCCAGCATCTTCGCTAGTCCCCCTTCGCTTTCTGACACGAGCACCATATCGTCTGCAAAAAATAGCCCTGGGATCTTCAAGTCCCCGACTGAAACCCCCTCGTCGCTATGCAGGAGTTCATCTCCTAAACCTTTGATGTACAATGCAAAAAGAACTGGCGAAAGGATACACCCCTGTTTTAGGCCTATCTCCATAGGCACACGTTTTGTTGTAATGTTTCTCGGGCTAAGTTCACTCTGCACATCTTTATATAATGCTTTCATAATCCCAACAAACTCGCCCCCCAAGCCCAGAACCTCCAGCTTGCGCTACATACCCTCCCTCCATACTCTATCATTTGCCTTTTTAACATCCAAAAAGTCCATGAACATCTTTTTGTTTTTTGCTTTCGCGGATTCTATCATTTGGGATAGCGTGAAAAGATGATCAGTGACTCTCCTTCCCTTCCTGAAGCCATTCTGGATTTCTCCCAAAAAACCCTTCTCTTCGATCACCTCCTCTAATCTCCCATACAGGGCTTTACAAAAGACTTTTCCAATGTTGCTGCTGATAGAGATCCCTCGATAGTTATCCAAGACGTCTTTTTCCCCCTTTTTGTGAATAAATGTCACTTTGCTTTCCCTCCACTCCTTTGGGACCTCTTGTTTTTCTATGGCTAAATTGAATAGGGCAGTTAGGCTTTCCAAGAGTTCCTCTCCCCCTTTTTTTTGATAAATTCGTTAGGAATTTCGTCCACCCCTCCCGCTTTTCCATTCCTAAATTTCGAGATCACCCTTCGCACCTCCTCAGTTTTGATTTCGCTGCACACGAAGTTCGATAGATTTTCCTCGATCTGGTTCGGACACTCTGGTGGGTTCCCCATGCCCCATCGCTTATCGTTTACCTTTTCCCAGTGCTTGACTAGTTCTAATGCGATTTGATCTCGCTCTTCTGTAACTCTGCCATCTACTTGAATGCTCTGTGGGTTATTCCCTTTGTTACGTTTCTTCACCCATTTCCAAAATACGCTCGAACTCGACCCCCCCCCCCCCCTGTCGTTCTTATCGTCCTAATAAGACTGCTATTTCGCACTCTCCGGTTGTCGTCTTTAATCTTGTTTACTTTATTTCGTGCTTGTTGGTATTCTTCCTTTGCTACCATGGCCTCATTGCTGTCCGCCCCCTTAAGTTTTCTACTTCTCCTGTATGCAGCACATTTAGCTTTTCTACCCTTTATAGCCCTTTTCAGTTCTTCGTTCACTCTGTACCCAAGTTCCCGTGTTGACACCCTAATCTTTCCTACACTTTCCTCCCCTGTCTCCACTTGGCTCGTAACTATGGCGTCGGCCATCTTCTGGATACTGCCCCCCTTGTGTACGGCTGCAAGCTTCGGTTTCAGTTTTTCTTCGAACTTAGCCCAGTCGGCATCCTTTTTGAGTTCCCAAACCTCCTTGAAGCTTTCTTTGCTTTTCTCTAGGTTCTTGGCCCTCATCGTCACTGTAATCAAGTTGTGATCACTATCCAACTCCATTTTTCCCTCATCGCCCACTTCTACCCCTATCACCTCCCTCCATAAAGTCATATCTGTGAGTGATAGCTCGCAATGATTATTTTGTGGCATTTCTTTTTGCTGCCGGCTGGCGCGGATGTCATGAAGTTCAGGCATTAGTTTACTTCATTGCATCATAAGTAATTTCTTAGAATTGATCCTTGTTTTATACATTTATAGAATAAGGGATTGGATTAAAAATATTTAGTGGTCATTCTCCTGGTGACATTAAATTTTAAGAGAGGTGTGACTTTCTAATCCAGTCACATTTGAATAATGGAATATAATCTCCAAAATAAACATGTCTGCTTTCGATAGTTGTGTGTAAAAAGAAGAATTTCAAAAATTAGGGGTTGCTATCTGTGATAAACCCAGAAGATGTTAATGTATTGAGAATTGCGTGTGTGTGTAAACAAGTTAACTCCAGAACAAGACCTTTGATGCATATGCCTTGTCTACCCCTAACCCTCCACCACAATACACATACTCGGGGTTCTCATCCCAAACAAATGAATTATAATTTAGATTTGTCGCGTTTACGCATTAGCAGGACCGAATGAGCACATGATAATCCACAATTTATCTTGCAAAAGACTATAGTTCATCCTGAGTATTACATAGAATAAATAGATACTAGGTCCGGTATTCAGATTTAAGCCACGAGTGGGATAAGAGTTTTAACCACGAGGCTCTGCCATTCCCATTGAAAACGTTTTAACCGTAGTATAAGCTTTTCACCGGTAGTGGGGTTAAAAGCTAAAATTTAACATACGGGCTTTTCACAGGTAGCAACAAAGGTGAGTATGGTATAAACCAGTATATGTAGTTAGTATGTATAATTAACCCAGCATGATCACTGTGCAGTTGTGACATGATAAGGTGTCACGGTGTTACTGATGCTGTGATAACCCTGTAAAATGCAGCAGTTACGCAGTGTAATTTCAGGGAAGTATACTCTCATGGTGTGGTGCTGTGTGGCTGTGGGTGTTTTTGTAGTTGACAGAGCAATTCATTTTAGCTTCGATTTAAACTGGGCTTGAATTCATCTATGAAAAATCATTCCTTCGCTAAAATTGCTCTTTCTTCGTTGCATTGAAAGAATTGGAAAAATTTCAAACCTGTTTTTTTTCTTTGTTACAGGCGTCACTGTGTTAACTCACGTAAAGTTCTCTTGAATTGTCATCCTTACTGTGACCAGTTACAGGCGTCACTGTGTTAACTCACGTAAAGTTCTCTTGAATTGTCATCCTTACTGTGACCAGAAACTCTTTTTCTGAGTTAATTACTTTTCCCACTGTCCTCTTCTCTGTAGGCTTAACACTGTATAACGATCGGAACGTATGATGATGCACATGTGAAGGGTGTTTTCACAACGAAGGGTGAGTTGGACTTTTGGAATTTGATTGAATCCCCCCACCCTCCTCCCATTAGGACATTACAGGTTCCGCATCGTTTATCTTTGACACCACAACATGAAGTTATTTGCCTCTGGCCCCCCCCCCCCCACACCCCTTCCCAGCAGATATGGGTTGAGGCGTGTGAACTATAGTGCTTATATACTCACCGAAAAGCGCCCAAAGAGTAGGAGAAACGATCGAATCTCTTTATTACGATACAAACTTGTAGATCAATTACGATATCATTTAAATCAACGGTGTGTCACAGCAGCTTCCTTTCCAGCGATCATTCAGAGGGACTAAATAGTATTGATAAATATATTTCGAGCAATAATTATTCCACCTGCTGTGGCGCAGCACACAACAATTAAATTCGAACAAGGCAAGCGCATCGGGTTATCCTCGCTCATCCGACAAGAAGAACTTCAATGTGCGACAAATGGCTATTGTCTGTCTTTGACGAATTAACCATCTCTTTTCACCCGTCACTGGAATTGCTGGCAAATATTATTTCATTGTTGACGCTCACTACACCGATGGCTCAACTTAAACTTTGATTTGCATTCAGTAACATAAACATATCATTGATGAGTTTAATAAAGATCAAACTCTATGATTAATAATTAGTAACAGTTGTTGCTTCTTTTCCTCATTAATAACATCATTAAAACAACATGCTGCAGTTTCTCTTTCTTTAAACCTTGGACCCGAGCGACCCTTTTTCCGGTCAGGAACATGATACGCCATAATTGCATTAAATAGGATGGATCCTAAGTGCATGTGTATGGTAGACCAATCAATATTTTCAACGTGCAGCCCTAAGGCTGCACGTTGAAAATATTAATTGTTCTAACCACTAAATAATGAACATGGACTCTTCCAGTTGCTGTCATTGAAGTGATACAGTGTACTAATTATTGTTTTAATTATTGTACTAATTAATAAATTGTGTCCCTTGTCTACCTCGTTGTATTGTGGTGGGGACGCTACAGAGGTATCAGTGGTGAAATCTCCATCCGACAAGTTTCTATAACTCGCGAATATGGGCCGCAGGAACTGGCGATGGGTTCTCGGCCCGTCGGGGTTGGTCTTATCCAACGGTTCACGGACTGGCGGCTCATCGGCCCCTTTTGGATTCTATGTTCGGGGGGGGGGGGGGGTTGGTATGCCTTCTCGTGCATTGGTAACGTTTCTCTCACAAACCGTTTACTATCCACCATAATATTATACCAAAAGAGGTTCTATCACAACACCTAAAGTGCCAACGATAGAAACTATAACCCTCACCGAATTGTTGCCTAGTGTATTACTTATTGTATTAATTATTGTACTAATAAACAAGCTGTATCCCTTGTCTACATCCCTGTACAGATGTGAGGGAGGACGCTACAGAGGTATCAGTGGTGAATTCTCCACCCGACCTAGGGGGGTTTGATCATCCCCTACTAGGCGGGTCCTCAGGTGGCGGATAGAGGACGGCCTGCTCAGTTGGGCAGGTTTGCTCATTTCTAATTGTCAGGTTTGCTCAATTGAGGCGGTTCGCTGCGAAATACACAAATACGCAGCCCCGGACCAAAATGATCAATCCTGCTAATACCATCTGGTTGGCACCTTGTTCTCCCGAGAGGTGCGTTCCGAAGGCCCCGGAAGAAGGAATCCTGGCAGTTGAGGACTCGTGGTCCCGGTTAGGGCTGTCTCCAAGGATGGAGATCAGGTTGTAAACCCTGTTTGACCCTGGACTCCATTTTTTCAGATAATGTCCAACATACTGCTTTGGCCCCAATTTCGGGAGTAGACGAATGGTCGGATGGCCCGTTCTGACCAATCGGGAGCCCCAACCCCAAAAATATCGGGTGTCACGTCGGGGGGGACTGGGTGGTCATTCAATCAGTCATTTAATTCAGTTTTATCATTGATACGTAGTATTGATTCTCAATGTCATTTTTAACTTTTTTAACATTCACTGTTTTGTTGCGCTGTCTGCTTCAATTCTTCGTAGCCATTGTCATAGCTCAAGTGACACAATGATAGGTTGAATGACCACAACGACCAGGCACTTCTCAAACACTCTACGGGTCAATCCCCTGGCGGTATGCATTAGCATCAACGTCGGGGGAGTATGCTCTTCATGTACTTCTGGTTTTGTCACCACCTCTTGTTAGGCTGGGGCATATCCCCTAAGTTGGGCTCGAAGTAAGGGTGGGAGGCATGAAGTGAAGAAATAATAAACAACTACAACATGGAAATACCACACAAAAAATCAAAACGAGGTTTCGATATACTGGAAACGGACTCTGACAAAGATACTGATAATGGTTCAACAAATGTTAAAAGGACCTGGCCAAAATTTATAATAATTTATGCAGCAGATGAAGGAAAAAAAGTTTCAAATATTAACCCGTTTGCACTGGAAAAAACAATCAAAGGAATAGCTGGTAAAAGATGTAAAGAAATTAAGATCAGGGGCATTGCTCGTTGAGTGTAACTCGGAATTCCAAGCCATAAATCTTCTAAAACTCGACAAAATTCTTGATATGGAAGTTAATGCCTCTCCTCATCAGAGGTTAAATAGCAGTAAAGGGGTCGTAAGAATGAGAGAGCTTTCTGGCGTTGATGTACTTGAAATACGAAATGAACTATCATCACAGGGTGTCACTGATGTTAAAAGGTTAGAAATTAAAAAAGACGCCTCAACCACCCAAGTCAGTCAAAGTAGGGTTCATGAACATCAAAGTGGATTTGTACATTCCAAATCCACTTCGATGCTTCAAATGCCAAAAATATGGCCATGGGCAATCGAATTGTAGAGGTCAGTCAATATGTTACAGGTGTGGTCAGAAACATCCAGAACCATGTATCAATGATATCAAATGTGCAAATTGTAACGGCAATCACATTCCATCATCAAAGGATTGCCCTATTTGGAAAAAAGAGAAAATGATTCAGAAAGTTAAATGTGAAAAACAAATAAGCTTTTAAGAGGCAAGGGAAATTGTTACATCAATGCCTGGAATGAATACATCAATACCATCATACGCTTCACAGGTGAAATCAACATTACAAGTTAAATCAGTGGAATGCCAGACTCCGTGGACTTGGCTCAATGACAACACCATTCCATCTTTATTACAAGTCTTCACGATAGAACACTCTGATCAAGTAGAAACGAAAGAAACTCAAACAGCAACAACCTGACAAACAACAGAGAAATTAAAAGCCGGGCAAACACAGGGGCGAACCAAAGATTTAACTAAATTTGAACAGAATAAAGAGCAAAATCCCGAACCAGAGCTATCATTAAAACCAACTGAGGATAAAACAGAACGGAAACTAGGAAAGGATAACTGAACAAAACCAAACAAAGCCTAAACCACAGCGAGAGCAGGGATCGCAGCAGTATACTCTGAGTCAGAGTCAAATGAGAAAATTGGAAAAGGAAGAAAAGAAAAAAGAAAAATTTAAACAAAAACAATTATCGGACAGATTACCTAAAGTCCTTCAAAACCCCGTTGTTCGCAACAGATTTGAAGGCCTTGAGGATATGGAGGTCGGAGATTGTATCGGTGAAACATTCGAACAATTACGCCCGACTTCACCACAGAATAAATCCCCGAGGAAAAATTCAACCAAGAAAACTACCATTTCACCCATACGTCCGCCCTCTAATTCTCCTTCCAAGTATGGCTAATACACACTCAACTAATATAATACAGTGGAATTGTCGAGGTTTTAGAGCTAATTTTAATGAACTGGGTCTTCTAAGCCAAAAAAATAAACCTGTAGTTTTTTGCCTGCAGGAAACTCTTTTAAAGAAACCCGAGGCTCAGGATCATTCGGCTTTCAAGCATTATACTTCATATAGTGCTTGGGCAAATGAAACTGATCTTCATGTTCGTGGAACGTCTGTCTTGGTTAGAAACGACATTATTCACAGTTCTGTATCTTTGCAGTCAAATTTACAGGCTGTAGCGGCACGCCTAGCTTTAGACAAGACAGTTACATTATGTTCTATATATCTTTCACCAAGTAAAACCCTACAACTGAATGATCTTGAACTGCTGGTTCAACAGCTCCCAACCCCATACATTTTGTTGGGTGATTTTAACGCACATAGCCCCCTTTGGGATAATTCCTGCAGTCAAGAAGATACAATAGGTAAAACTGTAGAAGAATTCATTACAAAATATGACTTGTGTTTGTTTAATGATGGTTCAGACACTTATCTGCACCCCGCATCTGGTTCGTATACATCAACTGATCTTTCAGTTGCATGCCCTTCTATTTTCCTCGATTTTTCTTGGTAGGTGGAAGATGACTTGTGCGGAAGTGATCACTTTCCAATTGTGTTGGAGAGTGTAGTTCCGGCGGACGACGAGAGAGTGCCCCAGTGGAGCTTTAAAAAACCTGACTGGGACACTTTTTCATCGCTTTGTTCTGAACGCCTCACACGGGAGAAATTTCAAGATAGTGCTGACCAAATAGAACATTTTACAAACGAGCTGCTTAACATTGCAAACACAGTCATCCCTGAAACCTCGGCAAATCCAAAACGTTTCACCAAACCATGGTTTGATAATGAATGTAAACAGGCTATAAAGAATCGTAAGAAAGCTGAAAGGGAATTTAACAAGTCACCAACTACATATAATTTAGACAAACTTCGTATAAATCGGGCAAAAACAAGACGGCATATAAAACAAAAAAAGACAAGTTCTTGGGAATTTTACGTTTCTAAGATTAATCAAAACACCCCCATCACTAAACTTTGGAAAATTATTAAAAAGATTAAAACAGAAATTTCAAACAAATTGGCTTCCACATTTTCGAAACATTCGTCGTCTGAAAATTGTAATCCAGAATTTATCAAACTTAAAAAACAGCAAGAAAAACAAAAGATCAAATTTACCTCCAACAATCTTGAGGATTACAATGAACCTTTCTCTATGGAAGAGTTATGTAACTCTTTGCATAGAGCAAAGGATACTGCCACTGGTCCCGATGAAATTTACTACAAACTTTTAAAGCATCTGCCACAAAGTTCACTAGAACCTTTATTATCAATTTTAATGGCATTTGGGTGACTGGCCAGTTTCCACCATCCTGGCGTAAAGCAACAATAATTCCTATTCCAAAGCCCGATGAAGATCACAGCAACCCAAGCAATTACAGGCCTATTGCCTTAACCAGTTGTCTGTGTAAAACCACGGAGAGGATGATCAATGACCGACAAGTCTGGATTCTGGAATCGAACAATCTGCTTGCGGACGTTCAATGTGGTTTCAGAAACCAGAGAAGTACTGTGGATCATTTGGTCAGACTGGAAACGTTTATTAGAAATGCCTTTGCCAGAAGAGAACATGTGGTCGCCATCTTCTTTGATTTGGAAAAGGCATATGATACAACGTGGACGTATGGGATTTTAAAAGATCTTTTTAACATGGGGTTGAGAGGGCGTATGCCCCTTTTTATTGGAAACTTTTTAAAGGACCGCCACTTTCAGTTTCGTGTAGGATCAACATTATCAAATCCTCGTGAGCAGGAATTGGGGGTTCCTCAGGGTAGTATTTTATCCGTTACCCTGTTTTCTATAAAAATTAATAGTATCATCGATGCAATTGGAATATGGTAGATTCCTCGTTGTATGTTGATGATTTTTTAATCTGCTATAGCAGCAAAACAATGAATGCTATAGAGCGCAAACTTCAGCTGTGTTTGAACAGAATACAGAAATGGGCTGTAGAAAACGGTTTTAAGTTTTTGAAAAAAAATCCAATTGTGTTCATTTCTGTAAGCTCCGGAAGCATCATCTTGATCCAGAGTTGAAAATGGATGGAAACACCATTAAAGTTGGAAAGGAAGTGAACTTCTTAGGTTTGTTGTTTGACAGCAAACTGAATTTCACTTCCCACATAAAACAACAAAAAGTTAAATGAAAAAGAGCACTGAACCTACTGAAGGTCGTTGGTAGCACTGATTGGGGTGTTGACCAAAAAAATTGCTCCATCATGTATAGATCACTTGTTCGATCTAAATTAGATTACGGTTCTACGGTTTACGGTTCTGAAAGGAAGTCATACCTAAAACCACTTGATGCCATTCACAATAGTGGTATTAAAATTAGTCTAGGGGGCTTTTCGAACATCCCCAATAGACTCGATGCTTGTTGAAGCAGAGGAGCCTTCTCTTCAGAAACGCAGAATTGAATTGTCTCTCCAATATTTGTGTAACCTTTTGGCCAATCCTTCAAATCCTGCTTATAATTGTATTTCAGAACCTCAAAATGTTGGCTTTTTTACCCGACATCAGACACATATTCCTCCATTGGGAATCAGAGTTAAACCCCACAGGGAGTCTGTACAAATTGATTCTGAATCTATAAAAGAAAACCGTAAATCACACATTCCTCCTTGGCATCTTAAAAAACCTACAGTTATTTTGGACCTTGCTTCTATCAAAAAATCTGATACCAATTCCTTGCAGTTCAAACAAAAATATGCCGCAATAAAGTCCAAGTATAGTACATATACAAGGATTTATACAGATGGATCTAAAGATGGAGACAAAGTATCATCAGCTGCTGTTACTGGTGATCACAACTCCTCAATCAGAATTCCGAATCGGAGTTCTATTTTCACAGCTGAAGTTAAGGCTATACAACTCGCACTTGAACACATCGAGAATGTACAGGAAAGGAAGTCGATTATTTTTTCTGACTCTCTTTCCTCTTTACTTGCTTTACTCAACCCCAAGTTGAAGAACCCTCTCATTTTGGAACTTAGTGAGAAGTTGACAACTCTCTCGTCTGACCAATATGATATCGTGTTTTGCTGGTTACCCGGACATGTAGGCATCGCTGGTAACACCAGGGTAGATAGTGCAGCAAAACAGGCTTTATCCAAGCCTCTCACTGATTTTATGATTCCGTTCAGTGATTTCAAGCCTCATGTCAGTAGTTACATCAAATCTATGTGGCAGGCCGATTGGGATGGAGCGGCAAATAACAAGCTTCATCGCTTCCGACCAACTATTTCTGATCACTACCCTTCCAATAACCTTTGTAGAAAAGATCATGTTATTCTGACACGATGTCATATTGGTCACACACGACTTACACATTCCTTTTTGTTAGAGGGTAATATGCGACCAGAGTGTGTTCCTTGTCAGCAAGTGTTGTGAGTGGAAAACATTCTCAGTGTACAGATTTTAATCATGTAAGAGGGCAATATTTCACAGTCGGATCTCTAAGAGATTTATTTTATTACACAAGCCCACGTAAAATTATCTCATTTTAGAAAGTAATCAACCTTTTTAATAAATTTTGAAATTGTTTTTATTCTTTTAAAATTCAAGTCTTTCCACATCTATATCACAGGTTGATTTACACAGCATTGTTTGTACAACACTAATATTGCGTTTCACACTCCTTAGTTTTATACATCACATTTCATATTTCATCGACTCTGTTTTTAATTATTTCATGATGGATAATGGTCTTTTTTATAATTTCATACTTTTATCGCCATGATATAGCCTTGGCTGCTGATGTGGCGTTAAGCACCAAAAAATAAATAAATAATTTTTCTACAAGTGAATAGAAGTGGCGAAAATGAATCATTAGCATTTCAAAAGATATGGCTATTTGCCAACTGGCAAATTGCCACATCTTTGAAAGTGCTAATGATTCATTTCAATTTGTTATTTCCATAAATAGAAAATGCAACTCTGAAGAATACACTTGTAATAGTTGTATACTATTGCCCCTAGGAGGAACGCTTAGTTTAAAAAGGACACTGGCCAATTGCGTCAGGAAATGCTGACAGACGCTGTGTAGTCTGCAAAAACTGTATAGCAAGCCATCCCGTCGTTTGGGGGCGCGGTTGCGTTGCGGGAACCAGCTCTCGTCCGATCACCAAAGTTAAGCAACGTCGAGCCCGGTTAGTCCTTGGATGGGTGACCGTCTGACCGATCGATTCGGACCCCCGCGTTGTGTCCTTGGGCAAGACACTTCACCCGATTGTCCATGTGGGGGCATGATGACGCCATATACTAAGGCGTACTGCACGTCGATGGTACGCATGTCTTCAACCAATCTAATCCTGCTTGTGCTGCAGTGTGGAGTTACGATGTTGAGGAGCTCGGCGGTTCCCTCCGGGTACTCCGGCTTCCTCCACCCGTAGAACTGTCACTGACACGATATAACCCTGGCTGTTACAGTGTCGTTAAACCCTAATAAATAAATAAATTAATAAATAAATAAATAAATAAATAAATAAATAAATAAATAAATAATCCCATCGTCTCAGTATAAAAGGTGTAAAACAGCAATGATGTGTAAGAAATAAAACAGATTTTACAAGGATTTCCACACAAATCTTTACTACTGGCAGCGATTTACCAGGATTTACAGGTAAATCCATGTACTTCCATGTAAATCGATGCCAGGGTTGCACTGCGAGTAGTATTAGGTATCATCATTTCTTACAGGCCACTACTGGGAAATTGAATGAAAAGAACAAATGAATTCTTTACAAATATTTTGTTTTTATTTTCATGAAACAAATGAATTGTGCTTTTGTTAAGATTCGTGTGATCCTGTACCTGCGGAATCACCCGAAAACCATTAATGTATTTGAAAAATAAATCAAATTATACTCTTGTGTTCCTAATAAACATACATGTTTGTTTATTAATCCTGGGGAATCTGTCCACCCTATATGCACCTTATTCCGGCCTGTATGTTTATTAAAATTTCTCTTCCAACAGGAAGGAGATCTTCAAATCCGAAAATCTTCACTCGACTCTGTGATATTATTTCGTTTAGTCTGTATTTATTGTTGTGATCATGATGCATAAACGCCTATCGGTTGTCTGTAATAAAACTAACTGCAATATTGTAAAATAAGTTGGCATTTAGATCAAATTAACTAGATTTACAGTTAAAACTAGAAGTCCTGTCATGAAATACGCACAAATAGCACGTTGATATGCGCGTTAATGCACGCGTTATGGCCCAAGTAAAGCTATCAAATTATGTACATATGGCCCGTGCACAAGCAATGTTTCAGCCAATGGACCTCCGGGTAACCCGGAGGTTCATTGGCAGAAACATTGCATGTGTTTGCTATGAGTAACCAGGAGAACATGCCGTGCTTTGGATGCCATTTGATATGGCAATTGCGCGCAATTCCAACGCGCAATTAAGCCTAGATAAGCGCACTATTCGTGACAGGACTTCTAGTTTTAACTGTACTCCCACAATGGATTCCCACCCTGTACTATTATTTGGGCCTATATTTTGATTTACTTTTGATAAATTGTCCACCCTGTAATTTTATTCCCTCCCGTATTTTTTATCTGAAACACCAAGGGGAATGATATGACAAAAGAAAAAAGAAATAAATAGTTTATTAATTATTGACCTAATATGACTAAAGGTAGAAACTCTTACCTGTTTACGTCTGGGATATTAACCATTGATGTGGCATGTAAATACAACGGCCCATCACTTACCTTTCTTTTGATGCCAAACTTTTAATTGTAAAACCATTGGTTACAGTGTACAATGTTGCCCCTACGTACAGTTAAAACTAGAAGTCCTGTCACGAATAGTGCGCTTATCTAGGCTTAATTGCGCGTTGGAATTGCGCGCCATTGCCATATCGAATGGCATCCAAAGCACGGCAGGTTCTCCTGGTTACTCATAGCAAGCACATGCAATGTTTCTGCCAATGGACCTCCGGGTTACCCGGAGGTCCATTGGCTGAAACATTGCTTGTGCACGGGCCATATGTACATAATTTGATAGCTTTACTTGGGCCATAACGCGTGCATTAACGCGCATATCAACGTGCTATTTGTGCGTATTTCATGACAGGACTTCTGGTTTTAATTGTACTCCCTTTTAGCATTATATCACTGAAGGTTACTTAGTGTGAAAGGAATATTATCTTGTAATTAACTTAGTGATGAAAGTGTTAATTATACAAATAGAAATATATATACAAATTAAAATAATTCTGTCCACATAGTCACATCACTCAGAGAGATAATGAGATATTTGTGAATTGTAGAAGCAGGAATATGCTAAATATTAATACAATAAGTACCATTTATTTAATCACCCCATTTAGACAGATATCTGTGTATTGTACAGGTAGGAATATTTATCTTTTTATTTATTTATTTCATGTATTTATTTATTTGTGTTCAAGTTCACTCTCATCTCCACATCGCTTTATCATAACTGAAGCAGGAATATTCTAAATATTCCAATAGTGCTGTCTAAATAAATACATGCCAACTT
The DNA here is from genome assembly GCA_031216915.1 of Pictodentalium vernedei. Lineage (NCBI taxonomy): Eukaryota > Metazoa > Mollusca > Scaphopoda > Dentaliida > Dentaliidae > Pictodentalium > Pictodentalium vernedei. Next base: position 467,400,383 of record CM062290.1, read on the forward strand.
AAGCACATATATTAGAGACATTTGTCAGTGTAAAGTAGGTATATTTATTTATTTATTTTATTTATTGGTGTTTAAGGGCACTTTCAGCATCTATGGCAATAGTCATGTCCACCGAGGTAGTTTTATTGGAGTTTAATGATACTTGCAGCATCTATGGCTATATCATGGATGAAACAAGTATGAAGTCAAGTTTAACCCATCGTTTGTACAATTGCTCGCAGTTACTTTTAGAAAACGTCCAACGCAGACGGTGTATATACTTAGCAGAGCATCTTCCCCCATTCCCCGCCTTGAAATTTAAGGCCAAACTAGAGTACCACTAGGGTGGGACAAGATACACCCTTTTTCGTCGGAACTGTTGACATTACCAAGTGCCATATCTCAGGTAATGGGGGGACATACCGCTTGGAATGTATTGTGAGAGTAATTGGGCTTAATTCGGATAGAAGTCCCATAAAATATAAAGCCATAACTCTACTGTGAATGGAGGACAAAACCCGAAATTGAATTCACCCTGTATTTTGTTCCATTCAATCCATTATAACTGACGTTATCGCCTGGAAACGGAAAATTGGGCTGGAGTCTCATAAACAAAGGCCATAAGTCTAGTGTAGTGACTACATGTACAGTGCACACATTGTGGTGTTATAAAAGCATTTTCAGTGTCTTGCCAGCAAATAGTTAATGATAATTTATATGAATACTTACCTTCCCTAGAATTCCATGAGTTCATATGTAACTCTTCTATTCTGTCATAAATATAAGATTTAGTTGAATGCACATTTGCTGAGATAGAACTGTTTTCTTAGAGAGTTTAGTGGAGAGTGTTCATGGGCACTCAACAGTGAACTGTGAATGAACAAATATTCAAACAGATAGTGCAGTCTTGACCATTTATATTAGGACAATAGAAGTTTTTCCTAGTATTTCATCCTATACACTATGTGGAGAGTGGATTGTAACTAAATCACCCGCGGAGTGGAGTTATCACCCAAGCTATAACTTTAAAATTTTGTATATATTGACAAAAAAAACACAAGCAATGTTTCAGCCAATGGACCTCCGGGTTCAACCCGGAGGTCCATTGGCTGAAACTTTGCTGGTGCTGGTTATGCTTTGCAACAAATTTGCAGTTATTGCTCGGGTGGAATCTCCACTCTGCGGGTGATTTAGTGATATTACACTCTCCACGTACTGTACATATTATGTTGGTTTGAGTGAGTGTTTGTTGAGATATAACTTTTTCTTACAGTTTATTGGGGAGTGCTCACGGGCTCTCTCCAGTGAACTGTGAATGAACAAATATTCAAACAGATATTGCAGTCTTGACCATTTATATTAGGGCAATAGAAGTTTTCTCTAGTATTTCAGTTCCTATACATATTATGTTGGTTTGAGTGAGTGTTTGTTGAGATATAATAACTTTTTCTTACAGTTTATTGGGGAGTGCTCACGGGCACTCTCCAGTGAACTGTGAATGAACAAATATTCAAACAGATATTGGAACCATGACCATTAGTAAAAGTGCAACAACTGTAGAAGCCTCCTCCAATATTTCAGTACCTAGGCACACAATGTTGTGTTTCTAAATGCCCATTATCTGGCCAGTAGTTAGTTAATGATAATATATTTTACCTTCTCTGAGAATTTTATGAGGTATTATAAACCTATGGCATATTACAGTTAAAACTAGAAGTCATGTCACGAACTATGCGCTTATCAAGGCTTAATTGCGTGTAGGAATTGCGCGCAATTGCCAGATCGAATGGCATCCAAAGCACGGCAGGTTCTCCTGGTTACTCATAGCAAACACAGGCAATGTTTCTGCCAATGGACCTCCGGGTTACCCGGAGGTCCATTGGCTGAAACACTGCTTGTGCACAGGCCATATGTACAGAATTTGATAGCCTTACTATGGCCATAACGCGTAGATAGACGTGCTATTTGTGCGCATTTCATGACAGGACTTCTAGTTTTAACTGTATGTTGTTTGACTGACGGTTTGTTGATATGGAACTGTTTCCTTATTGTTTATTGGAGAGTGTTCATGGGCACTCTCTAGTGGACTGTGAATGAACAGATATTCCAGCAGGTAGTTACATTTTATGACAATTTATTTACCTCCTCCGAGAATTTTATGAGGTAACTCTTCTGTGCTATCAAAATTCAATTAGAATATTTTATTGGTAGGATGATACTTGTTGAGACAGAAACTGTTTTCTTACAGATTAATAAACTGCAAATGTACAGTTGAGATAATCATGATTTAGTCAGCTTTGATTACAAATAATTTTAGAGTAATTGAGTGTTTTTGCTCGATTTAAATTCTAGCTTTGATCGCCGAATAGTGCTTTCCAAAATCAAATGACTCCAAGAAAAGTTGCATCATTTTATATACTATGTTCTCGAATGATATTATACATGTGGAATGCATTCGACACTTACATGTAATTGTATTCTCTGAATATGCATACAACTTCGCTGGAAAGTGATGGCAACATGATGGTGGTTTTTGATGTCCATAATTGGTGGTCTTAATTAGTTATACCAAATTGGTTTTGTTGTAAATTGTTGGAGAATGCCCACAAGCACTCTCCAATGGTTTGTAATAGAACAGATTTATATAAACAAAACTGATGTTTGTGTTTGACTGAAACCGTAGACACGATACCGCGAGCGCCTTCAGGAAAACCTTCCAGATTCATTTTTATATCGGTCTTCCATTTGCTTATCGTGTTATTTAAATGTGGCGCCATAAAATCTAGCGTGTATGTATCGGCGCCACTGATTGGTTAGAATGTGTTGATTGACAGGTTTTCAGTATGATACGCAATTAATTTAGCATCATACTATATTATTTGTGTATGATACTTAATTATTTTAGTATGATACTCAATTAATTTAGAATCATACTATATTATTTGTGTATGATATTAATTATTTTAGTATGATACTCAATTAATTTAGAATCATACTATATTATTGTGCATGATTTCATGAATGCAGCATAAATAAAATAGCATGATACTGAAATCAGGTTCATGTACGGGAGGGTCATAATTGTTTTTTTAGTATGATACTACTGATTATATCGGTCTTCCATTTGCTTATCGTGTTATTTAAATGTGGCGCCATAAAATCTAGCGTGTATATATCGGCGCCACTGATTAATAACAGAAGCATTAAAGCACGTTTCCCTTCGGGATTCATACATAATTTGTACCCATTCCCACACGTTCATAATCCAATAAAGATTATAAAAATTGCATTCAATTCTTATAATTCCATTCCGTAACTGTTTAAACTACTTTTCTTTCCCCCACGAATCGTCATTCGCCGTTGTTGAAAATCATACGACTTTCAGTCGTTGGAATCAAGAACTTGCGCAGGCCTTTCTTCCGTCTAAATGATATCTCAAAGGCAAATAAGCTTTAATTTTCACAACTTTAGAAATGGAAACGAGTATTTTAGTAACGGGCTTTATGCCACAGTTGGGAAATGTCACCAAAGAAGCAGCAGCGGAGTTGATCACTGCGAGAGGCGCTAAAAGTTAAAAACCCGCCCAAACACCGCCAGAATTACATTCTGTCAACTGCGCTCTACCGTAAATGCGGGTCAAAGTTCGACCAAATGTATTCATTGGAAAATGAATTACATTTGGTCATGACGTTTTCATCCAGCTGACCAATGGGAATTGAGTATTTGGACCCAAAACGTATAACTCCATTAATAATGTAATTATTCAAGATAGAAATGAAACTATATCACTCATACGGACAGCCAAAGCGGAATACGATCTTAAAACTGAAACTTATGTATTACCTCGTAACTTTGGCAGCAAACACTGGCGAAGTACGCTTAAATCATTCTCTAAAGAGCACAATGTTTCGAATGAATTTTTTCCGCCACTTGAAGAAGATTTGGAAATAATTAGCGATGCAATGTCGATTGCAGACTTACTAAATACGAATTTTGTTGATCAAGCTAACTCAGTCGATGACAAGGAACTACCACCAACCCCACGTTGGGAAATGAGCCTGGAATCCATAGTAATCTCTGAAGAAGAAGAAATCTCAGTTATTAGTAACTTCGACCCCCAGAAAGCTAGCGGACCAGATTTAATTTATAACAGAATCATTAAAGCAACAGTTAGCTTTCCCTCTAACTTATATTTTTTAATCTGTCCCTATCACGTAATGAGTTCCCAAGTTTATGGAAGAAAGCCAGTGTTGTGCCTATCCATTAGACATCATCAGTTAATGACAAGGTAAACTATCGGCCAGTCTCTTTGACAAGTGCTGTTAGTAAAATTCTGACAAAAGTAATTTTTAGACACATTTTTTCTTCCTTGGTGGAAAACGAATTGTTAACACCCCTAGGGCTTCATTCCGGGTGACAGTACAATTTAACAATTAATAATTAATAGATATTGAAAACTACATTACTAGTAATATGGACAACAATAAAGAAGTCAGATTTGTATTCTGTGATATAAGTAAAGCATTCGATAGAGTATGGCATGACGGATTAATTTATAAATTAGACTCTATTGGAATAAGAGGTAACCTACTCGCGTGGTTTAAAAGCTACCTAAGCCATCGCTCACAGTATGCAGTTGTAAATGGGGAGAAATACAAAAATCAAATCATTAAAGCTGGCGTGCCACAGGGAACCGTTTTAGGGCCCCTTCTGTTTAATATCTACATAAATGATATTGTTAAAGTTGTTACTTCCAATTACTTCCTATCTGGTAATCAAAATTAGCAGCAGAAGTTTTGAATAATGATCTGCGAAAAATTGCCCGGTGGTCTAAAACATGGCAGGTCATATTTAATCCACTAAAGACTGAATCTCTGTATATTTCAAATAGAGTAAATCCCACGCTTCGCCCCCATCTTTACCTCCTAGGACGGCAAATAGAAGAGACGGGCATTCATAAACATCTCGGGTTGATCTTTTCAAAAACAGGACAATGGGATTCTCACATAGAGAGTCTTATAAATAAAGTCAACCCTATGATAAACTGTCTTAGAAACCTAAAATACAGACTGTCCAGACACGCATTGGAAACTCTATATCAATACTTCATTCTCCGGCTGTTTGATTATGCCGATGTTATATGGGATGGTTGCACGGAGACTAAATCAACACTCCTAGAAATTTACACTTGGATGTTCTACGAACCATAATAGGGGTCACTAGGGGGAGAAGTCATCAATTTATCTATAGGGAACCTGGTTTCATACCACTCAAAGAGCGTAGACGACGTCACAAATTAGTAGCGTTGCATAAGATTATGTTCACAAACGTGCCAAACTACATTAGGCTGCTCATTCCGTAACCTGTATCAGAATTGACTTATTACTCGCTAAGATCTTCGAACTTGTTAAGGTAAAATAAATGTAACACGAACAGGTTCTCTAACTCGTTTCTGCCATCAGGGGTAAAACTTTGGAACGGCTTAAGCGCAGATCTGCTGAACTGTACTTCCGTAGATCATTTTAAGAAGAAACTTGCAATTAACGACAATGTCGTCCCTGAGTTTTATTATGTGGGTAGCAGAAGGGAACAAACTTTTCACACGATGCTGCGGTTAAATTGTAGTGATTTAAACGGACATAAATGTGATAGATTTATAAGTGATAAGACATCTTATGGCTGTGGTCATGTATGTGAAGACACTGAACACAATTTATTAATGTGTCCTCTATATGCAGAATAAAGAAATTCGCTTCTAACAAAATTGGGCCACACCACTAATATCACCCTTATGCTATTTGGGGATACGGAGAAAACTGCCTTGGAAAACGCCAGTATATTTAGTGCGGTTCAAGAATATATTAGGGAAACAATGAGATTCCAGTGAATTGTTTATTATCCAGTAGAAATGAATCCCGAAAGACATTTGCTGTATTGGGAGCGAGAGAGATGTTTGTGGGTCTATCATATAAATGAAAGCAGATTGCCTCCACACCCAATAAATAGGTAAAAGATATAAAGGAGATGAAGGGATATAGTGTGGTACTTTCTCTTTCTTTCCAGTTCATTGGATCAGTTTCTGTTTTATGTACAGTTGCACTTGCACCATTGTATTGTATTTTTCTGCAGGGTACGGCGTTAATATAGGCATTCCCTGTTCGCCAAACCCCATTTCATTGAGGAAATAAAATTTGTTAAAAAAAAATTCTAGTGCAAAATGGCCGACAGGACTCGAAATTGAACTAATTTTTTTGTAATAAACCAACATACCAAATTTCGTTCCATTAGATCCATTATCACTGACGTTATTGTTCGCAAACGAGAAAGTGGGGTAAATTCCCATATTAAAGGGCCATTACTCGACTGCAAATGGGCCACCAGAGCCCGAAATCAAACCCATCTTGCATTTCGTAGTAATAACCCCACATGCCAAATTTAGCTGAGTGCAATCTATTTCAACTAAAGGTATCGTCCGGAATCGACATGTGTCCACGGACAGACAGACGAATGGCAACACCATTTACATAAAACGGCCCGTTTTTCAAACGGGCGTATAAAAAAATGTTACAAAGGTCCTAAAATTGATAGTTTCTAATTCATTAGGCCACAAATATTAGTACCAAGCGAAGTAGATATGCAGCGACAACGGTTGTTTAAAGTGCGTTCCGGTGGCGAAGAATTTGGTTTAAATTTGAATATTATATTTCTCCGCCTCGGATGTACAGTATACACACGTTTATCAACACTTGTTCATCCCAGGGTGGTCGCATGTCCGAACGAGTGTTTTCTCCCCCCCCCCCCCCCTCCCACTGCATGTGTAACATACGTGTGTCCCGGGTGAGATAGAAGGGAGAGACAGATGTATCCCACCCCACTCACGTGACGTTATACATTTCTAACGTTATTATGACGTTATGCATATCGTATCAGTTTCTTGCTACCAACTAATTCATTTTGACGTCATCAGAATGCCGTGTGATCAATGTTTGATGCTCTAAAACTCTTTAAACCACAAGATGCCACCGTTTCTAATTGATTTTGTGGTATATACCTTTGGTATATACATAACTTTTGCATGCACTTTCCGATGGGGTCATTAGTTTTTCAAAACAACGAATACGAAATGAGTTGATTATGTCAGCACGTGACCGCCGATTACCTCTGGCTAACGTAACCGCTGTATGGTGGGGGGAGAAAAATAATCCCTGATGGGTACGGGTGTGGGATGGGAAAATCTCACCCTCGGGACAAGATATTTGGTCCAGACACTCGGCTTCGTTAGCAAATAAAGTCTTTCCAGATGAAGTATCAAGGTAAATCTTTGGGCTGACAGTGTGTGCCCCAAATTTGATATGGTGTCATATGAATTGTTAGGATTTTCTTGAGAGGAAAATACATTTGTTATTCTACGGATTTTACTTTTCCCCCTTTTTCCAACGAAGTTGGAAATACTATTTCTAGAAAACTGTCTTACAGATGTTTTTAAAACTTTAAATAGCGATAAAGGACTTTATTATATGCTAGCCTGTGAATTATCGCAAATTATCTCAAAGTTATTTCTCGATATCCATCGACTTGATAAATATCGGGGAATATCCCTTAGTAGCTTCCCAAATGACGTCACGCTTCGGCGCATGACGTCGCCTTGAAGGAGCGATCGGCTGATCTTTGTTATTGTTTTGAAACATATGCGTTCGCAGTCGAATTGGGCTGAATATTGCGCAGGAAAATCTCACGTAGCATATAATAAGAAGAAAATCTATGCTGTTTCAGTGAATATCGAGAATTATCTCATGAGTGTCGACCTGAAAGTATTTTCTATGAGATGATTCCCGATATTCACTAAAATAGCGTAGATACCCTCTACATATCAAGAAAACCATCTACACAGTATTGAAACACGCTGAACGACGAACTCCATGAACGTGGCCACATGGCGGGTGGAGAGGGGCTTACATGTACACTCCCTCCCCATTCCCAACCGAAAGCTTTATTTTTCATCTACATATAGTACATTACTGTGATTATAAAATCAGACAGTGAATTTTGATCGGCATGCAATGCTGTTGCGATCCGGATAACTGCTCTTACAAAAACTAAATCGATATTTATTTATTTATTTATTTATAGATTGAGGTTTAAGGTCACATATTTATGAACTAAATCGATAAAAAAGCATATAAATCGATACAAAATCGGGATTTACGGGGCGGGCTGAACCTAAATTGTTGACGTTGTCGCAACTTTGCTGTTAAACATGCATTTATTTATTTATTACGGTTTAACGACACTTTAACAGACAAGGTCATATGGTGTCAGTGACAGTTTTACAAGTGGAGGAAGACGGAGTACCCGGAGAAAACCACCGAGCAGCGACGAGCAGCTGCCAGCTCCCCAACATCGTAACTCCGCACTGCAGCACAGGAAGGTTTAGATTGGTTGAAGACATGCGCGCCAGCGACGTGCTGTACGCCTTAGTACACGGCGTCATCGTGCCCACGTGTGGACAATCGGGGTGAGGGTACCTTGCCCAAGGACACAACGCGGAGTCCGAATCGATCGCTCAGACGGTCACCCATCCAAGGACTAACCGGGCTCTACGTTGCTTATAGTTGAAACTAGAAGTCCAGTCACAAAATGTGCGCTTATCTAGGCTTAATTGCGCGTAGGAAATGCGCGCAATTGCCATATCGAATGACATCCAAAGCACGGCAGGTTCTCCCTGTTACTCATAGCAAACACAGGCAATGTTTCTGCCAATGGACCTCCGGGTTACCCGGAGGTCCATTGGCTGAAACATTGCTTGTGCACAGGCCGCATGTACACAATTTGATAGCCTTACTATGGTCATAACGCGTAGATTAACGCGCAGATCAACGTGCTATATGTGCGCATTTCAGGACAGAACTTTTAGTTGTAACTGTAACTTTGGTGATCTGACGAGAACCGGTTACCGTAACGCCATCGCGCCCCAAGTGTTCAGCATAATGAAACCGTAGATGTTTTAAAAGTACACATTTCTATCTTCAGACTTGTGTGGGTTCAGTCGTGAATACAAAGGCACAAAGATAATATGTAAATGTAGATAAAGTTTAGAGGCTATTTTCAATTTGTTACACAGCCAGGGTCACCTCGCTCTGGACAGTCTTGCAGGTGGAGGAAGCAAGAGTACCCGGAGAGCCAACGAGCAACAGCGAGCAACTCTCAGACTCCCCAACGTAGTAACTCTACACAAGCAGGGTTAAGACAGGTCCATCATCGGCGTGCAGTACACCTTAGTACACAACGTCACAGTGCCCCCACGTGGGTAGTCGGGATTAAGTGCCTTGCCCATAGACCACCCAATATGAATCTTTAGACTACATGTACATATAAATGTATGACCATTGAAATTCATTGTAAAAATCACAGTCGATCTGTCCAATAGATGAATAGTCCGTTGCATTTTGCCTATATCTTGTGCTGTTTCACAACATGGAAGGTAGATTACAACTAAACCGCTGTGGGAGTAGAACATCCACCCTAGAATATGTAGAAAAGTACATGAAAGATTGAACAATCTTCAGCTCCTGGACCATTGGGGTCAATACGGTAGTCCATGACCTGAAGAAATCAAAAATAACTTGTGCTTTGTTCATAGACTCTGTAATTAATCGTTTGGTGGAAAATCTACTCACTGCGATGTAGTAGTGATCCACGCTCCGCGCATTTAGTCCACCTGGACCATCCAACTGAGTAAATTATATCGTTGTTTATATTTGTGTACTATAAATTACTTACTTGCAGTTTAATAATATTTCAAATCCACACTACAATATTTCTAATAATTTCTGAAAAAATTAAATTTTGTCATAAATCCCATCGCATGACATCATACATTTGTTTCCACAAATACTTCACATTTTTACAGCTACACAGTTTGTAATACCGTGCTGAACTGAACATTAGAATTTCCGGAATACATTGTAAAATCAACTCAAGTCATGTTTTGACAAGTCAAGTGTCACCGAGTACGTCTACTGTCCCAGCACCTGAACCACCAAACTATCGACTCAACAAATTCACAAATTGAACTCGCCCAGTAATAACAATATGAATTTGCGAAAAAAAACAACATGTACGCAGGGACGTGGCGACAGGGGGAGGGGGTGCTGAAATGTCACCCCCCCCCCCCCCCCCAATCCTGGCCAAAATTAAGATTGTTTTATTACGATAAGTAAACGTACTATAGAAATCTCGTACCGCTTGACATCATACATACTTATGTAGCTCGATATTGCGTACACTGTAGTTGTAAATAGTAACAGTTAGAATTTTTGCCGATCTGAGACCGAGTTGGGAATTTTGAAAAGTAAAGGAGACATCAGTATCGCCAAAGAAGCTCTAAAATCCAGGTAGATGGAATTTCCAACTACAGGACATTTTGGCCAGGTTGGGGGTGGGGTGCAGACCGCCCCCCCCCCCTGTTGCCACGTCCCTGGCGGTTAGACGTAAACTGTAATAAATTGTAATAGCTCTCATTACATTCGTCATACTGATACTGACAGAAAAGAAAATTGTAAGGAAGAGGAATTAATTCCTGAGGCCAATACTATAATATTTTCTAGAATTGCATTTTCTAGTTATGACTTTAAATGGATTAAAACGAACCATTAGCATTTTCAAAGATCTGGCAATTTCCCAGCTGACAAATTGCCATATCTTTTAAAATGCTAATGATTCATTTTAGTTCATTTTAATTAGTTATATTAATAGGCACAAAATACAATTCTAGAAAATGCAATTGTAAAAGTTTATATTAATCCACAGCTACGTCACTTTTCCTTTGTTCTGTTGATGTTTTATCGTACAAATATATCGGCATAATGTACTGTAAAAGGTGATAAGCCCAGATATTTGTATCGTTTCAGATATTTGGACGGTACAAATATCTGGACAAAAGACCATTGTTTGTTGAGTTAAGTGAGATTGATTAACACAGAGAGACATTGTCGCGAGTGTTGCAAACATTGAAGAGAGGAAACTCTTCCAGCCCTGTTTATATCGCTTTATCGTTAATTTTCACACATTCAGAAAATATTTGATTCGCTCGGTTATGGGAGTGTGCGTGTGGTGGGGGGGGGGGGGGGGGGGGGCTGGTGGGGAGTGATTGTTTACAGCAGGTGTGTAAGAAGCATTGTGCACTCGGGGGAACGGCCATAGAAGGGAACTAGTACACTGATATTTGTTATTGGTGGCCTACGAACCTCCGCGTCTAACATGGTGCCCAAAGCTATTTTTGGAACTAAAACATTCTACTCTGAGAAAGAAAACGCATTGTTTGCTACTTTTCTGACCAATTCACCAAACAGGTAAAGATTGTTTCGTCCCGGTGAAGAAACATGTTAACTCTTTACCCAACTTAAGGCCAAACACCACACAGCGCTATATCCATTACATCTTAATTAAACTGTTATTATGTTTTGAATTGTTGTCTTAGAAATATAAATAATGGTCCATCATTCGAACGACCTTATTGAGCTCGTTCCAATGAGGGGCAATAAGTTATGTTTTAAGACAAAATTTGAGAATTAGTTTAAACATCTTCTAACCGCGTTGGGTAAAGGGTTAATTATTTTGTGAATTGTTTGCACTTTTTAGATAAATCATACGAGGTATATTTGATCATACTTTAGGAGTAAACAGCATGTGTACCCCATTTCTTCCACTACCCAAGAGCATTGTAAGCCCGCCCCCTCCCGCCCCTTCCACTCACAACCCTTAAATATTATTTTGGCATGGTCTCTCTCTCTCTCTCTCTCTCTCTCTCTCTCTCTCTCTCTCTCTCTCTCTCTCTCTCTCTCTCTCTCGTTCCCTCTGTCTCTGTGTGTGTCTCTCTCTCTTTTGTCGATTTTGTCGATCGATCGACAAAAGAATAGGGAGAGTAATGTTAAGCGAACCTGGTAAATAGATTATAGACAACACTCCAACCTCTCAGTGTTTAAAAAAAAGATAAAATACACAATAGACACTTGCATTTTGGACTATGAATTAACCATCTGTGAACCCTGTGGGGAAGGGTAACTTGTGGGGGGGGGGGGGGTGGTTGTTAAAAAAAGTACCTCTGTGTGGGTGAAATATGAAACCTGTACTGTTTAAGAAGCATTCCATATGTTCTCCCTGTACCTGTTTGTAGTAGTACACCTGGAAGTGGAACAGTGCCTGTGTACCTTATTGAACAAGTTCTGTTCGACTGTTAAGATACGACAAAAAATAAAAAATCTTCCCCGTCATCACCATTCCACATGATTCCACTCTTCAGATATCGAATATTTGTTAAAAATATGGGTTTAGAAATAGATACTTTAAAATTTGTGTGTACACAGTCGTTAACTCGCGAATATTATTAAATTTGCAATTGGGATATCACATTGCTCACACAATCACTCACACGGATGACGATGTGATGCGTGTTCAGTTTATATCAGTCGTACTGTCACACTTACACTTAACATATCTATTGTATATTCAGTGGACGTTACAGATAAGTAACAATGAGATATATCCATTTAATTTTGGGGGCGATAAGTAATTGTAAAACGCATTTTGACCATATTTTCACTTAAAATAAATTAAGCCAATTTTTTTTTGTTGACATTCCTTAATAGGAAAGGGCTGTGGATTAAAATAGATATACCACACTTTTTGTGATGTATGGCGAGATAATTGTACAGTTTGCAGGAGTTCTGTGCTATTGGACTCGGCCGTAGCACAGAACTCCTGCAAACTGTACAATTATCTCGCCATACATCACAAAAAGTGTGGTATAATGTAAAGTGGAGATAGGCCCCTGTTTCAGGTTCTCGGGTTCTCGGATCTCGGGTTCTCTCGGGTTCTCTCGGGTTCTCGGGTTCTCTCGGGATCTCGGGTTCTCGGGTTCTCGGGTTCTCTCGGGATCTCGGGTTCTCGGGTTCTCTCGGTTCTCTTTTGGAGGGGATCCCAGGGTATTTTTGGGGTGATGGTCTCATAGGTGGAGGAGGGGGGAGGAGGGGGACCTTCGTGGGGAGGGACTGGAGGAGATGATTCTGGGGGCCCCAAGAAGGTATTCTTGTGGGGTAGGTATTTGTGAACTGGTAATTCGAATTTTCCCAGGGTATTTTTGGGGGGATGGTCTCATAGGGGGAGGGAGGCGGGGGAGGAGGGGGATCTCGGGGATCTCGGGTTCTCGGGGTTTTCTCGGTTCTCTTTTGGAGGGGATCCCAGGGTATTTTTGGGGGGATGGTCTCATAGGTGGAGGAGGGGGGGGAGGGACTGGAGGAGATGATTGTGGGGGCCCCAAGAAGGTATTCTTGTGGGGTAGGTATTTGTGAACTGGTAATTCGAATATTCCAATTTAATTTTTCGATTTCCGTTTTTTGATTTAACTAGAATATATATATTTGGTCTCATAGGTGGAGGAGGGGGGAGGAGGGGGACCTTCGTGGGGCGGGACTGGAGGAGATGATTGTGGGGGCCTCAAGAAGGTATGTAAAGTGGAGATAGGCCCCTGTTTCAGGTTCTCGGGTTCTCGGATCTCGGGTTCTCTCGGGTTCTCTCGGGTTTTCGGGTTCTCTCGGGATCTCGGGTTCTCGGGTTCTCTCGGGATCTCGGGTTCTCGGGTTCTCTCGGTTCTCTTTTGGAGGGGATCCCAGGGTATTTTTGGGGTGATGGTCTCATAGGTGGAGGAGGGGGGAGGAGGGGGACCTTCGTGGGGAGGGACTGGAGGAGATGATTCTGGGGGCCCCAAGAAGGTATTCTTGTGGGGTAGGTATTTGTGAACTGGTAATTCGAATTTTCCCAGGGTATTTTTGGGGGGATGGTCTCATAGGGGGGGGGGAGGCGGGGGAGGAGGGGGATCTCGGGGATCTCGGGTTCTCGGGGTTTTCTCGGTTCTCTTTTGGAGGGGATCCCAGGGTATTTTTGGGGGGATGGTCTCATAGGTGGAGGAGGGGGAGGAGGGACTGGAGGAGATGATTGTGGGGGCCCCAAGAAGGTATTCTTGTGGGGTAGGTATTTGTGAACTGGTAATTCGAATATTCCAATTTAATTTTTCGATTTCCGTTTTTTGATTTAACTAGAATATATATATTTGGTCTCATAGGTGGAGGAGGGGGGAGGAGGGGGACCTTCGTGGGGCGGGACTGGAGGAGATGATTGTGGGGGCCCCAAGAAGGTATTCTTCTGGGGTAGGTATTTGTGAACTGGTAATTCGAATATTCCAATTTAATTTTTCGATTTCCGTTTTTTGATTTAACTAGAATATATATATTTGATTTAATGTTAAGGAAAGTTTTTTTTCTGTTTAATTTTTTAACTTGAAAATATTCTTCTGTGATATTAGATATCTATGTTTGTTCCAGTAACATTAGGGAAGTAGTGTTATCTAAATCGTAGTTATTGTTCAACGGTTTTATCGGGGGCATCTGTACTTTGGTTATTTCTCAACAGTATTATCAGACATCTGTACTTTGGTTATTACTCAACGGTAATACGGATTACTGATAGAGTTATCTTGGTGACACTGTATTGTTTGAGTATTAAACTTATCTGGAGTATTGATGGCTTATACATAACAATACTTTATCAGTGGTTCGTGACTGGAGATATATTGTTTTATGGTGTATATAAATATCGGTTGAGACAATCTCCACATCACAACTTGTTTGGAAGCTTATTGAGAAAGTCAGATAGAATGGAGAAAATCGCTATCGGAAAGAGAAATATTTTTGTGAACGTGACCCCTTTCATGGGTCAGACATTAGTCCACATCCGTCGCTACAGCCAAGAAAACGACACACCGACGAGAGCAGGCATTGCATTGAACACTTTTGAGTGGGAAGATTTAAAAAGGGCACTTGATGAGATTGATGAGAAAATACAGAGGACAGACGTAGAGATGAGCGAATCAAGAAAAAGAAAAGGAGATGAGCCTTCAACAAGTATGCCTAGTAAAAAGAGCCGACCTGCTGATTTGCGAATTCAGCGTATGGTTAGTGAGTTGAACAGAACATGGGCGCATCTGATAGAAAAAGAAATACCAGACGTCGCAAGAGAAATCTGCTACGGTTGTTCCGTGGACCATCCCTCTCAGATACATCACGACGTGTGCATAATGATGAACACGGAAGAGCGTATCGAAAAATGCTTTGAGAAGGCCTTGGACAAAGTGGAAGTGGATGCCGTAAAAACGCTATGGTTAGAGAACTTGAAAACACTGATACCAGAACCCATGATATGGGAACATGCACCCATTATTGCCAGAGAACCCGAGAAGGATATTATTTGCAAGATGATAAAAGAGAATTGTACAGCCGAATGGTGATCAAAACACGAAATACAACGGCCCTTTTAAGGGCCAACAAAATTCTTAAAAAGAGAAATCTTAATCACACAAACACACTACCCATTTGCCTTCCATAATTAGAAATAAAGTATTCTCCCACCCCTCCCTACTAAACTATTTTACTTTGAGGAGTGTTCTCCCCTTCTGGTAGTGGGGGTTATAAAAGATTTGGTAATTTAATTGTCGACACTCAGTCGAAATATGGATCCGCGGTGGTCACACCCGTTTACTGGAGTCCTAGCTGGGCCGACGTCTTGTGGGAAATCGACTTTTATTTATAAATTTATCTCGAATTTAAGTGAAATGGTTCGACCAACCCCTAAAAATATTTTGTGGTGTTATGGGGAGTGGCAAATGTTATATGATAAACTATCAGGAGTTGAATTCATAGAAGGTATACCAAGTGAATTTAAGCAAGATTCTCTGGTTATCATTGATGATTTGATGGCACAAACGGATGAACGAATTGCGCGTTTGTTTACCCAACAATCCCACCATCAAAATATTAGCGTGTTATACATTGTTCAAAATTTATTTGATAAAAATAAGTTTCACCGCACGGTGTCTCTAAATTGCCATTACTTGATACTTTTTAAAAATCCGAGAGACAGATCACAAATCGCACATCTAGCAGCTCAAATGTACCCAGGCAAAGCAAAATACCTTAGAGAAGTATTCGCTGATGCAACTGCGGTCCCATTCGGCTATTTAGTCATTGATTTGAGACAGCAAACCCCTGAGGGGTTAAGACTCAGAACAAATATATTTCCGGAAGAGACACAAGTAGTTTATGCACCGAGAGTATAAAAGCAATGTTTTCATTATGACCCCTTCACAAACATGTCTGCCCGTGTTAGGCGCAACATCAGAACGCTAAAGATTCTTAATCGGGCGGGACCAGCAAAGATTAAAAGTGTGATTAAAAACGGCGATAAAGAATTAATTCTCTCAATCTGCGAATGTGCTAAAAATATTTTGGCGGAGAGGATACCCGTTTCAAACTATCATTTACGCAAGCTTTGTCTGCATAAAAAGAAAGTCAGAAAACTGGCTGAAAAGAACACTTCTGATAAGGTTCGAAGACAAATTATACAATCAGGTGGTTTCTTGGGTTCAATTATTGGACCGGTCTTAAAAGTTTTAGCTAAAGGACTACTGGGATAACAATGGAATTCGCGAAGAAAATGATTTTAGTAGATCCAAGAACGCTCGAGCGAAGCCATCTGTCTAACAAGGAACCGAATGATAACGCTGTCTATTCCCTTGACAGAGAATTATCAGAAATTTTGAAAAAGAACGATCTGAGTGAAATTGAAAAAATCACAAAATATAATCAAATTCTTCAGCGTTATTTGACTTTTCACAAAAAATCACTCGAACCGACAACTGTAAAGATTAAAACAGAAAAAGACTCTCAAAAAGATGACCAGGAAATTTTAGATTCAGTACCCATGACTATGCAAAGAAAAGCGAGATTATTGTTAAAGCGCTTAAGGGGCGTTCCAAATTTAGCTTGGGATGATCATGGACGACTCGCATACAATGGAAGTACAGTAGAGGGATCAAATATTACCGATTTAGTAAATGATTTACTGAGACAGCGCAAACAGGTTTCACCGCAGGGTTGGCAGGTTCTAGGGGAGGCGCTGAGAGACGCCAATATTCCACAAGAACTTATCGGGAATAAAGCACGCTGGGAATTTATTCAAAAACCGCAACTGCCCCCACTCCCCCAGCGACCACCCCCAACCCGTCCTAAACAAACACGAAATGGAGCAAAGCACAGGAAATGGCTTTCGCTATAAATTCATCTGTTAATCGCGAGTCGAGAACATAATGAGTTTAGAAGAGTTGTATTATACACCCCAGGCTCCTGGGAGTTTCGGGGGCGTGAATGCTTTAACTCGCATCTCAAACAAGAAATCTAAAGATGTTGTGAACTGGTTACAAGGAGAAGATCCCTACACACTTCATAAACCGACTCGAAGAAAATTTATTAGAAGACAAACAGTTGTTGCTGGGATTGATTATCAGTTTCAAGCAGACTTAGTGGATGTCAGCTCGATTAGCAAACACAACAACGGTATAAAGTTCCTACTCACGTGTATTGATGTATTCTCCAAGTTTGCGTGGGTTATTCCTTTACCCAACAAAACTGGGATATCTATCGTACAGGCTTTTACAAGAATATTCGACAGTGGACGCAAGCCATTCAAATTACAGACGGATCAAGGAAAAGAGTTTAAAAACGCCCAATTCCAGCATTTTTTAAAGAAAAACAATGTTGACTTTTTTACTACCTATAATGTTGAAACAAAATGTTCAGTTGTGGAACGTTTCAACCGAACATTCAAAACAAAAATGTGGAAATACTTTACCAAGAACAATACACTCACATTCCCAATACAGGCATTAACCGACTCGTATAATAACACCTACCATCGGAGTATCGGCAGACGTCACCCATAGTGATCAGGAATTTATTTGGCAAAAACTTTACGGAAACCCGGGGAAAATACGCCAGCGGTATAACATAGGAGACAGAGTAAGAATTTGTAAAGTTAAACTGACATTTGAAAAAGGGTATTTACCGAACTGGTCAACAGAACTTTTTACTATATCCCCAAAAATACCGGGATGCCCCATAACATACAGGTTGAAAGATGATAGCGGTGAGGAGTTAGAAGGGGGGTTTTATGGAGAAGAAATTCAACGCGTAACTGATAAAACCACTTATAAAATAGAAAACGTATTAAAAACGCGTGGCAGGGGGAAAAGAAAAGAACTTTTTGTGAGATGGTTGGGCTATCCCGTATCATTTAATTCTTGGATTAAACAAAGTCAAATTGTTCGATATAAGGAGTAGGAAGTGGGTATATTTCTCATTATTATGGAAGACACTCTTAGTAACAGGTCCTGGTTAATGTGTGGGAGCAAAGTTCCGAAAAGTGAGATAACATATTTCGTGCAGGTGATCATCTTATACGTAATCATAGTAACCAGTATTGTCAATTTAAGCGTGGAAGCAAATAACCCTCAACTTTGGACAGCTTTGTTAAGTAGCTCGATAGGATATTTACTGCCAAATCCCGCTATCAGAAAAAAGTAATGTTTTATTTGTATTTACCTAGCAACAGTTCAATGGACACGTTCCCTGAGAATACACTTACGAGTTATCGAACTCAACTGAGTCAACCTATAAATCTCGAGGGACAGTGGAAAATAGCCCTAACTGAAATACAGTATCCCAACACTTGGCATAATATAAAACATTCAGAAGCTTTTATTGAAGTAAAATATAGAAACAGAGGGCACGTCCTCTCCCTCAAACCTGGCAGATATACCAGCCCCACACAAATTATTGCTGAATTGGAGAAGATGAAAATAAAATTAATCAGTGACCCGTCCTGTTTGGAATTTGACTGGGATACAATCACACAAAAGTTAACTATTATTGTTCGAAATAAAGCCGAAGTAAAAATGAGCCCATGCCTTCTAGACATTTTCGGATTTGAAAAAAATATACTTTACCAAGGGTGGTATACAGCTTCCCGCGTCGCGGATGTAAATCGCGGGTTCTGTTCTCTTTTTGTGTATTGCGACTTGGTTCAAAATCAAGTGGTCGGTGATTCTAGAGTACCCCTTCTCCGCATTGTACCCATAGAAGGTCAATATGGGTCAATGATTTCGCGGTCTTTTGAAAATCCGTATTACCTGCCACTGGCTCAAAAATATTTTGATTCGGTTGAAGTATATATAAGGGATGATACAGGCCAATCGATCCCATTTGAGCGTGGAAAGTTGACAGTAACACTTCACTTAACACAATGACGTACTGCTGTAACGCAAAATTATTTGAAGACTATTACTTGGAACAAGTCGGCTCGGGTTCACCTGTTTTCTCGGGAGTTCGCATACAGAGGGGACATGGGCTAGGTAGTCTGTTTGGTGCCCTAAAACACGCAGTGTACCCACTAGCTAAAAATGTAGGAAAACAATTTTTGAAAAAAAGTATGGAATTTGTTGGGGATGTGGCTTCTGGAAAAGATTTTAGGAAAGCGGGTTTAAAACGCTTTAAAGAAGCTCTCGTGCAGGGGATTTCCGGGGAACCCCCTGGCCAACAACCGCGTCGTCAATCTCCGGTTTTACCAGAGCAGCGGCGCCCTCTACAGCGCCGACGGGGTATAAAAGTGATGTCAAAGAAAAAAATTCCCATTTCTAAGAAGAGAGAAGCAAGGATAAAGTCGGATCTCTTAGGAAGAATAGACAGCTGAACATGGCTCTCATTAACCCAAAATCTGTAGAATGTGTCAACAGTGAGTTGGATTTGTTTTCGATTCCTCCGACACAGACAAGTGTGGAATCGGGACAATGGATAGAATTTCGACCTTTAGCTACCATCGGAAGCGGAGGGCCGATAGAATTTTACGTATCTGGGAGCGGAGATGACTATTTAAATTTAGCGCAAAGCTATCTTCACGTAAAGGCGAAAATATTAAAACAGGACGGTGGGGTATTGGGGGAAACCGATAAAGTGGCCCCCACCAACCTGTGGCTACACTCATTATTTAATCAAGTTGAAGTCAGCCTGAATGAAAAACTAGTGTCATCCTCGAATAACACGTATTCTTACAGAGCTTATTTGGAAACTTTATTGAGCTATGGCCCCGCTGCAAAAAAATCACAGCTTACTACTGCTCTTTGGTATAAGGATACTGCAGGACATTTAGATGATTTAGCTTCAAATACCGGCTTGAAAACTAGAGAAAAGTTCACCCAAACCAGTAAAACTGTAGACCTAAGTGGGAGATTACACATAGACCTGTGTAACCAATAGCGTTTTCTACTTAACGGTGTTAACTTACACGTAAAAATGAGCAGATCGAGAGATGCCTTCGCCTTAATGTCAGAAGCACCCAGTTATAAAATCAGAATAGAAGAAGTGTCCTTGTTTATCCGAAAAGAGCGTCTTAATCCCGCCGTGCGTTTAGCACACGCGAAAGCTCTAGAGAGGGGTACAGCCAAATATCCGATAGATCGCGTACAAACTAAAGTATTTTCTATACCAAAAGAAAATATGAGCACGACACAGGAAAATTTATTTTTAGGACAACTCCCAAGGCGACTCGTTATTGGTTGTGTCGACAATGATGCGTTTAATGGTAGTTTCGCCAAAAACCCATTCAACTTTAAACATAATAACATTAATTTTCTAGCCATATATGTGGATGGACAACAGATCCCCGCCAAACCGCTACAACCTCGTTTTGAATACGGAGAAGTAGTAAGAAGTTACTCTAGTCTGTTTCAAGCAACGGGTCAAATATTTGAAGATGGAGGAATAAACATCAGTCGCGAGGAGTATGCCCATGGGTATACATTGTTTGCATTTGATTTATCGGCGGACCTGTCACACGGCGAACATTTCAATTTAGTGAAAAGGGGAAATCTGAGACTTGAGATGCACTTTGAGGACCCACTACCAAGGACTGTGAATATCATAGTATATGCTGAATTTCAAAATATAATAGAAATTGATAAACACAGAAACATTATATTTGATTATTCGACATGAATACTTTACAACTGTTCGACATAATGAATTTGGACCCACATCTCAGACAGTTTAGTTTGGGAGTTTTTGCCAGAAATTGCTTACCGAGAAGATTACCTGTCAAGAGACCTGTGGTGTTTATAGCTAATACGGACCCCAGCACCAGGAAGGGTGAACATTGGGTGGCATTTTACGTCGGTTCACAAAAAGCTGAATACTTTGATTCCTACGGTTTGCCCCCGCAACACAGGACATTCGAGAGATTTCTAAACAAGCATTCAAACGGGTATCAATTTAATCCATTATGCATTCAAGGATTAGAGCCTGTGTGTGGCCAGTATTGTTTGTTTTTCTTATTACTGCGCTGTCGTGGCGTATCTATGGCAATGATCACTAACATGTTTACAAATAGTTTATCAAAAAATGATTCATTAGTTAAATATTTTATCCGTCATCGTCATTCAATCTTGGAAAATGGATCCGCTCGGACGAAACTCGGTAATAGGCAGTTTAAGAAGAGACGTAAGCGACGAAGAAGAACGAATGGTATTTAGGACAGCGCCACCAGTTCCAAGTATTTCGTTTGAACATGAATTTAATCATTTGACAGAGATGGATGTCGAAAATATGTTACGTGGGGGTGTTCTTCCGCCATTATATCCCAAATACGCTTTAGAAGCTCACAGATTGAAAACTTTTGAATCGATGTTACCGAGAGAGTGTGCTAAAATGCCAAAAGAATTAGCACGATGCGGATTTTTCTATTTGGGTACGGAGGATAAAACCAAATGTTTCTATTGTGGCGTCCAGATTTGGTGTTGGTCGACAGCGGATAACGTCAAAGAAGAACATGAAAGATTCGAGCCATTATGCGCATTTCTAGAGAGCATTCCAAAGGAAGAAGTGAAAGAAGAAGAAAAAGAAGAAGAAGTGAAAGAAGAAGAAGAAAAAGAAGAAGTGATTCTAACAAACAATACAAACCGTAACATGAACTGTTGTGTCTGCTTGGATGTACAAGCAACCATTTTAATTAGACCCTGTAACCATTTGTGCATCTGTGAAAAATGTTGTAGAGAATTGACGTCATGTCCCGTTTGTCGCAAAACAGTACATGAATATCTAAAAGTATTTTTGGTTTAGATCAAAATACTCGAGAGTTAAACATTTAAATTTAATCGAATTTAATTGAATTTAATTGAATTTTCATTTTTGTTTGATGTGTATACTTATTGAAAAAATTGTTGTAAATATTTTAATTTTTGTATTTAAATTTATGTAATCTATTTGTATGAGGAGATTTTGATTTCATAATAAAAAAAAAAAAGGTTGGAAGCTAAAAATTGTTGGTTATTTGAATCCGTTTCGTCTCCACCACAGAGTACTCATCAGGCGGTCTGCTGACGGACTTAAGTGCTGCCGTCAACTAAGACTTAAGCACTATTCATGTACCATTTCATCAGCTCAGAGAGATTGACGAAATGGTACATGAATAGTGCTTAAGTCTTGGTATCCGCGACGGATATGTGGGAATAATAATCTTATTCATTTGCCCAATCTCCCTTTATACATATCCGCCCATACTTCACCATGTTCAACTCAAATCTCTAATGGTATGGTACTGCAGCCATCCTCCTGTACTTGTCTCTTCGGGTAAAAGTAAGAGAGTCCTGATCGTTCCTGTAAGTAGGTGAAAATAGAGTTGTTGTGTACCAGGAAACCGCGATTAAACCCTGATCCGCTTTCCTTTTTTTCCAGTACAGCTAGGTATTTCTGTCTGTCCAATTTGTTTTGTCGCTTGCTTATCCCTTTGCAGCTCAGTTTGTCTGTGTCTCCAAAACAGTAATACGTCTTACTGCAAAGACTGATTATCCCATCTCCTTTAAATTCTTCTTTAAACAATCCTGGTGTTCGTTTGTCAAATCTTTTGCGGTCATCACAGCACGACATTGGTTTCCATTCTTGTCTACGGAGTTTAGTTGTTTTAAAATCTTCCTTGTGAAACTCACATGCTTCTGCTGGAAACCACTTGTCCCATTCGGTGTAAAATTGCTCTCTCAACTCAGGCTTGACAACATCTTCGAAGTGGGGTGCTGATAATGACATGTATGCTGAATCGGTGTCCATCTCACACATGATAAAATCCTTTCTGTCCACAAAAACATCCAAAAAATCATAATAAAATTCTAACATCCGCAGTTTGGCATATTGGTAGACAAAATAGCCAATCTGTAATGGCAAATTGACTTTTATGCGTTTTTTATTCCTCTCCACTTCAAAGATATCATCATCCAATTGATTAAGTGTTCTGAAGGAAGCGTCGTTGATATATTTGGAGACATCAGCGGCATCGCAATACCTCACATCGCGTTGTTTTTCCTTTGAAGTTAGAGTTTTCCCATACGCAGCATTCCCAAGAAGTTTGTATGAATCAGCCAAAATTGCCTTATCTGGGTCGGAATCTCCAGCTCGCCTAGCGGTTGACACTTGATCTCCAAAAGCCTTGAAGCACTCTTTGCCTTCATATTCGATAATTTCATAGATATGTGTCACTTCAAGTCCGTGCTCAAGATACCATTTCAGCAGTGGTGATGCAAGTAGAATTTTTTTACCATGATAGCTTCCAATGAGACTCCGTCTTGGCTGCTTCATAGTTTGGTTCTTTTCTGCATAGGCGCTCATATGGGCTCCAATATCTTCTCTCGAAATATCAGTATTTTTGAAGATCGGGGTCATCTCCTGGAAGTGTTCTCTAAGCCTCTGGGGTACTGTGATGTCACATTCCACAAGACCAAAAATGTCATCCTTTTTCACACCAGTCAAAATAGCAGCTTGGGTCATATTTCGAGGTTTGCGAAGCTGTTGTTTTCTCAGTTCTGGAATGTCGTTTTTAAGTGAAATCCACTGGCATTCCCACATCTCCTCAAGAGAATATCCAAGATCTTTGATATATTTTGAATTTTTCTTGGTTTCTTCATACAACTCTGCCATAGATTTATCCCTTACTTGATTTCTTTCCAATTGTTGTCCGTTTTTATCTGTGTTGAGTCTGCATGGATGCCCGTGCCACCAACAACCATGATACTGAAAAACGGTCTGAGTAGACTTGCACCACCCATCCACAGGTAGGCGTCGACGACCTATGCGTTTCTCTACCCCGTTAGCCTGATGCCGAATTTCGATTCTATCCTTTTCCGCGATGAAATCTAACCATTGTTGAGCCATGCGTCCATAAGTTGATGTATATTCTGCCTTGAAGTTGTTTTCATGGCGGCGTCGAATGTACCAACCGGTGGGCATTTTTTGCATCAAAGCCCAGAGGTAGAGGGCATTAGCATCATATCCAATAACGCTCTGGCACAGTTTTGCATTGTCTCCATATTCCATTTTTCTTATTTGAGTTATTCCTTTTTCTTGATATCGGTCAAATTCTATGGATGGTCCTCCTACAATGTTGTTTTTGACTAAATGATATAGATCTTTGTTCTGCTCGTTGAACATGGTGAAGTATGATTTTTGATCCTTTGTGTTGAACAGATATTTTAGGGTTAGTCCAGGAACACTAATTCCGTCTTTCAGCATGTCTATGTTCCGATCTTGATAAAAGCGGAATTGCTTTTCCACAGCTTCTAAAAACGGCTTCACATCTCTGTTGTTATACCAGATTAAGAAATCCCGGAAGGTAGTCATGTTATTTTCGCTCCATACTTGTTGGCAGTATTGATATTCCTCAGCCGAGATATTCTCATTTTTCAAGCTGCTGAAAAAGGCTTCATGTTCTGGCAGGTAATCCTGATCTAATTTGGCTAGGCTGTCTATGAACTCGTAAGGGAAAAATCCTTTTGCTACCGAGCATCCAAAAGCTTTCAGGTACTTGTCGTAACTATAACCAGGCGCCAAATAATTGGTAATATCCAAAAACTTAAAGTTCGCTGTTTTGATACACATAAAGCTGTTGCTTTTCTTCACGTTGAACTTGATTGGACTGTGCTGTAGAAGATATGATAAAAGTTCCTTCTTGACTAAATTGATGTCATATTTTCCGGAGTTGAATCCTAATAGTGGAAGTTCCATCATGTAAGCGTCCAATTCCAAAAGCAATGTTTCCAGTGGATGGATGTCGTTTTCGCCGGTACTGGGTTCAATGCCTTTCATCTTTTGGATTTTTTCCTTTAGTGCTGTAATAGTATCCGCATAGTAGTCCTGAAGGTGGTTGTAGGCGGTAGTGGAAATTTCTCCTACATATTTCATCATGTCACCAATGAGTTCCTGTGTATTTCCGCTGGTGATAAAACACCTTGGCGTCTCAAACTCTGGAACGTTACTGCATATACTCACGCTCAGTGGTATATGCTTGGCCTCCCAAGATCGTTTGTCACTTGCCTCAGGGAGATCCGTTCGGTCAAAATAAGCTTCGAAGTCGTATGCAGCTCGAAACGGGTAAAACCTTTTCTCCTGAGCCACCACTATATCTTCCTCTTCCAGTTTTTCGAAAATTGTTGGTGTGTTATGGAACACACCTCCTTCGTAACGGTAAGTCACTTCATCGGAACAGGTTTTCTCGTGTCGGTTTATGGTGTATGCAGTCTTCCATAGCTTCCCACATTTACGACATGAAAATGATTTGCAATACTGATCTATGTCGGTTATGTAGCTAAAATGATTTTTGTATAGGTTGACATGCATGGTCTCCGAAAACGCGCCAGTACTCCTCTGTACAATTTTGGCCACCACAGCTCCATCCTGTTCCACCAGTTCAAACACTTTGATGTTGACCTCAAACATCCTCTCCACATCTGGTAATTGATCCAATTTTACACCGGCAAAGTTTTGTGCGGACTCATCTGTGTATTTTTGGAACAGTTTTTGGGTGAGTCTGTTTAAGTTGTGTCTGTCAGCTCCACTCCATAGCGCAAGGCATCGAAACAGACAAAGGTTATCATTATAGATAAAATAGTTGTGTTCGTCTTTGATTAGGGTGTTGATAAAACGGTTTTCCATGATGTACTCTGGCATATCTTCTGGTACGCCGCCAATGGGATGATTCGCGATCTTATTCACATAGAAAGTGATGTTTGTGAGTCGATGAACAACCCATTTGGAGTTAGGTCGTTGAAGTCGTGCCCATTCTAATACATCCTCTTTGGTGATGTCATCCAAAAAAACCCAAAAGTCTCTTTCGTTCGAAACCAGTCTGGGAATTTCTAAAATGCCAGCATTATTCTGTGATGGGTGGAAATAACGAAGGTCTCCATTTTCATTATTCCTCAACACATAACCATAACTGCAGTTGATTTTAAAGCGTTGTTGTTGTGGTCTAAACACAGTGTTGACAAATTCCACTTCTTTTCCCACCGTATCACTAATCCTATAGTTGAAAAAATCCTGTACCGGCCTTCCATATACATGGTGGGTTCGTATAGAATCCCAGTGGCGCTCATAGATTTCCAACATTTCTGCTGTTTCCTCGCCAATCAACGCCTCTCCAACAAATTCTACCGGATCTTCGTAATGTGTCGACCGACTTGGTGGGACCTCAATGTGGTTTGATGTACTTGGCTGTGGTTGTGGCTGTGATAATTGTCTTGGTTGAGGTGCTGGTCTTCGCTGTTGTGGCCTTGGTGGTCTGTGTATTGTAGCCCTGTGGCGATTAAAATGTAGGAGCTGCCCAAATGTTTGACCACAATCCAAGCAGTCATAACTACTTAAACACTTCTGACTGTGCTCCCGAAATGTGTCAAGTCTGGCAAATGTTTTGGAACAGTTATCGCATTTATGCTTTTTCTCTCCCCTGTGCACGGCCCTCATGTGGCGATTTCTGCTCGTACGATGGGAAAAGGTTTTGTCACATTCCAGACAGGCATAGCGCTGTAACTCCCGTGCCTCCTCTACATACTCAATTGTTCTTGGGTGGGCTGATATCTGATGTTCTGCCAAGTCTGTTTCATCCAAGAATTCCCAATTACAATCCTACAAAAAAACAAAAAAAAAACAAAAGCGGGGTTAATGAAATGTTCGGTGGTGACAAGAAAGTTTGACCGTTTGTATTTATTTATTTATTTATTTATTTATTTATTTATTTATTGTTGTTTAACGGCGTTTTAACAGCCAAGAGATAACCACCGAGCAACGACGAGTAGCTGTAAGCTCTCCAGCGCCATAACTCCAAACGCAACACCACAGCACAGACAGGGTTAGATTGGTTGAAGATATGCACACCATCGACGTGCAGTACGCCTTAGCAGTCGTGCCTCCATATTGGTAATCGTGCCTCCACGGGGGTAATAGGGATAAAGCACTCAACGACACAGCACGAGAATTCAAATCTATCACAGAATGGTCACCCAGACTATCCGGACTTAACGTTGCTTAATTTGGGCTATTTTTGACGAGAACCGGTTTCGCCGATGCCCCCCTCCCCCACTCCTGTTTATCGTTTGTATGCGAGTAATAATTTACACAGATGCAGCTATAAGACAGCTTCCCCTTGTCAGAAAAAAATATATTTACACAGATCCGCTTTTCATCACAGTCCAATAGTTTTCAAGAAAAATATGCATTATCAAAGCTATATGTCGAAATTATTGATCGGAATTCACCAATTATCATCAGTAAATAATTAATTTTTTAACTTACTGGACAAGTGACTGATTCTGTCTCGAAAGCCATGGGTGTTGGATGTGCCGATTTCTGGTGCTGCTCCAAGCTCGCTTCGTCCAGGAATTCCCAGTTACAATCCTACAAAAAAAAAATAACCGGGGGTTAATGCAATGTTTGGCGTTGGAAATAATGATTTTCCTGCCGATGTCCCCTCCCCCACCCCTGTTTATCGTTTGTATGCGAGTAATAATTTACACAGATGCAGCTATAAGACAGCTTCCCCTTGTCAGAAAAAAATATATTTACACAGATCCGCTTTTCATCACAGTCCAATAGTTTTCAAGAAAAATATGCATTATCAAAGCTATATGTCGAAATTATTGATCGGAATTCACCAATTATCATCAGTAAATAATTAATTTTTTAACTTACTGGACAAGTGACTGATTCTGTCTCGAAAGCCATGGGTGTTGGATGTGCCGATTTCTGGTGCTGCTCCAAGCTCGCTTCGTCCAGGAATTCCCAGTTACAATCCTACAAAAAAAAATAACCGGGGGTTAATGCAATGTTTGACGTTGGAAATAATGATTTTCCTGCGGGGTGGTAGAATAAATTTTATAGAATAAATTTTAAAGAATAAATTTACAATAAATTTAAATTATTTGAAATCATGAAAAAAAATATCGTACGCAGGATGTATTCCAACCAATATTTTCGACATGCGGGCTGAGGGCTACATGTCGAAAATACTCACTGGAATACACCAATTGTCATTAAAATATATATCAGTAAATAATAAATTTGTTTCAACTTACTTGGCAAGTAACTGACGATTCTCCCAATTCCGCTGGAATACTATGAGCTGTTCTTACGGACTCCATTTTCTTCTCGCTCCAATTTACTCGTACAAATTATTATTTTTAAAAAGAATGATTTGAAAGAATGATGGTGTGAATAGACTCAGCCAGTATATATACATCATAAAACAATATATCTCCAGTCACGAACCACTGATAAAGTATTGTTATGTATAAGCCATCAATACTCCAGATAAGTTTAATACTCAAACAATACAGTGTCACCAAGATAACTCTATCAGTAATCCGTATTACCGTTGAGTAATAACCAAAGTACAGATGTCTGATAATACTGTTGAGAAATAACCAAAGTACAGATGCCCCCGATAAAACCGTTGAACAATAACTACGATTTAGATAACACTACTTCCCTAAAGTTACTGGAACAAACATAGATATCTAATATCACAGAAGAATATTTTCAAGTTAAAAAATTAAACAGAAAAAAAAACTTTCCTTAACATTAAATCAAATATATATATTCTAGTTAAATCAAAAAACGGAAATCGAAAAATTAAATTGGAATATTCGAATTACCAGTTCACAAATACCTACCCCAGAAGAATACCTTCTTGGGGCCCCCACAATCATCTCCTCCAGTCCCGCCCCACGAAGGTCCCCCTCCTCCCCCCTCCTCCACCTATGAGACCAAATATATATATTCTAGTTAAATCAAAAAACGGAAATCGAAAAATTAAATTGGAATATTCGAATTACCAGTTCACAAATACCTACCCCACAAGAATACCTTCTTGGGGCCCCCACAATCATCTCCTCCAGTCCCTCCTCCCCCTCCTCCACCTATGAGACCATCCCCCCAAAAATACCCTGGGATCCCCTCCAAAAGAGAACCGAGAAAACCCCGAGAACCCGAGATCCCCGAGATCCCCCTCCTCCCCCGCCTGCCCCCCTATGAGACCATCCCCCCAAAAATACCCTGGGAAAATTCGAATTACCAGTTCACAAATACCTACCCCACAAGAATACCTTCTTGGGGCCCCCAGAATCATCTCCTCCAGTCCCTCCCCACGAAGGTCCCCCCTCCTCCCCCCTCCTCCACCTATGAGACCATCACCCCAAAAATACCCTGGGATCCCCCTCCAAAAGAGAACCGAGAGAACCCGAGAACCCGAGATCCCGAGATCCCCGAGATCCCCCTCCTCCCCCGCCTCCCCCCCCCCCCCCCTATGAGACCATCCCCCCAAAAATACCCTGGGAAAATTCGAATTACCAGTTCACAAATACCTACCCCACAAGAATACCTTCTTGGGGCCCCCAGAATCATCTCCTCCAGTCCCTCCCCACGAAGGTCCCCCCTCCTCCCCCCTCCTCCACCTATGAGACCATCACCCCAAAAATACCCTGGGATCCCCCTCCAAAAGAGAACCGAGAGAACCCGAGAACCCGAGATCCCGAGAGAACCCGAGAACCTGAGAACCCGAGATCCCGAGAGAACCCCGAGAACCCGGGAACCCGAGATCCCGAGAGAACCCCGAGAACCCGAGAGAACCCGAGAGAACCCGAGATCCGAGAACCCGAGAACCTGAAACAGGGGCCTATCTCCACTTTACATACTACTTATATAACAAATATATAGAATAAATAGATTTGCCGGGTGGTTAAAACCATTATTGTACGAGTGGTTTAAATCTGATTACCGGCCCTAATACCTATTTATTTTATTTATACCATACTCTAAATAAATAATACTTAAAATGGAGAAAAACGACACTTTCTATCCCAAACATACGGGTTTGTTTTGTTTACATCTGCACCGGTGGGCAGTACTACCGACTGTACGTGAACGTGAATGCTTGACTGGCAGCTTAACACAACGTTAAAGTTGATTGAATTTACTTTCCTTTTGCAGTCAAGTTATTGTTAACAATTCTTAAATTTTATTTTAAAATATTTAATTGTAGGTGTTTTATACTTAATAAGTCATTGCACGTAGTAGATAGTGCCGCAAAATGTCCCTATGATTGAATGAAACGTCACGAAGTGTGAATGTACTGAAGTTAGCAAATTGCGTCATGCTGACGGTCAAGTTGGATGAACTTCTGACCATAGGTGTAAATTCTGTTTTTAACCGCAGTAGAAGCTTTATACCGGTAATGGGGTTAAAAGATCAAATTTAACCTACATGTTTTTTTCACAGGTGGTAACATAGACGAGGATGGTATAATGATCTTAACCCCATAGGCAATGATAAGCTTCACAATATTGATCAAGCTCAAAATACAATAAATGGTAACAACTCTGATAACATTTCTAACTCTAATGCTGAAAGCAAATGAGATTGTAATAAAGATGAATTAGTTCCTAACTGTGAATCTGTTATAAACAATAATGGTCACAATCTTGTAAGGGGTGATGGTGATGGACTTCACAATGGTGGACAAGCTGATACTAGAACAAATGATAATCGCCTTGATTATATTCCTTTACATGATGCTGATAGCAAATATTATAATAATGAGGATTTTTTAGTTCCTGGGTGTAAATCTATTAAAAATAATGGTCTTAACGGTAATACACCACTGTAAAGCTTATTCATTCCCCTTTCCTCTGATACCGGATACTGTTGGATACGTTGTGAGAATCAAATTTAAGGGGAGTGTAACGAAGATGTGTGCTATCGTTTTCGAAAAGCGAGTTGTGTACCTTGTTAATATTTATATACCATTATAGGGGCACGTCAGCATCGATTCAAAAATGGTATCAAATATCATTTTTCTTTCGATTTCCCAGCTTGTGCCGAGTACCTGTGGTTTGAATCGCGAAGTCTGAATGTATCGAAGTTGGCAAATTGCGTCATGCTGATGGTCAAGTTGGATGAACTTCCGACTATAGGTGTAAATTTTTTTTAACAGCAGTAGAAGCTTTACACCGGTAGTGGGGTTAAAAGCTAAAATTTAACATACAGGCTTTTTTTCACAGGTGGTAACATAGACGAGGATGGTATAAAATGATCTTAACCCCATAGACAATGATAAGCTTCACAATATTGATCAAGCTCAAAATACAATAAATGGTAACAACTCTGATAACATTTCTGACTCTTGATGCTGAAAGCAAATGAGATTGTAATAAAAAATGAAATAGTTCCTGACTGTGAATCTATTATAAAATGAAATGGAACATGGTGAATTGTGATCAAATGTGATTTTCAGTCTGGGGAAAAACCTTCTTTTCCTCCCTTGCGGGTCATGTTTTTTGTCGTGGACATTTAGTCTTTTGCATTTTGTGGGGATGTGCTTCATGTTGAGTTCTTTAGAATAGCCGTGGTTGATATATTTGATGTTTCTAGGGAGTTGTGAGTGAACTTTGTAGTTATTCACCTTTTTTCGTGGCGTTTTTCATTCCGAGATGCGGAAAATTAATGGCAAGTAATCCATCAGGTCATCCTGTACACTGCAAAAATATAGGTTCTCTTTAGAACCCAAACTGGTTCTAATCTTGTCCCTGAGATGGAACCAGTTCTGTTTAAACAGTATTTATTTCAAATCAAATAAATTTATAAAGATTAACATTAAATATTAACAGAATTAAACATAAATTGGGGGGGGGGGGGTTTCAGCCGTAAATTTAGAGCTCATACGAGGTTGTTTCAAATCATTATTAAGCAAAGGAGACATGAACAGTTGGCATATCGAACCAGTTTTGGTTCTATACAGAACCAAAACTGGTTCGATATGCCAACTGTTCATATCTCCTTTGTTTCAAAATGTTTGGCGACTGCATTGAATAAGCTCCAAGTTTACTGCTGAATCTACTTCTGTTCATGTAATATTCTGTTAAAATTTAACGCTAATCTTGGTAAATTTATTTGATTTGAAATAAATACCGTTTAAATAGAACTGGTTCCATCTCATGGACAAGATTAGAACCAGTTTGGGTTCTAAAGAGAACCTATATTTTTTGCAGTGTAAGGAGTGGTAGAACTAGTGAAGATAGTGTGGTTAGTAGGGATATCAAGGAACTGAAAACTTCAATGATCGAGTTGCATAGGAAAAACACGGAAAACTTTGAAAGTATTAAAAACGAGCTTCGAGATATCAAAGGTCAGATCACCAGAATTAACACAACAATGGATGAGATGAAGAGAGACCATGCAGATTTATCTAGAGGTGTTCAATATAATGCAGAGAAACTAGAGGAAGTCGTGACCGGCATTATTCCAGATCTTGAGACGACGAAGACAGCCTATGCAGATCTATCTAGAGGTGTTCAATATAATGCAGAGAAACTAGAGGAAGTCGTGACCGGCATTATTCCAGATCTTGAGACGACGAAGACAGCCTATGTAGATCTGTCTAGAGATATTCAATATAATGCAGAGAAACTAGAGGAAGTCGTGACCGGCATTATTCCAGATCTTGAGACGACGAAGACAGCCTATGTAGATCTGTCTAGAGATATTCAATATAATGCAGAGAAACTAGAAGAAGTCGAAACCGGCATTATTCCAGATCTTGAGACGACGAAGACAGCCTATGCAGATCTGTCTAGAGATATTCAATATAATGCAGAGAAACTAGAGGAAGTCGTGACCGGCATTATTCCAGATCTTGAGACGACGAAGACAGCCTATGCAGATCTATCTAGAGGTGTTCAATATAATGCAGAGAAACTAGAGGAAGTCGTGACCGGCATTATTCCAGATCTTGAGACGACGAAGACAGCCTATGTAGATCTGTCTAGAGATATTCAATATAATGCAGAGAAACTAGAGGAAGTCGTGACCGGCATTATTCCAGATCTTGAGACGACGAAGACAGCCTCTGTAGATCTGTCTAGAGATATTCAATATAATGCAGAGAAACCAGAAGAAGTCGAAACCGGCATTATTCCAGATCTTGAGACGACGAAGACAGCCTATGCAGATCTGTCTAGAGATATTCAATATAATGCAGAGAAACTAGAAGAAGTCGAAACCGGCATTATTCCAGATCTTGAGACGAAAATGCAGAGTTTATTTTCTGAATCTGAAGAAAAACGTTTGTTCTCTGAAATCTATAACAGAAAATATAATTTGTTGATCTATGGAGTTCCTGAACTTTCTGATGAAGACCCATACAAAACAGTGGAAGACTTCTTTGTACAGGATCTCAAACTTGAGAGTATATTTGCATCTGGCATTATTGATAAATCAGTGAACATCCACAGAATTCCAACCCCCAATCACGAAATCCAGCAACCCGCCCCACCAAAACCTTTGATCATAAAGACAGGAACTGACAGGGCTAAACAAACAATTTTGAAATGTGCTCCAAAATTATTCAAGACTCGGAACAGTATAAGAACTGATTTGCCCCCACAGCTGAAACGAGAAAGGGGAAAACTGTCCAGTGTGGCTTTCAAACTAAGAAATGAAAAAGGTTACAAAACTAGTACAAAGGTAGTTGGGGTTAAGGCTATTCTAGAATTTAAAGAAACAGTCAATTCTAACTGGAAACAGTACACTCAATGAACATGATCGCCCCCCCCCCTCCCCTCCCCTCCCCTCCCCAGATGTCAGTTTAACACACCTATAACTCAATCAACCACCAGTCTGCCTGGTATGTAAATATCCAGAGTATAAGAACATTCTAGTACTCAGCCGATGAACTTAGTGGAAAGTTATGTCAGCTGAAAACTTAATGGAAAGTTGCGTCAGTTGTACCATAACATCGCATCAAAAAGCCTCCATGATTGACGCTATTTAACGACCTTAGCTAAACTCACCAGTACATATCAACTCCGATGGCAGTTTCATATAATAGCCTATCTAAACATCTGAGGCCAAAGTAAAAAAAAATGTATGGGTTTGGGTTACCCGACCGACCCTATTTTAAGCATGCGACTCTAGAAATTTTATCGGCCTTTCAAAAATCGCGACCATTATCTTGCACCATAAATCCGAAAACGTCGCTAAAGTGGTACAGATTTTACCGTGTACGTTTCTCCAGTGAAGCAGAACCTGCGCATTTCGTGATTTTAATTCGTGGTATTTCTGATTTTCGTCTGAACGATGTCAACAGTCTTGACTTGAATAAAAAAAGAAATGCCCTCATTCAGGCGAAATTAATAATTTGAAATAATAGCGCAGCAAGTTAGCATAAATCACATCTGATGCACGACAGTGTGTCGCGATTTCTGCAGAATTGTAATGCACGATGGCTGATTGGTAATCAGTACAGTTAAAACCAGAAGTCCTGTCACGAATAGTGTGCTTATCTAGGCTTAATTGTGCGTTGGAATTGCGCGCAATTGCCATATCGAATGGCATCCAAAGCACGGCAGGTTCTCTTGGTTTCTCATAGCAAACACACGCAATGTTTCTGCCAATGGACCTCCGGGTTACCCGGAGGTCCATTGGCTGAAACATTGCTTGTGCACAGACCATATGTACAGAATTTGATATCTTTACTTGGGCTATAACGCGTACATTAACGCGCATATCAGCTTGCTATTTGTGCGCATTTCATGACAGGACTTCTAATTTTAACTGTACTTGTAACAGCCAATCAACAGTTATTAAGTCGCATCTTTTACTGACGTTTGGTGGAAATCAAATATTAGAATGCAGATACTCATAGGACGAGATGATCATTCATCTGCCCCCTACCCCTCCCCCACCCCCCCACCCACACACCTTTTATCAATTCATTTTGTGACAATACAAGAAGTATTTAAAAACACGTATTGCATGATTTTAGTTTTCGAAGATTGATGAGAAGATCGTGCAGGTTGATTCAAGACTGTTAAACATTGAGAAGGCCGAAGTAATGACATTTTCATTTCGATAATTTTTAGCCTACCATTAAGCGCAGCCGTTCTTATGAAGGAACTATGGGATATGCAAGCGTGGTTGAAAACAAAGAACGCTCTCCACGGAATACCGAACTGATGGTGTATGAGAAGTGTTGCGAGCGAATTACGAATTCGGAATGCTCAGCTATTTATAAAGAAAGTTTCAATTTCAAGAGATAGTTGGTGTTCTGTAAAAAATAAAGTATGCATTGGGGTGAAAGATAAACAACAAATTAAATAATTCACTGGGTACTTTGAAAATGCAGATCAACAGAAAGCCAATACCCCACCCCACCCCCACCCGACACATTCCCTCTGTAGAACCCCCAAGTTCTCATGAATGCGTATCCTTACATAGTGGGAAGCATGGGTAGGAAATTGCCACCAACGCCCCCCCCCCCCACCCCCTCACCCGACCGCTAGCTTCGTTTTTTTAAGTAAAAGGTAAACAAGAAAATACAGCAGTGCTGTGCAAAAAAGGACGACGATAATATGTCAATACAGTTTTACTGAAAAGACAATCTTTAAAATAATAAGACTGAGTATCACAAATGTAGTTCATGATTCGGACCAGATTTTTATATAGGACGTTTCGGCCCCAGATCTATGGACCATTCTGACCATATTTCTGGCCGATTCGGACCAGACTATGGGACGATTCGGTCCATGTTTGTGGACGATTTGGACCAGGTTTCTGGGCGATTTGCCAAACAGACACACAAACTACACAAGCCAGCACAGACATACACTCTTCATAAGACAGCACAGACTTGTCATTTGAAGTAAATAGGCCTAGAGCTTTATGTGCCAGTTTCAATAAGCCATTTTCATTAATTTCACTGAAAAAATACCGACGTACCGGTATTGTTTGTAGTTATCACAACAGATAATTCTGAGAGTAATTATGAAACAGCTAATCCTGTGCTTCTGGGTTTTTGCAATGCATTTTGGGTCCGCATACCGAATTTGGTCAAAATCGGCATAGTAGTTAGCCCGTTGCTAAGGGGGGGGGGGGGGGGCTCTCGTTGCTAATGACGTCGCGTGGCGTCAAAATTGATCTATCTGTTTTCATTTGCAATGAATTTTGGGTCCGTATACCGAATTTGGTCAAAATCGGCCCATTAGTTAGCCCGTTGCTAAGGAGGCACTCTGATTGCCAAGGAAGTCACGAGACATAAACTTTGATCTGTCTGTTTTCATTTGCAATGCATTTTGGGTCCGTATACCGAATTTGGTCAAAAGCGGCCCAGTAGTTACCCCGTTGCTAAGGGGCGCTCTGGTTGCTAGGGAAGTCACGTGACGTCATCATTGATCTATCTGTTTTCGTTTGCAATGCATTCTGGGTCCGTATACCAAATTTGGTCCAAATCGGCCCAGTAGTTAGCCTGTTGCTAAGGGCGCGCTCTGGTTGCTAGGGGAGTCATGAGACGTCAACATTGATATGTCTGTTTTTATTTGCAATGCATTTTGGGTCCGTATACCGAATTTGGTCAAAATCGGCCCAGTAGTTAGCCCGTTGCTAAGGGGGCGCTCTGGTTGCTAAAGAAGTCACATGACGTCAACATTGATCTGTCTGTTTTCATTTGCAATGCATTTTGGGTCCGTATCCGAATTTGGTCAAAATCGGACCAGTAGTTAGCCCGTTGCTAAGGGGGCGCTCTGATTGCTAGAGAAGTCACGCGACGACACCATTGTCCTGTCTGTTTCGTTTGCAATGCATTTTGGGTCCGTATACCGAATTTGGTCAAAATCGGCCCAGTAGTTAGCCCGTTGCTAAGGGGGCGCTCTGGTTGCTAAAGAAGTCACATGACGTCAACATTGATCTGTCTGTTTTCATTTGCAATGCATTTTGGGTCCGTATCCGAATTTGGTCAAAATCGGCCCAGTAGTTAGCCCGTTGCTAAGGGGGCGCTCTGGTTGCTAGGGAAGTCACGTGATGTCATCATTGATCTATCTGTCTTCATTTTCAATGCATTCTGGGCCCGTATACCGATTTTGGTCCAAATCGGCCCAGTAGTTAGCCCGTTGCTAAGGGCGCGCTCTGGTTGCTAGGGAAGTCACGAGACGTCAACATTGATATGTCTATTTCTGTTTTTATTTGCTATGCATTTTGGGTCCGGATACCGAATTTGGTCAAAATCGGACCAGTAGTTAGCCCGTTGCTAAGGGGGCGCTCTGGTTTCGTTTGCAATGCATTTTGGGTCCGTATACCGAATTTGGTCAAAATCGGACCAGTAGTTAGCCCGTTGCTAAGGGTGCGCTCTGTTTGCTATGGAAGTCACGTGACGTCATCATTGATCTATCTGTTTTCATTTGCCATGGATTCGTATACCGAATTTGGTCCAAATCGGCCCAGTAGTTAGCCCCTTGCTAAGTGCTTGCTCTGGTTGCTAGGGAAGTCACGAAACGTCATCATTGATCTATCTGTTTTCATTTGCCGTGCATTCTGGATCCGTATACCGAATTTGGTCCAAATGGGCCCAGTAGTTAGCGCGTTGCTAAGGGCGCGCTCTGGTTGCTAGGGAAGTCACGAGATGTCAACATTGATCTGTCTATTTTTATTTGCAATGCATTTTGGGTCCGTATACAGAATTTGGTCAAAATTGGCACAGTAGTTAGCCCGTTGCTAAGGGGACGCTCTGGTTGCTAAGGAAGTCATGTGGCGACACCATTGACCTGTCTGTTTTCGTTTGCAATGCATGTTGGGTCCATGTATCAAAATTGGTCAAAATTGGCACAGTAGTTTGCCCGTTGCTAGGGGCGTGCTTTACTTGCTATGGACGTCACGTGACATAATCAGTGACCCATTAACCCCCCCCCCCCCCCCCCCCCCCACACACACACACACACACACACAACCAATATATTAAGGGTCCCTTGACGCAATGAGGGTGAAAGCAATGGTGGAGAGCCATCACTTGTTCTAGCGTCCGCGTATCCTTGAAAAAAAGTAACCTCATTTGTCCCCGGTTCCTTTGGGAAAAATCCCTGAAAGTTTAATCAGCCAGAGTCATTCTCGTGAAGTCTCATCTCGTTAACTACTTCCTACGTTAAAAAAAGTGTGAAATTAGTATAAAGGACTCACGAGTTTCGACGTCGGCTTCCCAGCTGGCACAGTTGGTTGAGGAACGTCCTGTAGAGATTGAGGAGGAAAGGGAAGTTGCTATTTCGCCACTTCCAACCCCTCACTCCCCTCTTCCTTCGTTCTCGGACAACCAGGACAAGGAGCAACTAACACCAAAACAACCTTCACCAGCTTCACAGACAACCTCTAAAGAACATTCAGACATGACAAAAGCACTAATATGAAATAGGTGCTACCTAAAGTGCGAACGTAGTTACAACTTACAGTACGTATAGAGTGTATTATCACTAAATCACCCGCAGAGTGGAGATTCCACCCAAGCAATAATTGCAAATTTGTTGCAAAGCATAACAAGCACAAGCAAAGTTCCAGCGAATGAATCCCTGGGTTAAACTCGGAGGTCCATTGGCTGAAGAATTGCTTGCGCTTTTTCCCATGTGTGCAGAATTTGAAAGTAATACTTTGGGTGATAACGCCACTCCTCGGGTCATTTTCTTACAATCCACTCTCCACGTACTGTATTTTGTAAATTTGAATGAAAAATATGCAGAGGATGTCATAGTGTGTGTGTAATTCCGTACCCATCACCAAAATCATTTCGTACCCAAGTGATTTCGTACCCAAAACCATTTTGAACACTTTAGAAAAAAGTAAATTTGTTCCCAAAAAATAATAATAGAATGTCCATGGCAATATTCATGGCAGTTTATTTGCCAGGGGTATAATTTGAAAAAAATAAGTATTAAATTTAACATTTATAAGCAAAACTGATCACAACGTAGCATTAAGTAATGAATCCACCACCTTTAGAATTAATTATTTATTTATTGGTTTTTAATGTCACATACTTATGCACAATAGGTAATCGTGACCGTGACAGTTTTACGGGGTCTAAGTCGGTCAGAGCGGAAAAATAAAATCTAAACTCTTTCATATTGAACTAATGGGTCTCCTATTTCATGAGGTGACAAAATATAATTTAATTAAAGTTTTTATTTAATATATATGCACATTCATCCATTTAGGTTTCATTTTGTACTATTATTCATTGTTCAAACTAACAACTATTTGTTTTGTAATATCATGCACAACTCAGGCTGCACAGTGGGGAAAATAATGTTAAATACTTGTGACTGATACTTCCAAAAGGCCACTCTCTCAAAGCTGGCTGGACTGTCCATGTGTACCAGAGCAGTGTGCTCACTGTGCTGCTTGGAACATGTCGCGTGAGAACCATAAGGTTCTATCTTCCAGCGGAAGATAGAACCTTATGGTTCTCACACGACGAATTGTAACACCCATTGCATGAGAAAGTTTGATAGCTTTGAGAAGCAGTGCAAAATACGAAAGAGCTGCTGACTGGGATTGACAATAAGTCCTTGAGAGAAAAAAAAGACAACAGAAGAATGAAATGGCGCATCAGTCGGGAAAGTACTTGATTCCTATTTCTATGTTCTAAATGATCATATCTGTAGTACTGTCATGTTTTTGTATTTTCTACTCCATATTATTCGGATTTGATCCCCTATTTTTATTCATTTTCACCAGGCTGGACTGCAGTCTAATTCTCATGATGCACTGTTTTGAACTAAATTCTTAACATCTTCCATAGCTGTAGATAGTTGGAGTTATGATGGAATTTTGAGGTTATTTATCCAA
Organism: Pictodentalium vernedei; assembly: GCA_031216915.1. Classification (NCBI taxonomy): domain Eukaryota; kingdom Metazoa; phylum Mollusca; class Scaphopoda; order Dentaliida; family Dentaliidae; genus Pictodentalium; species Pictodentalium vernedei. The sequence goes on from CM062290.1 coordinate 467,440,270, forward strand.
GATATGGCACTTTGAAATATTATGAAGTCAGTTTGTAACTTCAGTATAATATTCCACCCTGTACTATTAGTCCTCACCATACTATGATATGGATGACAGTCATAGGAGTATACCCCCCTCTCATATTCCCAATAAAGTTGACACAAGAAACATGAGGACATTGGTCAATGGATGAATATGCATATAGAATTAGAATATGAAATACAGATCGCTCTCACCAGTCACCACATTTCTCAACAACCCCCAGCCCCCGGCCCCACCCACAACCACACTGCCAACACACCACCAATTTCACTGTGACCCACCCATGCAATGAAAAGAAGAACTACAGTTTGATGCTAATAGAATTCCTCAACACCTTTATGGTGAGCAAGACCCTACTGAATCAGACCGAAAAGTCTGTCCAGGCTAAAGGCTTGTCTAAGAGATTTTACTGAGGAGGGAATTGGAGAAGCATGGAGTTGGAGAAGAGATCGGTGCTCCTAAACACCGGAATGACACGGAATGACACACAAAAATTAATAGTTTTAGCCCCAAATGGTGTTTAAAACCTACCTAGAACGCGGATCGTCATGATGAAAGACAATTTGGCATGTTTCGTTCCAACAAAACTGAAAAGTCGGCAGGTATTGAAACTCCCGAGGGAGTGTGTTTCGACAATGCAGTAGCCTACTTGATTGGCCGAAGTTTTACTGATGCTCATCACTGAATGCTAACTAATCCCATTTTTTGTTGAATGAAAACAATCGGCTAAACATAGGTTTTTATGTTCATAAAAACGGAAAGTGTAATGTTGTAGTGATTAGTCCATATCCCCTCATTACGACTAATAGGGCTTGGCTAACACCCCCTTAAACTTTAAACCCTAAACTGGTTACTTCTGAGGGAGTGATACAGCTGATGTTTTCACAAAATTCTTCATTTAATTTTTTTTTTTTTCGGGGGGAGGGGGGGGGGGGGCTATTTGGAATTTCCGAACGATCACCAGATACCTCATATATTACATACGGCATCCCATTTCCCAGAAGGCTTGATGGCTGACTCCCGGTGTTTCAAAACTAAATAGTTGGAGCTTTCTCCACTCCTTTTTTGTAACCGCTATGGTCAATATACCGGGGCCGCTACCGAATCAGACGTACCAGGAGCCGGACAATCGGTTGACGACATGTGAGCTCGTCTAACCTATACCACCTGTTGTGAAAACTAATAAACGAGCTTGGGAGACGACTAACATAAGCTATCAGCTTTCTGTCGAATCCCTCCCTGACATAGCTACCTATATATCTATTTGCATATCTTTGTTATTCTGTGTTCTATTGTATTTCATGTTTCTTATTCTTTCATCGTTTCTTGTGAAATGAATACAGTTAACAAATTCTTGAATAAATACTGTTTAAACTAAACCGGCGCTTCTGTTTGTGGTTTTCTTTTCTCTTCCTCCATTCAATTTGCCTTGGCACAACATTTGGCTCGCCCTACCGTGGCTGACTCAAACCTTTACCATCGCCATGCCGAAACCGACTGGACCCCCCCCCCCCCTCTCTCTCTCTCTCTCTCTCTCTCTCTCTCTCTCTCTCTCTCTCTCTCTCTCTCTCTCTCTCGGGGTTTTGATGGCACTCCAAAGGTGAACTGCATGGAAACAATAACCGCGTGGAAACTCCTTAAGATCTCATTTGAGGCAATAGGTAAGTTAGGTCTGTGTCATCCAAGTGAAACAAAATTAGGTTAACTTGGTCCCAAGGGATTTTTAAATCCCACATCGTCCCTGGGCGCCTTTGGCGCGATAAAACCTTTCATTCATCGCCAACACTTGCCTCCTGTTACCGTGGGAGTTGGAAACAGCGACGAAAGTCTTCAACTGCTGCCGGGTCTCTCGTCCCTCCCCGAGATTTAAATTTCTGGGAATATATGCTGGCTGGTTCCATCCACATGACTCCCGGTTCTTCAAAACTAAACTGTTGGAGCTTTCTCCACTCCTTTTTTTTGTAACGGTCAGATACCGGGGCCGCTACCGAACCGGCGTTGCTGTTTGTTTGTTTTTCTTTTCTCTTCTCTTCTTCCCACATCGTCCCTGCGCGCCTTCGGTGTGCTAAAACCTTTCATTTATTCATCGCCATCACTTTTCGTTTAGTTTAAACAATATTTATTTCCAACTTTCAGAATATACATGAAACAATATATGACACCACAATAACCCCATTTTACGGAGACAAAACCCCGACTTATGAATAATGCCTCACCTTATCCCCTACGATACCCCCATCCCTGGAAATTCTCTCGAGCTGGAGGCCGGCCGCCACTTCTATTTTTAATCACCCACAAATCACTGACTAAAACCTACGAGATTCTAAAAAAAATCTTTTTTGGTCGGGACTCATTTATTTTTTTGGTCAATACTTACTGGCTTTTCGGCGGTAATAAGCACTTTTGGACTGTTTTGGTCGGTAATTAGTAGGACCGCCGTATTATCATTTTGTTCGGTTATAGATCTGTCATTCCGGTGTTTTCAAACTGTCCCTCGTCAAGTTGAAAAAATATATTTTGTTACCACATGTTATATTTTTTCAATGTTAGAATGTGCTGATGATTAATTTAATTAAATAAAATTTGCTGGTCAATAAGAAATAGATGTCATTCCGCGTCATTCCGTGTCATTCCGCGTCATTCCGGTGTTTAGGAAGACCCCTCAGAGATACAGATCACCATTGAACCAAAAACCTTTCCAACAATTATTGTGCACACTTTTTGAGAACAGAACTCACAAAACAATAAAAGTTACAACACAAATCCCTGGCGTGCAATCCGTCTATGAGTTGAACATTTACAGGTTCTTATACAGTAGTTGGGGGCGCGGTGGCGTTGCGGTAACCGGTTTTCGTCAAGATCACCGAAGTTAAGCAACGTCGAGCCCGGTTTGTCCTCGGATGGGTGACCGTCTGAGCGATCGATTCGGACTCCCGCGTTTTGTCCTTGGGCAAGGGCGCTTAACCCCGATTGTCCACATGGGGGCACGATGACGCCGTGTACTAAGGCGCACTGCACGTCGATGGTGCGCATGTCTTCAACCAATCTATAACTCTGCCTGTGCTGCAGTGCGGAGTTATGATGTTGGGGAGCTGGCAGCTGCTCATCGTTGCTCGGTGGTTCTCTCCGGGAACTCCGGCTTCCTCCACCCGTAAAACTGTCACGGTCATGATTATCCATTGTGCATAAGTATGTGACCTTTAACAATAATAAATAAATAATTATACAGTAGTTTCTAAAAAAATAGTATCCTGCAAAAAAATTAGTAAATTCAGAGTGGTATGCTGTGATTTCACCCAGGGACTTGCTTAGGAGGATTTAGACCGAAGTCATAAGAAAATAATCCAGCATCATCACAGCCCTGTGATTTTCTACTTCCGACATCAAAAAACACAATTTGGCAAAAGTTTTGTTGCCCATCATAACATTCTTTTCAAATGAATTTGTTATGGTCCTTCAAAATTACAATCCCCCCCCCCACCCCACCCCACCCATCACCACAACCAATATGTTCTAACTAGTGTTCACAGTAATTACTATTCACCAAAAAAACTAATTACTTGCCACGACTCTGTATATTTTTATGGTCTTGTTGTGAAATTCTAGTTTATTCTCTATGCCCCGCCCCCACCATCCACACAGAGGTTTTCTAGCAGTACCCTAAGAAAGTACAATTAACAATTTGATGAATTCTGCGTGCATGCTGCTACCCCTTTCAAATATTTCTTCATGGTCTTGAAAGCGTGAATTTCTGATTGCATCTTTTCTTTTTGTGTTTGAAAATTTCCTAATTATGGTGAATTCTTAGCAGCAAGAAAAGATTGTTTTCCCAATTTTTTTGCGAAGATTTCTGACTTTTTATCACTTTCAAATTTCATAACTCAGCAATCTGTGATGGGATTTGGGTGGAGGCATTAATTAAAATACCCACACTCTGCCTCCATATCACTTCTTATATTTTCAAGTACCTACATGTAGTTTAAGCAGGTTGAAATTTTCTGAAAGGTGGGGTGGGGAGGGGAGAGGGGGTGCAACAAATACATTCACCCATTCAACCTCAATACTTCAGGTTCTAAGTAGGTTGGAAAGGGTCTTTTTTTGGGGGGGGGGGGGCATCATCACCCCCCATCGAACCCAAATCTGTGGTTGTATTTTTAACATGCAAGTTGGTTAGAACATTATGTAGCTTAACTTTATGTAGCCCTTTCTGCAAATTTGATCAACACATTGTCTTTCCATCACAAGTTTTCTTGATACCGACTGATCGCTACAGTGACGGCGCCAAGATTTCAATATTTCTTTTTTGGGGGGGAGGGGGTGGGTGGGGGGGGGAGCTTAGGTAAGCTATGGAGGCGGGGGTCCAAGGTCTCGATGCCGAAGGAATCTCCCAAATGCCACGGGCCTTATAGTTTGCAGAGGGAACGGGATCCCCCCCTCGCGTGTGTGGGGATATTATGAAGTTCTCCCCATGAAAGATTTCTATCTTTGGAGGCCCTGGGAGTGGGAGCGATATCTGAACATTTCTACAACACCCGACATGACGTGTATTGTTGTGTGTCGATCGTTTGCGGTGTGAAATTGGGTGGGAAAACCACGGTCAGATCGATAGAAATTTGAAGTTTGATTTGGGGGGGGGGGAGTGGGAGGGACAGCTATCCCCCTCCAGTGGCACCGCCACTGGATTGTTAAACGTCATGTAAAAAGGATCAGATAGAAAATGAATTCAGTATCAGTGAGTGTAAGTAAAAATGTCTGGTATCAAATTTATGGAATTAATTCCGACGATTTAATTTGTAATTATAGTCCGATTTAGCTGGTCGCCTAAATATAATAATATTAATAAATTGCATTTGGAATTGGATTTGGGGACTGACAGACTGACTGTTTGAACAGACTCGATCACTGATCAAACACGACAGTAGTTCACCTGATCTTCCTTATCTTTAGAAGGAATCAGTCATGAACTATTTACTGAATGATTTTATATTCAAAACCAAAATGTATCAACACTGCATGTACACGTATTGATAATTGTCTCTTGCAATCACAGCCCGAAGCGGCAAACCGTCTTTCCTAGCGAAAATTGGTATACAACGTTACAAGAAGCACCACGTGACGCAAAAGTGGGTCAATCCGAAAGAAGCAACAATTTTCTGTGGAGTTTCCACTGCAGTGGAGGTGCTTGGGTGTAAGTTACTGTACACTGTATCACTTCAAAACCTCAAAAATGAAAAGTTCGTGTTCGAAATATCATTACCAGGTACCGGTACCGTAACTTCTTGATAAATATTAAAGCGGAAAAAATCGTTCAAAAAATTTTATTATGTCAGGAAAAAGGGAAAAAATTACGATCCGAAAAGTACAAAGCACTGCAATGAAGAGCAAAGTCTCAGGAATCCCATTGTGTCCCTCTTTTAATTGTATATTACGTATCTTCCAGCGGAAATCGTCCTAAGCACGAGAGGGGTAAACCTTTTGTTTACAAAAAGAGCGTCAGAAATGAGAAATGCGATAAAACATCGACTCGTCGTTTTTAAACGTCTCGCGAAAGGAAAATACTTACAATTATAGAATTTCTTGCAGACACACTTGTTCTTATATATTTTATTAACAAGCGTACGACTTTGTGGCCAACAATTTTGATTTTTTTTGGCCAAGCAATTCAAGTTTAAAAAATGAGCGAGAAATGCAGCGCAACTTGCGTTTCTTTTGTGTTGTTGTGGTTTCGATTTTTGACGGAACCTGCCAGATGACGCCATATCCGATATCTATGGGTGACGCTATTCCTGCACGTTCACCTGTTCCTTTTTCAGAAATCTAATTCGATTTCTACCAATGAAAACAATACAATTTGATCAACGTCGACTCCTATTTTTCGTCCATGGTGTTTACTTCCGGACACAGATTTTTGGATTGCATGGATATATATTTTTCTGAAATATTCTAAATTTCGATCTTATATTTTCACACATACACACACGTTACCATTATGCTCTCTTCGTTCGCGGCCTTCGGCCGCTCAATACGTTCGCTATTAGAAACCCGGCAATTCTTGGCTGAATGCAAAAAATTCAATAAACGCAGCGAAGAAAGGGACAGACGTTCCGAAGAAATCGATAAACTGAAGAAGGAATTCATCAAAAGACAAAGACAACTGACAGACACAGCTAATCACTCAACAACTCCAACCATCACTTCCACGGTCTCTCCATCACAGCCTCCTCCTCCAAAGAAGTCACAACGAAAGTACAAACGCGGATAAGCTGCTTCCTCCGCCTTGCCTCCTTTACCACGCTAGAACATAACCAAAACATTATACAGCTAACGAGGGTCGAAAGGGGCTTGCTCCTCAAATTGTCCCTGCGCGCCTTTGGCGCGCGAAACCATTTGATTTGAGACGTCGGCTTCGCCTCCGTCTCAACTCGGGCGCCTCCGGAGCCTTCGTCCTTTATAAAAAGTATTCTCAAGTTGTGTGGGTGGCCAATGTCATCTTCGATCAATGAGGTTTAAACAGGGCTAGCATTATTAGTTATAAAGGAACGCTGTATCAAACACATCAATGCGTATTTATTTTTATCCATCACGGGTGCCTGTGTGAGTTTGTGTGAGGGGGAGGAAAAATATATCTGTAAAATCCCCCCCTCTCAACACGTGTTTCCGTAACTGCATGGTTTGGTTGGCATGCTGTGTTCACCTTAGGATACCTTAGGATCTTCTAGTGGACGCAGGCAGATTCTGCCTTAATATCCGCATCTGTGTTCCTGCTAATTGTTTTATCGGGTTTTACATAATCTGCCTTAAAATTGTATTTCATATCTAGCTCCGACCAAAAGCGATCAAGTTTAATTTCAAAGCTCATTACAGTTTTACTGTTTTTGGTAGGCCATTCAGTATTTCTATTGATCTGCCCAGAAGGCATTCTTCTTAATTTCCGAGTTACTCTGTTTCTTCATCAGTTTGTAGTTACGTCCTCTTGAGGTCTTATTTGTACTGTATTCTAACATTGTTGAGGTTACTTCTTCGTCATATTGTCGTCTGAGTGCTAGAATGTTCTATGTCCCCTATGGGACATAGAACATTCTAGCACTCAGGCGACGATATATGCCATGGCTTATTTTAAATAATTCGATCAAATCTCCACGTAATCTTCGATATTTGAAGGTTGGCATGTCTAGTTTTTTTAGTCTTTCTGAATATGGTAAATCTTTTAATGATGGTACCTGTTTTGTTGCTCTCTTTTGAACTTTTTCGATGTTTGTTATTTCTTTCTGTTTATATGAGTTCCAAATGCAGGCTGCATATTCTAAGTTCGGTCTAACGAGTGCTTGATACAAAGACTTGAAGCTTTTTTCATCTAGGTAAGTATATGCTCTTCTGATAATCCCCATGATCTGGTAGCCTTCAATGTCTGTGCCATAATATGTTCTTCAAAGCTTATATTGTTGTCAACAACCACTCCAATGTCCTTTTCTTTTGTGGATTTTCCTAATATTATCTTAATACCACCATTATTGTTTAAGAAATTTTCTTTCTCACAATCGTGCAGCTTCTTTTGTTTGGTTGATACTGTCATTATCTTGCATTTGTTTGGATGGAATTTTAGCAACCATGTATCCGACCATTGCTGCAAAGCTGATAAATCTTTTTGTAGAATCCTTTCGTCCTGTTTATTTTTTATTTCCCTGTAGATTTTTGTATCATCCGCAAAAAGGTATAATGGTGACTCAACACAATATGGCATATCATTTATAAAATAGGTCCTAAGACACTCCCGTGAGGTTACTGACTTCCATTCTAAATAATACCCATTTACCATAACCCGTTGTCTTCTTTCAGCCAGAAAGTTTGCTATCCGTGTTTTTATTTTTCCTGTGATCCCATAGCTTTCCAATTTGTTGAGGAGCCTTATGTGTGGTACCTTATCGAAAGCCTTCATAAAATCCATAAAAATGACATCCAAGGTCTGTCCATTATCTAGAATAGAGGTCCATTCTTCCATCACTCTCATTAACTGTAATACTGTAGATCGACCCGATATGAACCCATATTGTTTCTAGCTGAATAGCTTAAATTTTTTCATGTGGTTTACAATTTCTTCTCTCATAAGTTTTACCATTAATTTGCACATCATGCTTGTCGGGCTAACAGGTCTATGATTTCCTGGGTCTGACTCCTTCCCCTTCTTGAATAAGGCACTGATATTGGCCCCCTTCCACGTAGATGGCACTTTTCCACTGTGTAGGGGTGTATTGAAGATACTCTGTATTGGTTCACTCAGTGTATGTATACATTCTTTTAACACTGTGGGGTGAATTCCATCTGGTCTCTGCGATTTCTCTATGTTCAGTTTTTTCAAAAGATTTGTAATTTTTTCTTCAGAGTAGTAGTTTTCATCTATGTCCGGTAAATCTTGAGTTCGTGGTAATGTTGGCCTTTGAGTCTCGTTCTCTAATTCTTCAGTAAATGCACTCACAAAAAATCTATGCAAGGCATTTGCTTTCTCCTCGTCTGTTTTAGACATTGTAAAATTTACGGAGCAGTCTGTTTCCTTCAGTTCGGAAATTCCAGTTCTGACCTTTCTTTTTGAGTTCACATACTGTCAGAATTGTTTCGGGTTCGACTTGATATTTTGTGCAATTAATTTCTCTTTGCTTCTTTTTGCTTTTCTCACTAATCCATTCACTTGATTTCTAAGTTTAACATACTCTTGATATTTCTTTCCGTCCCTAGTCTCCATGTATCGCTGCCAACATCTATGCTTCTTCTTAATTTTCTTGATTGTAGTTTCGTCTGGGGAGGTACAGTTGTGTTCTTTAATTAAGCCTGCTTTTTTCGGACTTATCTTTGGTACATTCCTTTCAATGACTTCATTGTATTTTACCAAACATTTGTTGAATAGAACAGAGTCGTCATCGGTGAGCATACTTTCCCAATCAATATTAAATTCTTCATTCATTTTGGTATAATTTCCACGTGTGTAGTTTCTGCGGTTGTTGCTACATTTCTTTTCTTTCACATTTAAATGTATATCTTAGGACACAGTGGTCATTTTTTCCAAGTGGGCTCTCATATTTAATGTCTTCAGTCATTTCTTGTTCATTTGTCAAGATTAAATCTAGAATATTTGGTTCGTTGCTTCCTCAGCATCTAGTAGGTTTGTTTATGTGTTGTGTCCAAAAACAATCTTTAATACAATCCACAAAAGCTGATCCCTCATCATCCTTGGAGGTATATGTTACCCAATCTATTTTTGGAAAGTTAACGCCACCTGTGACCAGTACATATCTAAATCCATTTTTTTTCAGTCGTAATTTATCGTAGCAGGTCTCTTAGGTTCCTGTTATTTTCCTCACTCGTGTTGGGGCTTTTGTAAATGCATCCCACTAGTAGTCTATCTGTTTTATGTATTTTAATTTGTATCCATTTACTCCCTTCAAATTTGTTGTTTGCTTGTATATTTACTTCTTCGGCAGCCCATTCTGTCTTTGAGTATATAGCTATACCCCTTTTTGTCATTTTGATCTGATGTGTGTATTGCAAGGTCATATTCCTCAATTTGGAATTCAGCCTGCATCAGAGTAAATCTACTATTCTTCGGCAGTAGTTCGGTGACTGTTATTATATCTGGTTTATCTGCATCCGATAAAATTCTTGTTCTCAGTTCTGCCAGTTTATTCAATAGACTGTCTGCATTTGTGTACAGGCAAACTAAACTTTTTTTATCTTTTTTTGTTGTATTAAAATCCTCGCCCATTAACTTACAGTACGTGGAGAGTGTATTATCACTAAATCACCCGCAGAGTGGAGATTTCTGTATCAGAAAATGGAATGGAGGCTGACCCTTCGAAGACTGATAAAATTGTCAATTGGCCTACACCTGTAAATCCTGATGAGTTGCGTGAATTTTTAGGGTTGCAGGATATTACAGGAAATATGTGAAGAATTCTTCTAAAATTTCAAAACCTTTGACAGATCTGCTTCCCCCATCTAATGTTTCGAAGAAAAGAGGTAAAAAGAAATCAAATTACATAGACAAATGGTCATGGGGTGAGGAGCAGAACTTAGCTTTCTCTAAACTAAAAGAGTTTTTATCAACACCACCGGTTTTAGGTTACCCAGATTGCAGCCAACCATTTGAGTTACATACAGATGCCAGCTCATGTGGTTTGGGTGCTGTATTATATCAGACTCAGAATGGACAAAAGAAAGTAATAGCCTATGCAAGTCGTGGAATCAGTAATTCTGAACGGAACTATGCTGCCCACAAGTTAGAGTTTTTGGCTCTAAAGTGGGCAGTTACTGATAAGTTCCACGATTACTTGTATGGTCACCGCTTTGTTGTTTTTATGGATAATAATCCAGTGACATATATTCTCACCACAGCAAAGTTAGATGCAACATCACAGCGATGGCTGTCGGCATTAGGTGCATTTGACTTTGATATCAGTTATCGTCCTGGTAAATCCAATATGGATGCCGATAGTCTTTCCAGGTTGCCAACATATACAAGGGAAATTTCTTGTGATGAAAAGATTGACAAGTCAAGTGTCAAAACTATTTGTAATTCAATGCAGGTTCAACAACCTTTTCTGAACAGTATGTGCTGTTCAGTATCAGTGTTGGATACCCTGGAAGACACAACTAGCCAGGAGATAGATGATATGACAGATAGAGATTGGAGACGAATACAAGAGAAAGACAACATTATAAAGCCACGGATGACAGCAGTTCGCTCTGGTATCCGTCCAAAAAGATCAAGTTTACCTCCTACTAAAGAGCACTCGGCCATGTATCGACATTTCAACATGTTTAAACTTCATCGTGGCGCACTGTACAGAGAAGCTGCTTTTAATTCCCAGCCACAGCAACAATTGGTGTTGCCATTTTCTCATGTCAAAAAAGTTCTGACATCTTTACATAATGATATTGGCCATCCAGGTAGGGATAGGTGCATATCATTAGTAAAAGAGAGATTTTATTGGCCGGGAATTGACAGCATGGTAGAGAAATGGATCGAAAACTGTCCAAGATGTTTGCGCCGTAAGTCACCTACCAATTCCAGAGCTCCACTAGTTTCCATCGATACATCATATCCATTAGAGTTGTTATGTATGGATTTTTTGACACTGAAGACTTCCAAGGGTGGCTACCAGTATCTTTTAGTCATCACAGACCACTTTACAAAATATGCGCAAGCTTATCCCACCAAGAATATGACTGCAAAGACTACAGCTGAAGTACTTTTCAATAATTTCATCATACATTATGGACTTCCAGATAGATTACATTCAGATCAAGGAGGAAATTTTGAAAGTGCACTCATTAAAGAACTGTGTCAACTTTGTGGTATACAGAAGTCCAGAACGACCCCATACCATCCAATGGGAAATGGCCTATGTGAGCGATTCAGCAGGACTCTTCTTGCTATGCTCGGTACTTTGGAACCCGAGAAGAAAAAAGATTGGAAGAGCCATGTTGGGCCGCTTGTTCATGCTTATAATTGTACTAGGCATGAGACTACAGGATGTGCACCATTTTACCTAATGTTTGGTAGGGAGCCTCGTCTTCCAATAGATTTACTCTTTGGATTAAAGAAGTCTATTCCAGAAAATTCAACTTCAGAATATGTTTCCAGTCTTCGTGAAAAGTTGACTTCTTCATATGAGATTGCCTCGTCTCTTGCCAGGAAGGCACAGCTGAGACAGAAGACTGGTTATGACTTGAAAGTTCGTGGTGCCTCTGTTAAGGTTGGTGACAGAGTCTTGGTAGAGACATTAGCTTTTGATGGACGACATAAGCTAGATGATCACTTTGATGATGAAATATACTATGTCACCGAGCAGCCGAATCAACAGATTCCAGTTTATGTAGTAGAAACTGAGGCTGGTTTGAAAAAAACATTGCACAGAAATCATCTCCTACCTATCGGTTCCTTACCAATAGAATTAAATACAGGCCAATGTGAGAAATCTCCACAAGATGATCGGATTATTTCTTCACCGAACCAGTCAGGATTTAGGCCAGTTCCAGCTAAACATCATACAGTCAAAAAGAAAGAAGATCCTGGTGTTAGAAACTTTTCTTCAGATGACGAGTCTGAAGAATTGTATGGTATTCTTCCTCAATATCAAACTGTACAACCCACAGCTGTTACTGAGGAAAGGTTTGTCTCGCCCCAACTTGGTGACGGCCAACGTTTGGTGGCAGAGGCAGGGTTCATTTCTCCAGGTGGTGACGACCACAATGCCGAAATTCAAGTAAGTAAAGGGAATGGACCCCAGGTTGCAGATGAAGCTCATGAAGATGCAAGTAGTCTTGATGTTGGTCATCAGGTTATCTCTGATGTATTATCCAGTGATAATACTAATCAAAACCAGTCTGGATTTGAAATAGAGAGGGTAGATAGTGATGGTCCAGTCCTCTCTGAAGCAACCAACGAAGTAGTCTCTTGTAACAGAGTTCCTATTCCAGCACCACGGAGATCTCAAAGAGATAGAAAACCTCCTGCTTGGCTTCAAAAAAATGAATATGTTTTAAGCCAAGTTCCGGAACCGCAAGAAAGTAAGTCCTCCACTGTAAATAAAACAGAGCTTTTAACGAAACTGACAAACAAACAGGTATTTTCAAGTATGTCACCAGACATGCTCCATACAGTGTTTAGTTCTATACTTGAGTGATTTTAATCTTATTATTCTTTTTGTGTGTAAATAATATTTCAGCTTCATGTGTAAAATTGATGCCAACTGGTAAAAAAAAACAAAAAAACTTGTGTTTGGCATTTAAGGTATCCTGAAAACTCATTACAGAATTTAATGTGATGAAATCGAGTTAGTTCATGAAAATTTTGCATTTAGTAGAACTAAATACACTTATTGCTTTCAGTTATTTGCAGGTTTAAACTCTTGAAATTTAAAGTATAATTTTTTTTTTCAGGTTCTGCTAATTTGACACAAGATTTGCTTATTCACTTTGATAAACCAGCTTGTAACTTGTCAATAGGTACAACCATTTTCATGAAATGTGTCATGATGAACAGTTAATTACGAATAATGATGATTTTAATGTACTTTGATCTTTCACATAGAATATTATAAACCGATACATTAATTCACTTTTATCACAATATCATTGGGTACTTACCTATTAGATTTCAGTTCTAACAATACTATCACTAGTATCAGGCACTTTGTTATTTTCAGATATGAACTTCAAATTTGTTTTCTGCAGGATGTTGCTTTGTTTTTAGGGATGGTTGAACTCTGTGTTCTGTTGAATGACAGGGTCGTCATTTTTTTTTCAGCGGGGGGAGAATGTGATAGTGTACAAATTATGCTGTTTACTTATTTATTCTTCCTTCTTTATTATAGGTCATTTTTGACAGAACTTATTAATTTATTATTTATTTCAGCAACTAATTTATTCATTAGTTTTAGCTTATTCATTTCACAGTTTCAGCTGCTAAATTAATTATACTGTTATACCACTTTTGTTTGCATCTTTACTTGGATGGGGTTAAGTCTGTCCAAGATTCAGTTCAGTTGTCGCTTGTGCTGCCTCGGTTCTGGTTGACGTGGGAAACTCTTTTGTGTTGAGATCTGGTTTGTTCGATTTTTGCTCTTGATGGTCAGACATTATTTCGCTGTAATCTAAATATATTGTGGAGGCATTTTTTTAAAAATATTTTGGAAAGATCCAAGACATTCTGAGTTGGTAAGAAACATTTGTTTATTTAATTACTTCGTATTTTAATTGCAAAGCATCTGCAGGATGATCGGCGCATTAGCCCCAATCACCTGCAGCTGCATTGACAATGCATCGTTTCTGTTTCGATCTTTATAAATCGCTTCCACAATATTATCTGGGAATGTGCTATTTATATTTAATTATTTTGCAGGATCTTATTCTCATTGTTCCTGTATAAGATGATGTAATAACCTAACGATGTGATCGATGTACCATTTTAAAGCCTGTGATTTTCAGCTGTGATATTTGGTGAATTGATAAATAAATATGTAAATAAATAGTGTCAATGAATTGAAGATCCATTTTAGTTTTATCGGGAGATGGCTCGAATACAGCAACCCACCACTCTGCGATAATTATACGGCTTTCAATTTTTTCCAAAAATGCTTGCACCTTTCTTGTAGCTATTTCTCTAATTTGACGCTTTTCATTGCTTTTTCCTCACATTGCACAGGGCACAACCAGTGCAGGTCTGATCTTTTGCTCAGCATTTTATAAATTCATTTTTATATTCATTTGGCGTAATTTGCAAGCATTTTCGACAGTAGTGTCCTGTACATAATTCACACTCTAAGACCTCTGCTTTATCTTCCGTAAATTTGTTGTTGCATATTCTGCACGTCCAATATTTTTCTTCTTTATCTTTCTTTGCAGCCATCAACGGTTTAAGAGAATTAAATTCTATGTATCATTCTGTAGATTCTAAGAAGCCACAGTCTTTCAAGTAGTTTATTGGGATGGATACTATCTGTTAGTAGGCTTGTGTTGATATGTCTCTTAAATTTCTTATTTTTGTTTTTCTGCCTGGGGGGGTTTGATCATCCCCTACTAGGCGGTCTTCAGGTGGTGGATAGAGGACGGCCTGCTCAGTTGGGCAGGTTTGCTGGTTTTTTAATTAGCAGGTATGCTCAATCAAGCCGGGGTGCTGCGGAATATATGAATACGACTAAAATGGTCAACCCTGCTTATACCATCTTGTAGGCACCTTGTTCCCCCGTGAGGTGCGATCCGAAGGCCCCGGAGGAAGGAATCCTGGCAGTTGAGAACAGACAGGGTCCCAGTTAGGACAAATCTCCATGGTGGAGATCAGGTCGTGAACACTGCTTTGGCCCTGATCTCCACCAAGGAGGTACCTGTTCTTTACAGTTTTGGCCCCAATTTCGGGAGTAGAAGGACGGTCAGATGGTCCATTCTGGCCAATCGGGAGCCCCCACCCCAAAAAGTACTGGGTGTCACGTCGGGGGCATTTGTTGGTCATTCAATCGGTCATCTCTTTTAATCACCTACCGTAATTGCCATTGCGTACTGTTTTTAAACACTTTATATTTTAACAACTACTACTAGTTTTGCTGCACTGTCTATTTCGGTTAAGTGTGGCAACCTTTTATTACAGTGTCTTATCCAGTGATTGATTGAATGGTCACCATCTGAAGACCTGGCACTTCCACACACGGGCCAATCAGTCAGTGATATGCCTCGGCATCAACACTGACTGAGTATACTGCCTCATACCAGGTAGGTGGGAATACCGGCAACCCAGTGGGTTCACTGTATGGCAGTAACCCTACCCCTTGTTGGACTCCGTGGTGGGTGGGAGCCGGGGCAGTGAACAATTTACAACACTAACTATGGCTAATATACCACACAAAATTAAGAAACGGGGTTACGTTTTTAGTGACGATGATTCTGATTCTGACTTGGGACACATCGTACCACAAATTTATCCATGGCCAAAATTTGTAATTATCTGCTCTGCTAAAGAAGGAAAGCTTGCAACTGACATCAATCATTTCGATTTAGAAAAGTCGATAAAGGGAACAGCAGGCAATGTCGTAAATGTGAAAAAGTTAAGATCTGGGATGTTGTTGGTGGAATGTAAAAATGAAGCTCAGGCAAAGAAAACTTTTCAATATGCAGGTAAATGCCTTCTCTCACAAAAGCCGTAATACCAGCAAGGACGTTGTCAGAACGAGGGAATTGTCAGGCATTGATATCTTAGAAATTAAACAGGAGTTAGAACCACAGGGTGTAACAGATGTAAAGAGAATTGAAATTAAAAAAGATGGAAATATCATTAAAACAAATACTTATATATTTACATTTGAATCTGCACATCCGCCAAAGTTAATCAAGGTCGGATATATGAACATCAAAGTGGATTTGTTCGTGCCAAATCCACTTCGTTGCTTCAATTGTCATAAATTTGGTCATTGTCAAAACAATTGTAGAGGGAAGGCAATTTGCTTTAAGAGTGGTCAGGAACATCAGGACCCTTGCACTAACACAATTAAATGTTGTAATTGTCAGGGCAGTCATGTAGCTGCATCTAAAGATTGCCCTGTTTGGAAAAGGGAGAAAAATATTCAAAAAATCAAATGTGAGAAGCAGGTCAGTTTCAAAGAGGCTAGACATCGTAGCTTCAATGCCTGGCATGAATACATCTTCACCGTCATATGCAAGCAAATTAACACAAAAGTTACCAACAAAATCGGTAGAGTGTCAGACACCATGGACTTGGCTTGACAATAACATTCCATCCTTATTGCAAGCCTTCACTATAGAACACTCTAATATCGTCGAACCAAAATCAACCCAAACCACATCATACACTACAACAATAACTGATAAAATAGTTCCGCGCAAACAAACAAACGATGCATCAAAATCAGACTCAACTAAGGACAACAAAACTAAACCAGAACAGAGAAATATACTGAACAAACCAAAACCATATCAGAACCATAGACCACACCAACAAAACTTAAGTCAGAATCAGAGACGAAGTCAAGAAAAAGAAAGGAAGAAAAAAGATAGAGAACAACAAAAAGTTAATTTGGAAAGAACACCGAAATTTTTTAAAAATGTTGTCACTAGCAACATGTTTGATGGGATTGAAGAAATGTCAGTCGATGAATGCATCGATGACACTTTCTCCAGTCAACTACGCCTGAACTCCTCTCAGGGTAGGTCTCCTCGAAAAACGTCACCTAGGAAAAACACGGGGGCAATTTCGCCCATACGTCCACCATCCAAGCATGGATAATACACCTAAACGCAGTATAATACAGTGGAAATGTCGAGGTTTTATAGCGCATTTTAATGAACTGAGTCTTCTAAGTCAAAAATACAAACCTGCTGCTTTTTGCTTGCAGGACACACTTCTGAAGAAACCTGACACAAATATTCGTCCCGCTTTCAAGGGTTACAATTTATATAAAGCTTAGGCAGATGAAAATGACCTTCATATCCGTGGAACATCTGTCTTGGTCAGAAACGACATTATTCACAGTTCTGTACCATTACAATAAAATTTACAGGCTGTAGCGATACGCCTGACCTTAGATAAGACAGTCACATTATTTTCAATTTACGTGTCAACAAGTAAACTACTTCAGCTGACGGATCTTGAGCCTCTGATTCACCAGCTCCCAACTCCGTACATTTTGTTGGGTGATTTTAATGCACATAGCCCCTTTTTGGGGTAATTCCTGCAGTCAAGAAGATGCAAAAGGTAAAACTGTAGAAGAGTTCATTACAAAATATGACTTGTGCTTGTTCAATGATATTTACCTGCACCCCGCTTCTGGTTCATACACGTCAATTGATTTAACAATTGCATGCCCTTCTGTCTTCCTTGATTTTTCTTGGAAGGCAGAAGATGACTTGTGCAGGAGTGCGGGAGTGACCACTTTTCGATTGTGCTGGAGAGTGTAGTTCCGGCGGATGATGAGAGGGTGCCCCAGTGGAACTTTAAAAAGGAAGACTGGGACACTTTCTCATCGCTTTGTTCTCAACGCCTTACACGGGAGAAATTTCATGAGAGTACTGACCAGATTGAACATTTCACCACAGAGTTGATTGATATTGCAAGCCAAGTCATTCTTAAAAGCTCGGCAAATCCAAAACGTTTCACTAAACCATGGTTTGATACTGAGTGCAAACAGGCTATTACATATCGCAAGAAATTTGAAAGGGAATTTAATAAGTCACCAACCACACAAAATTTGGATAGATTACGTATAAATCGGGCAAAAACAAGACGATTTTTAAAACAAAAAAAGAAAAGTTCATGGGAAACTTACGTTTCAAAACACCCCCATCACTAAAATTTGGAAAATGATCAAAAAAAATGAAAGGAAAAGAAACAAAATCAGCTGTACAACACCTACAAGATAACAATACACTCATTACATCAAAGCAAGAAATTTCAAACAAGTTGGCCCTACATTTTCGAAACATTCGTCGTCTGAAAATAGTAAACCAGAATTCCTCAAACTTAAAAAACAACAAGAAAAACAAAAGATTAAATTTACATCCAATAACTTAGAGGATTACAACGAACCTTTCTCTAAGCAAGAGTAAAGTAACTCTTTGCATAGAGCAAAGGATTCTGCCACTGGACCTGATGAAATACACTACCAACTTTTAAAACATCTGCCTCAAACTTCACTTGCACTATTATTATATATTTTTAATGACATATGGGTTTGACAACAAACTGAATTTCACTTCTCACATAAAACAACTAAAGATAAAATGTAAAAGGGCACTGAACCTCTTGAAGGTAGTTGGTAGCACTGATTGGGGTGCTGACCAAAAAAACATTGATCCATCTATATAGATCACTTGTCAGATTTAAATTAAATTGTGGCTGCGTGGTTTATGGTTCTGCAAGAAAATCATACCTAAACCACTTGATGCAATTCATAATAGAGGTATTTGAACTCGCTTGGGTGTATTTAGAACTTCACCAATAGAATCAATGCTTGTTGAGGCGGTGGAGCCTTCTCTTGAGAAGCGCAGAATTAAACTCTCCCTTCAATATGTCTCTAAACTTCTTTCTAATCCATCAAATCCTGCTTATACCTGTGTTGCAGAACCTCGAAATATCGCATTTTTTAACCGCCACCAGAAACATATTCCTCCATTGGGAATTAGAATTAATCCCCATATGGAATCTGCCAAAATTGAACCAGATGCCATTCAAGAAAACCGTGTATCACAGAATCCTCCCTGGCATCTTAAAAAACCAACGGTTATTTTAGATCTTGCTTCTACCAAAAAGTCTGAAACAAATTCGCTGCAATTTAAGCAGAAATATGCTGAAATTAAGTCAAAGTATAGTGCATATACAAGGATCTATACAGATGGATCAAAAGATGGTGACAAAGTATCATCAGCTGCTGTTTCTGGTGATCATATCACCTCAGTCAGAATACCAAAAGAAAGTTCTATTTTCACAGCTGAAGTTAAAGCTTTGCAACACGCTCTTGAACATATCGAGAATGCTCAGGAAAAGAAGTCGATTATTTTTCCCGACTCTCTTTCCTCTTTACTTGCTTTACTTAACTCCAGGTTGAAGAACCCTCTCATTTTGGAACTTCTTGAGTCCCGGACATGTAGGTATCGCTGGTAACACAAAAGCAGACAGTGCAGCAAAACAGGCTTTAACCAAGCCTCTCACTGATTTTAACATCCCTTTCAGTGATTTCAAGCCACATATTAGTATCTACATCAAATTTCTCTGGCAGGCGGAATGGGATGGAGCGACAAATAACAAGCTCCATCGCTTCTGACCAAACATATTTGATCACTACCCATCCAGTAACCTTTGTAGAAAAGATCACGCTATTCTGACACGATATCATATTGGTCACACACGACTTACACATTCCTTTTTGTTAGATGGTAATATGCGACCAGATTGTGTTCCCTGCCAGTAGGTGTTGTCAGTGGAGCACATTTTTTTTACATTGTACTGATTTTGATCTTGTTAGATGACAGTATTTTAATGTTGTGTCTCTTCGAGATTTATTTTATAATACAAATTCACATAAAGTTTTTTAATAAATTTTAAATTGTTTGTTTTTATTATTTCACATTCTCATTCATTCAGGGATGATGTTAGCATTTCCCCTGAACACTAGATTTCATTTTCACCTTACTGTGTTCATTGATTAATTTTATTCCTCATACTTCATATTTCCTTGATTGGTTTTTAATTACATCATGGCAAAGGGTGATCTATTTTAAAATCCATACCTGTCTTCGCCACTATAAAGCCTTAGCTGCTGATGTGGCGTAAAGCACCAATAAATAAATAAATAAATTTTGTTTTTGTGATCTCTACCTGGTCTGGGCTGATTTTTGGAGCAGATATCCTATTAAGTTGTTTAGATTCTTTGTTGTGATCTTCTATCCTTCTATGCAATTCACTGTCCTATCTCTCCTGACCTTTAATTTCCCTATGGGAACTACTTGTGTTCCATCTGTCTAGTGAGTAGAAGGGACATTCAAGAAAAATTACTTCTGATCTTGGATTGACACGAAGAACCTTTCATCATAGATTTGTGTTTTCGTCTATAGTATTTCCAACAGAAAAAGTAGAGTCAAGGATTGAGTTGATATCTCACAGGTTCCAAACCAAAATATTATGATTGGCTTTGTTTCTGACCTAATGTTATGTAGCATGTGATCAATGATAATTGTTTTTCGTGTTGTGGTGGCCCCACTTTTAGCGATTATTTTTACTGGTACACAAAATCCTGTCTTTTAATTTCAAAAAACTGTCTTTTCCCCTTGCTATCTACTGCTAAGAATACCTTCCTCCTGCTTTCTAACAATTCATCCTCTTTTTTAATTTTCTTCAATAAAGTCATTTTTTTCGATTCGATGTCAGGAACGCCATATTGAATTTCGATGTATTCTGGTCAGAGATATATTTAAGAACTGAATGCAATTTTTATAATCTTTATTGAGGTATGAACGTGTGGGAATGGGTACAAATTGCATGAAACCCTTCGGGATTCATACATAATTTGTACCCATTCCCACACGTTCATACTCCAATAAAGATTATAAAAATTGCATTCAATTCTTATAATTACATTCCGTAACTGTTTAAACTACTTTTTACCAAACAACAAAGCAGAAAGACGAAATAAAACATGTACGAACAAACGAGGCGAAAAATCACCCTCACACAAAAGACAAAGCGCACAACTCTGATTTTTAATTTTCACAACTTTAGAAATGAAAACGAGTATTTTAGTAACGGGCTTTATGCCACATTTGGGAAATGTCACCAAAGAAACAGCAGCGGAGTTGATCACTGCGAGAGGCGCTAAAAGTTAAAAACCCGCCCAAACACCGCCCGAATTACATTCTGTCAACTGCGCTCTACCGTAAATTAGGATCAAAGTTCGACCAAATGTACACATTGGAAAATGAATTACATTTGGTCATGACGTTTTCATCCAGCTGACCAATGGGAATTGAGTATTTGGACCCAAAACGTATAACTACATTAACAATGTAATTATATGAGAATAAATGTGAAAAAACCAATACATTACCGAAAAATGGCAATAAATTAATGTTCTAGAAACCCAACTACAATATTATATTTATAAGTTTCATTTTGATGCCTCCTTATTTTGTAGATTAATGAAGATTTACAGTTTTCCTTTCCTTCCTGAGAAATTTCGTGTCCGCCTCGTAAACCAGAAACAGTACATTAAGTGATTGATAAGGGTGGGCCTACCCTTCACAACACTTTTTCTGGCACCTACATTCCTACTCTTCCACATGTTGTCAGTTATATTTGGCCTATAATTCACAGTACAGAGTTTTGAAATTTCCCTCCAATACTTGCAATAACAATAGAATATTATTAAACAATCCTTTACATAAATCTATTTTATTTTATTTTAGAAAGATATCCACGAAACCGTTTCAACAATCGGTGTCAATGTTTAATGGAGTGTTCAAAAAAAGCAAAAGCAACTGAAAATTGTCGACATGCTCATGCTAGAAATCATTTAAAAATCAGTTTTTCATTTTCTCTCCACAGGCGGCTTTTTGGGGTGGATTGACGTCTTGACGCGGTACATTGATAGGTTAATATGTCGCGGGGAAGCATTTCCAAATGACTGAGAACAATCAAAAGCGTGTACCAAATATTTAATCATGAACAATATCTAAAAGAACGTATAAGAAAACATAGTTTTTGGTGAAAGCATGAACATTGTGTTCAACATTCTCGCCCATATCACGACTCACTATTTGAGAAGTTGCAACATCCTCTCTCAGTTTCATGCCGCAGACGACTCGACCCATCGTTCATGTGAATCCAACATTCTTAGACACCGGGAACAACTGCACTTTTGAATGTGGATATCCTGCAATCTCTGAAATCCATCCAAGGTACATGGTGAATGCTCTGGTACAGAAACACCAACAAAGTGGAATTTCCAGGCATACTGGATTGTGTTATGTGAAAGAAACATTATCAAATTTAAGTGAGCTTCGAACCAATATAAAAAGCCCACTCCACTGAACCATAATGTGTGTTCCTTGTGCATGCTTTGTCAAAGAAACTGAGTATATCATTTGGGTGGATATTCCACCCCTGGGGTGAAATCTCATATATGTATAATTGGTATGTCCAGTTGAATTATTCATCTCAAAGTGTAAAAAAAGACTACCTTCCGACCCTATTTTTTCTGTCATGTAACCCAAACCACATTAATTTTTTGTGACTTACGGTACTTACAATCTATCCTAATTTACTATAATCTCATACCCCTCTAATACCCTAACTGCTCATACCTTAAGTATCATTGGTTAAATTTCGTAAAACGTGTAATCTGTTTGTTAACCCTTTACCTAACACGAAAATCAGGCGACACTTGCAAAAACAATTCTTGAATAACTAATTTTTTTCATTTTTTGTCTCAAAAGCATAGGTTATGACCTCTCGTCGGAACGAGCTGGACGAGCTCGTTCCAACGAGGGATCATAACCTATGTTTTTGAGACAAAAAAAATGAAGAAACAATGAAAAATAATTGCCGATTTTTGAGAATAGCACTGGCCGGTTTGGGCTGTTACATTGGGTAATGGGTTCAAGAGTATACCATTTTACTGAAATGTTTGTTCGCTTTTAATTATTTTTTTAGATGATAATCAAGTGTAGTCCTTCAATGTATTGTACAATTGGAAACTGCACACATCTAAGACTTAAGTAATAAACGTAATCATTAATCATGTTTTTCAGTGGTACAGTTAAAACTAGAAGTCCTGTCATGAAATGCGCACAAATAGTACGTTGATCTACGCGTTAATGTGCGCGTTATGGCCATAGTAAAGCTATCAAATTCTGTACATATGGCCTGTGCACAAGCAATGTTTCAGCCAATGGACCTCCGGGTAACCCGGAGGTCCATTGGCAGAAACATTGCATGTGTTTGCCATGAGTAACCAGGAGAACCTGCCGTGATTTGGATGCCATTCGATATGGCAATCGCGCGCAATTCCAACGCGCAATTAAGCCTAGATAAGCGCACTAATCGTGACAGGACTTCTAGTTTTAACTGTAATAATAAAATACTTTTGATCAGTAATAGACATATGGTAGCATACATGGTTAGTTAGAATAATCGTTCGAGCTAGTCACAGCCAAAACATAGGGTGCGCAAATTGTGCTCTGACCATTTTTTCTTATTTTATACCCTGAAATATTCTCATAACTTAGCAAACGTTCGGCATCATAGATTCGCCACTGAGATTCCCTTATTTTTGTTTACAAACAAAAGCTAATTTACTGACTTATAAATGCAATTTACCAATTTTTAATTATAATTTAGCTAACATGTAATTACATTTTAATAACAAAATTATATGTTAATGACTTGTAATTACATAGAGGATATCTAGTGTTTTAGGGTGTGATACCCGTAACCGAAAATTATCTCATGAGGACTGAGACAAGTGTTTATTTTTCGCGAGCGCTTGCACGAGTGAAAATCATCTTTTACCTCGGTCAAAAACACTGGGTTTTCTTTTTAATATATATGGAAGCGTATTAGTGCCACATCTAAAAAATGACGTGATACTATAAGTCCTAATTAGGAGATACTAAGTCCTAATTAGGAGATACTAAGTCCTAATTAGGAGATAATAGGTGCTAATTAGGATATACTAAGTCCTAATTAGGAGATACTAAGTCCTAATTAGGAATTACTGAGTCCTAATTAGGAGACACTAAGTCCTAATTAGGAGATACTAAGTACTAATTAGGAGATAGTAACTCCTAATTAGGAGATACTAAGTACTAATTAGGAGATATTAAGTACTAATTAGGAGATAATAATAAGGTTAAGGTGCTATATTTTGTTGTATTTTGTTTTTAAAGAGAATTGCTCTGGAAAGATAACCACTGATACGCATCTCTCCACTAAGAAACAGTGGTGTTTGTAGCAATCTAGATGGGGGTGGGGGTGCTAAATATATTTGTATACTACTCAAAGTTTGCTAAGCACCAAATATTTGACACATCATTGTGAAATTTTGCTTGTGACATATTTGTGATATTTTTGGTGGATATAATTGAGGAATGTATTGAGATGGTCCCCAGTGTTTACATTAGCTCTCCTGACAGGTAGACTTTTCGTGACAGCCATGGAAAGCATGTACCCCTTCATTTTCATGATGTTTTCGTGTACTGTCTACATGTACATGACATGTGTAGGGTATTCAGTCTTCATTTCAACACAAACCCTTGTGATTTAATGATTGAATATGCCAAATGCAAATGTAAGAAGACATTTGTCTGAAGCAGAAATGTGGCGGGCTGTAGGGATGGTAGGGCAAGGGGCTACCCATCGTCAGGTTGGTGAAGCCCTTGGTGTGCACCATACGGTGATCACCAGAGCCTGAGCAAAATTTCAGCAGTATGGCACACCAGTAAGATGACATGGTGGTGGCAGAGACTGGGCAACATCTGCAGCTGAAGACCAGTTTTTGATCATTCAGGCCCATAGGAACCACTTTGCCACAGCAACCCAGCTTCGCAGTGACCTTCAGAATGCATCTGGGGTAAATGTTTCGACGTAGACTGTCCGGGTAAGATTGCACGAATATGGTCTTCGATCGAGCATACGATATATTCGCATTACACTGTCCCAGAACCACCGCCCGACACGATATGAATGGGCCATGGACCACGTTGGATGGACCAGAGAAGATTGGCGACCTGTCCTTTTTACAGATGAGTCAAGGTACTGCCTAGGTCACACAGATAGGCGTTCTATGGTATGCAGGAAACCAGGAGAGCGATTCCATTCAGCCAACATTGCTGAGCATGACCGCTATGGTGGAGGGTCAATCGTGGTCTGGGGCGATATCAGTAGGGATGGATGTACAGAGCTATGTGTCCTTGAACGTGGTACATTGACAGCACAGCGGTATATTGATACGATCCTGGATCTCCACGTCAGATTGTATGCAGGCGCAGTGGGTGATAGATTCATTTTGATGGACGATAATGCCCGTCCTCATGTTGCCCATGCTGTCGGTGAATACAGAGGGAGGGGAATGAGCGTATGGATTGGCCAGCAAGATCCCCTGACCTCAGTCCAATCGCACATGTCTGGAATGAGTTGCAGCTTGCAATTTAGCCCATCCAATCCAGCCAAGAAGTGTCCAGGACCTTGGTGCCATGCTGGTCCAAAAAATGGGACAACATCCCACAAAGGACCACCAGGAACCTGATTGGGAGCAGGAGAAGGCGTTGTCAAGTTGTAGTTAACAGTAATGGGTCTCATAATCGATATTGAACCCATACCAGTTCGCTCTGTCAACTTTTTGGCAAATTGAAAATTTCCTCTTTTACCAATAATATCCGTTTTCCATAGTTATCGTAAGCTAAAAAATAATGTCAAACACAAATAAAATCTTAATTTCTGTACATAAATCATTAAAGATATAATTAAATAAAAATATATACACTTTTCATTACAATATTTCAACTAAAACGTAAAACAGGTAGTTGGATATGCTTGGTGCTTAGCAAACTTTGAGTTGTATATTTTGTCTATTTTTCATGTGTTTTATTCTGTGCTATATCCATAATTTGTTAAACAATAACAACAAATTGAAATAACCTACCGTGCCCCCTCCCACCCCCTCCCCTCTCGCCACAGTTACTTTGGGGTTTGTTATTTATAGGTTAAGTCTATTGCCTCTGGTCCCATATGTAGAGCAGACAAAGGGCTTAACATAAAAAGGGCTTATGCCCTTTTTATGTTAAGCCCTTTGTCTGCTCTACATATGGGAAGAGGGCATAAGGTGGCATTTGCCCCTAAACATAGACTTTGACCCTCTTTTTCACCCGTAACTGAGAAAAACTGAGTGACGAGTACAGTCAGACAGTATAGCTGACATAACTTGATTGGAGTAAAGAACACCTACTGCACTACACACTGCCACACGCAAGGCCTAATTAGGACTTATTATCTCCTAATTAGGACTTATTATCCTAATTAGGACTTACTATCTCCTAATTAGGAGTTACTATCTCCTAATTAGGACTTAGTATCTCCTAATTAGGACTTAATATCTCCTAACTAGGACTCATTATCTCCTAATTAGGACTTATTATCCTAATTAGGACTTACTATCTCCTAATTAGGAGTTACTATCTCCTAATTAAGACTTAGTATCTCCTAATTAGGACTTAATATCTCCTAATTAGTATTTATAATCTCACATAATTTTTGTAGATGTGGCACTAATACGCTTCCATAAATATACGCTTTTTATAAGAATCTGAAAATTCCACTCGTTTCAACCTCCAACTGATGCATGAGACTAAACAGCGAATTGAATCATTGATACGCGGAAGTGATTTGATCGATACTCGGAACAGATAGCGTCTTACAATTTGATTCAGCTGGTGGGTTTTTAGTCCAAACATGGCCTGGGAGACCGTAATATGTGTTTTTGATTTGGTACGTCCTTTGAAATGACGTACCAAACCAAAAACTTATATTACGGACTTTCAGGCCTGTTTGGACTGGCGGGTTTCAAGCATCAGTTCAAGGTGAAAACGAGTTGAATTATTGCTAGAAATGATCGGCATCCACTCAAAAACACTGGATTTTCTTTTCATTATACGTTTCAAGAACAAATTGATCATTTCCAGTGATAATTTGTATTCACCTTGAAGTGATGCTTTGAAAACCACCATTTTGATTGATACCGTGAAAGAGAAACTTTCTATATCTTCACAGTGGGGGATACAATTTCTGTCTTTCCGCAATTTCTTCGATAATCTATCGTTTAGGATATAATAAAAAGTAGTACCTTGCCATGCAGTTACGTGGTATATGCGAGATTGTCTAGTATACTAATATAGGATGAACTGTGTTTGTTCCAATTAGTCTAATGCTGGCCCTTGGTTCTAGTTACTCATGTTATGCTTTGTAATATCTTATGACTGCCATGTGTAGTATGTATTGTTAGGTCATTTTTGGAGACAGCCCAGTGTAAGCCGCTGGCTTGTTACTGAATCCATTTCCATCTTTGTTACTGTTTTGTCAATTTATGCTTGTTTCTGTATAATTTAAACATACTTTGGAAATAAATATTGTTTAAACTAATGCTAGGTCATAGTGTTATACTTGGTTGTCTAGTATGGTTAAATGATATGGATTTTCTGTATCCTTTTTTGGCTCTTTAGCCTTAGGGACACCTTTTGGTTGTCTCTCAACATACAATCTACCGTCACGTCTTTTGTATACTATTTTTATATAGTTCGATTTTTCTGGCTGGAGTGAACCCCAGTACCGTAAAACACCCTGCATAGCTCTGACATTATAGCTTTTATGACACTTAAATTCCAGATTAAAGCCGATTGTATTGGTCCTAAGGCACATTCGTGATTGAGGTGGATAGTTGTGAACCATTGGGTACCAATCTCAGAGGAAAGTGGTTTGGGGATTACTCGCACGACTGGGTATTGATGTCAGAAGATAGTGGTTCGGGGGTCACAGAGGACCAAGTTTGGGAGGGATTGGTGTAAGTCATCAGTCCCCAAATAGTCTGAATAGTCCCCAGGCCATGTTTCTCCGCGATTTGTCCCCAGTATTCCACAAATATCCATATTAGTCCAGACATGTCGATAGCTGCCATAAAGATGGCTATAATCTAGCATAAGTTGTAGGAGTCATGAATGCTATAACGTAGGAGCTATGAAAGATATACGATACTTGAGTGCACTCGGGAACAATTCAGTTGTAGAGAAACAGCATAATTCCAGAGGGCCGTGGAGTGCATGGCTTCAGAAACCAACGGATGTCTCCAAGGCTAGAAGGGTCCAAACGAGCATGTTATGCTACCACACTAAAAACTAAATACAACCAACAACACTGCGCATGGCCAATCATACGTACAACCCACTGCAACCACATATCTGGTTTGGCTCGGGTTTCGATTCTACCCAAAATTTGAACAGAGGCGGGCTGGCCGTATGGTCCACCTGGAAATTTCCCGGTGAGCCTCCAAAATCGATGCAGCCCAACACTTATTGGTGTATGAAATTCCGTGAAAATGACCCAAGGGCGAAATGGATCTGATTGCCAAGACTGCCAGTATATTTAAATGTCCCCATGTGGACTGCCATTGGAGTGCATTTAGATACACCAGCCATTTAATCTGCCACTGATCGCTCAGATGCAAGGAAACAGCCCGAAAAATCAAAATCTTCTCCCTTTGGTCCGAACTATGGTCGGCCCAACGGATTCGGTGCCCCTTTGTTGCAATCATCTTAGCCTAATAGCCGACGAAACTAATATAAAAATGTCATCGACATGCCCTCTATGTGGACTGCCGTTGATCGCCAAGATGACAGGATGCAGCGTTCTTTTAGTTTTAAAATTTTCTTCGGGTCCCCCTTGGTGCATTTCCCAGTAACATTTTATGGCCCAGTCCGCCCCTGAATTTGAGGCTCGAAGCGACCTACGGGAGATGTGTTTACAAATGATCTAAACCGAAAATATAACAAAGCAACTCGAGGATGAACATAACGCGATGTGAGTTTTAATCGGCGGGTGTTTTACATAACGAGTTGGAATGATTTAGTCATATTTTGCGAGAGCCGTGGGTTCGATCTAAGTATGACTACGCCATTCTAACGAGTTATGTAAAACACTTACCGATTCAAATACACATCGCGTTCTTTGTTTTTTTACACATCCACATGCATTAAAATTGATTTAAATAAACACATTTTAACTCTGATGTTTAAACCCAAAGGCGAAGAGTCCGTTATTTTTGTTTGAAACGGTACAGATCAAATGGATCTTTAAAAAAGCAAAACAAACTTTAGGGAACTAGTCTAAATTACATTAGTTATCTTTTCTATTGGGAGTGTTTGTTGAAATTTGTATCGCTGTTTCTTTTCAGTTGGTGTCCATTCACGCCTAATCATTTGGTGTCTATTACTGACAGTAAAGATATAACTACAAATTTGGGCGAATTTGCAAACCAGCCAGGAGAAACGCAGACGATCGATAATTCTATAACGAAATTTGGAAACTTTTCGAAGCGCAACGAAAACCTCAACGGGAAAGGAACTGATCCAAATGGTGCTGGAAAAAGTTCTGGCTTGTACATCGCCAGTTAAATACAGAAATATTTATGCCATAGGGGCAATTCCGTTAAATATAAGGGTTTAAAGTTTAATGCATTGTAATAATAATATTACAGTGGAGAGTGTATTATCACTAAATCACCCGCCGAGTGGAGATTTCACCCGAGCAATAATTGCAAATTGTT
The DNA here is from genome assembly GCA_031216915.1 of Pictodentalium vernedei. Lineage (NCBI taxonomy): Eukaryota > Metazoa > Mollusca > Scaphopoda > Dentaliida > Dentaliidae > Pictodentalium > Pictodentalium vernedei. Next base: position 467,469,654 of record CM062290.1, read on the forward strand.
GCAAAGCATAAACAGCACAAGCAAAGTTTCAGCCAATGGACCTCCGGGTTAAACCCGGAGGTCCATTGGCTGAAACATTGCTTGTGTTTTTTGTCGATGTGTACAAAATTTGAAAGTTATAGCTTGGGTGGTAACTCCACTCCACGGGTGATTTAGTTACAATCCACTCTTCACGGACTGTACTTGCTTCTTGCTACAAACAAAGCTTAGAGTATGATAACTTCATCGATGAACGTATCCCTTTCAATAACCCCCCCCCCCCCCTCCCCCAGCTCCACATGTAACAATATGCTGACGTAGACATGATTTTGCAAAAAATCTGTGGTATCGAATGAGCATATTCGAAAATGACTGGCTATGAATACAACAATTTAATTCTGTATGTCTTAAAATTGTTTTTCAATTATCTCAAGTTGTTGTCATTCTGTTAAAATTCATATGATAATTTCGAAATCGTATACATTTGTAAAATTAAGCGTCAGGCCCCACAAAGTAGATAGTCTGCTTCTCATGCCACTTTGTGTTAAATTGCATGTGGGCGGGCGTTTTTTTTTATTTTATTTTTTATTTTTGTAATTATTTCTTTGCCATCAAAAGTTCATGTTCTTGGTTTGTTTTAGCCCTCATAATCTACAGAATAGTATGGGTGGTGGTGTATTTCGTCCCTTGAGTACAAGAAGGCTTTGCAATGTTAAAGCATTGCAAAGCTTTGTTGCACTGGAGACACACATTTATCAATTTTGTTAACTTGGGTAAAATATCAGACATGAACAATTTAATTTTTAAGCTTGCATTGGCTATAAAAAGAGAGCACGTGGCAGCCAAACGGACCATGCAGGAGGCCCTGAGAAATTTTTTTTTTTTACTATTTTAGGCCTAATGGACTGTTTTGATTAACTCTCTGCTCAGTGATGTCTAAACATCAAAATGCTAAGAAGGAAAGTTTTCCCATAATGCAGCAAGGAATTGAACTACTTTGGTATTGTTTGACAGAACTCAAACAAGTATGACCGTGGCATTATATGGAAGCCCACAAATTATTTGATTAATATTCAAAGGATTATGTTTTGAAGTGTAAGCTAACATAAATATTTAGGGGGCGCGGTGGCTCAGTTGGTAGATGTGCAGGCTGCAAGCTGAGAGGTCCTCGGTCCGAATCCCACCTGCGGCAACCGCGTTGTGTCCTTGGGCAAGACACTTCACCCCCATTGCACACGTGGGGGCACGGTGACGCTGTGTACTAAGGCGTACTGCACGTCGATGGTGCACTTGTCTTCAATCAATGCTAACCCTGCTTGTGTGGAGTTGGTATGTTGGGGAGCTGACAGCTGCTCGCCGTTGCTCGGTGGTTCTCTCCAGGTACTCCGGCTTCCTCCACCCGTAAAACTGTCACGGTCATGGTTAGCCATTGTGCAGAAATATGTGACCCTAAACACCAATAAATAAATAATAAATAACATAAATATTTTTATTTCTCAATTGTGATGTTTTGTTTAAATTATAAAAGTCCATATTTATTTGAGCAGCGACAAGGAAGCTAAATATAATCACCATTACTAATCATTAACACTATGCTGCAACTGTTCATTGAATGCTATTGTTGCCATTCAAGTTGGAAGTGGCGAGTCTAATCTTCAATGGGTCAGTTACTTGTATTCAGTTTGACTGGCAGTGTTATGAAAATGGTATTGTATTGTAAAACCTCTATTATTCCGTGATGTGTATATATACTTGGATAAGAGCTTGAGATTCACTCTGGGATTCCTCAGTCAAAGGACACTCTGCCCCTCATAGCTCGATGTCAAAACTGTTGTGTCGGGTTTTCCCGTTATTCCAGTAATGTTATTGTGAAAAATAAACAGCACAAACAATATGGATTGCCATATATTTAATTCGGAGATGACGAGCAGATTTTGCCTTAACAGAAACCATCTGTATTCTACATCACACGTGTGTTACTATATCCCATAATAGATTGCCCTGAAACATGGATAATAAAAGTTGTAGTACTTTTATACACAGTTATTTCCCTTATATTGATAAGTGTCGTACCTCAACATCACATATTTCCCCCCACTGAAAAATAAAATGATTAGTACACATATATATTGAAGAATTCACAACTTTGTACTTCTGAACATAGTCTCTCAAGTAGGACGAACGGACGGACGTGCGTACGCTGGGGTTACCTTCGAAAATGATTCGAAATATTTCCTTGTGACACATTTGCATGACCATTATATAAATCAAAAGTCAGTGAATTTTTACCAAAGTCACTCTTAATATGTTCAAAATTGTGTCCATCATACTTAATAAGTCTATTAGTATGCTACCTTGTACCATCTGCAACAGTAACAAAATTATTTCTAATCTCCACTATGATAGTGGGGTCTGAACAATGTAAACTCAACTTATGGCGGTTCTTAAGCCTACCTAATTTAATTCGAACTTTGTCGCCAAGTTGGAATTTATGATCTGAAACTTTATGATTAACATCATACCTAGCTTTCATTTTAAGCTGCTTTTAACATTTTCATGAATACTTTTCCCGGCTGGGCTTTGCAATTTTTGTGACGTTGGCTTGAGCAACGTTAACTTTGTTATCATTTCTCTCCCCGTCGTTAAAAAATAGGGAGTCGGGTCAGTTGTAACATGAGGAGTGGACCACAGCGTCATGAGGATTTCTCGTAAGGCCTCAGGCCAACTCTTGTTACCTCTAACACTGGTCTGAAGTAAGGACTTAATTGTACCGTTTAGGCGTTCTATAATTCCATTGGCCATCGGATGGTAATTAGGGGTACGAATTTGTCTTATACCTTTGCTATGCAAAAAACTGATGAAGTTTTGGCAAGTAAAGTGTGGTCCATTATTATTAGTTATAGTTTTAGGTAAACCCCAGCAAGTGAATTTTGAACCTAAAAATTCAATGATTTTCTGCGCAGTAATTACATCAGTAAAAAGTATTTCAGGCCATTTTGAAAAACGACATATCATATTAATTAAGAATCGCATCCCGTTAGGTGCAGACTCAAAGGGGCCTTGAATACAAGCCAGAAAATAAGCAGACGGATATCTGCAAAATGAGGTCCCCAGAGGGTGAATTTTGTGATGCTACCCTGCACAGCAGGGTAGCATCACAAAATTTACCCTCTGTGAACCTCAGTCTGAATCAGGACCTCATAACCTAAACAGAAAGAGGTACCCAGAGGATAAATTGGCCCACTGTATGGGATAGCATTATCAAATTCACCCTCTGGGGACCTCATTCTGCAAATGTCAGACAGCTTATTTTCTGGCTTTCTTGAATATCAATAGCTAAATGTTCCCATGGTTTATCGGGAACATGTCGAAGACCTAGGGGTGCAGTGTGCAACTTTACACTTTTGTCACTCTCGGCACATAATTATTGGCATTTGCGTACAAAATTCTCTATATCTGTATCTAACCCAGGCCAGTAGGCATTTGAATGAAGTCTTTGCTTAGTCTTTACAATTCCCATGTGGGCTTGGTGTGCAAATTGCATAACAGTTTGTCACAAACTATAACGAATAACAGCACTGTCATTTCTACCTAAACGCCGGTCACCAAAAATAAACAGTTCATTCATCAATTTGACATAAGGGGATAGTTCAGCAGGCAACTTGGACTGTTTAGGCCACCCATTTTGTTTGCATTAAAACAACTTGCCGTAATACAGGATCATTTTGTGTTTCTGTGTGTAACAATCTTGGTGAGACAGCTGTTGGGTCTGTAAGAATGGAGCAAACGCTGTCCTCATTAGTCATGAGACAATCAGAACAACAGGAATTTTCCTTATTACAGTTAAAACTAGAAGTCCTGTCACGAACTGTGCGCTTATCTAGGCTTAATTGCGCGTAGGAATTGCGCGCAATTGCCATATCGAATGGCCTCCAAAGAACGGCCGGGTCTCCTGGTTACTCTACTAAACACAGGCAGTGTTTCTGCCAATGGACCTCCGGGTTACCCGGAGGTCCATTGGCTAAAACATTGCTTGTGCACAGGCCATATGTGTAAAATTTGATGGTCATAAAGCGTAAATTAACGCGCAAATCGACGAGCTATTTGTGCGCATTTCATGACAGGACTTCTAGTTTTAACTGTAGTTGTTTTAAGACGTGGAAGTGGATCGGTCACAATATTTGACCCACCCTGTTTGTATTGCATCTGAAAGTCATATTCAAGTAATATTGTTGCCCATCTGGCAATTCTAGCAGGCTTGTGACCCTTATCTTCTGAAGACTGTAAAAGAATGACTAGTGTACTATTATCTGTACACAAGGGAGCGCGATGGCTCTGTTGGGAGAGGTGCAGGCTGCAAGCCGAGAGGTCCTCGGTTCGAATCCCACCTGCGGCAACCACGTTGTGTCCTTGGGCAAGACACTTCACCCCCATTGCCCATGTGGGGGCACGATGACGCCTTGTACTAAGGCGTACTGCACGTCGATGGTACGCATGTCTTCAACCATTCTAACCCTGCCTGTGCTGCAGTGTGGAGTTATGATGTTGGTGAGCTGGCAGCTGCTCGTCGTTGCTCGGTGGTTCTCTCCGGGTACTCCAGCTTCCTCCACCCGTAAAACTGTCATGGTCATGATTAGCCATTGTGCATAAATATGTGAATTAAACACCAATAAATAAATAAATCTGTACACAAAGTGAATTTTTTATCTCGCAGATAACGATTCCATTTTCTAACTGCCCATATGCATGCTAAGGCTTCCTTCTGCCCAACTCTATAATTTCGCTCACTGGGATTGAGGATCTTTGAAGCAAAAGCAAATGGGTGAGCATGACCGAATTAATTTATTTGTGAAAGTTCTGCCCCGAGTGCGTAGTTAGAAGCATAACATGTAATGATGGTCACCAAATCTGATCGGTTTTATGCTAAAAGAGGGGGACTTGTCAGAAGTCTCTTTAATTCTGTAAAGGACAAATCCTGTTCCTTGCCCCATCGTCATTCTGCCTGTTTGCGAGTAAGTTTTCGCAATGGCTCAGTTATTCACACAAGATTGGGAATCAACTGAGAATAATGGTTAAACAAACCTAGAACACTTTGAATTTATTTAACCCTTTACCTAACATGAAAAGCAGACGACACTTGCAAAAAAAATTCTTGAATAACTAATTTTTTTCATTTTTTTCTCAAAAACATAGGTTATGACCCCTCATTGGAACGAGCTCGACGAGCTCGTTCCAATGAGGGGTCATAACCTATGTTTTTGAGACAAAAAATGAAAAAATAATGAAAATTAATTGGCGATTTTTGAGAATAGCGCTGGCCGGTTTTGGCCGTTACGTTGGGTAAAGGGTTAACCATAGTAGGTTTCTCAAGACATGTCACCACCTGTACAATTTTGCGAGACATTTCAATACCTTTTTCTGAAATTACGAAACCTAACCAATCCATTTTGGATTGCTTGAAAGCACATTTTCCAACACCTAAAGTAAGATTATTACTAACTAATCGTTTCATGACCTCTCTTAACTTTTTGTCATGCTCCTGCTCAGTGGCGTCCTCTATCAAAATATTATCCAACAAATTAAAAGTACCAGGACAACCACTTAAAATAATATCCATCATTTTCTGAATAGAGCTAGGCAAGTCTGCTAAACCATATGCTCCTCTTTTGAAACGAAAAAGACCAAACGGAGTAGCAAAATTTGTCAGCTGCGTAGTATCTGGGTGTAATGGCATTTGGTGATATGTGGAATTCATTTCCAACTTGGTAATAAAGTTACCATTTTGTACTGAAGCAAATAGTGTTTCGATATTTGGAAGTGGGTATTTCCCAGGCATAATATGTTTATTTACTGTGCGAAAATCAATGCATAATCTTATTTTCTTATTTTTACGATATGAAATCACTATTGGGCTGACCCATTTTGCGTGTTCAACTTTTTCAATGGCATCGTCGTTTAAAAGCTGCTGCATTTCACTCTTCAACAAAGATTGTAATGTGAATGGAACGGTTCTAGCTTTTTGAGCCACGGGAGTTACATTTTCACGAAGAACTGATCTGTGTTGCAATTTGTGAGCTTTACCAATACCACAAAAAGCTTGGGGAAATTCACTTTAAAAATTCTCGAACGTAGAAATTTTATTTACTCCCACTGATTCACGAAGCCCATTTGTCGAATTCTTCTCACCAACAGGAGTAGTAGAAATGGATATCAGTAATTGGTTAATCGCATCAAGACCAATCAATGAAATGCCTTTTTTGACAACATAAAACTTCACTTTTGCACATATATCTTTAAATTTAACAGGAAGATAGATCACGCTGAAAACATTTATACTGCCTTTGTTGTTGGTACAGTTAAAACTAGAAGTCCTGTCATGAAATGCGCACAAATAGCACGTTGATATGCGCGTTAATATACGCATTATGGCCCAAGTAAAGCTATCAAATTCTGTACATATGGCCTGTGCACAAGCAATGTTTCAGCCAATGGACCTCCGGGTAACCCGGAGGTCCATTGGCAGAAACATTGCATGTGTTTGCTATGAGTAAGCAGGAGAACCTGTCGTGCTTTGGATCTCATTCGATAAGGCACTTGCACGCAATTCCAACATGCAATTAAGCCTAGATAAGCGCACTATTCGTGACAGGACTTCTGGTTTTAACTGTACGTAAATTTGTATCTGAAGGTAGTAATTTACTCTTGTAGAATCTATCTTTGCATGTAGTGTAATTAATAATGGAAATTGGAGAACCAGTATCTACTTGTGTGTCAATAATTTTCTTGTCGGCTTCCAGCTGTATGGTCAGGAACTTCATACCTGGATATGTAAAACTTTTATGATCATTTGACACAGATAAAACTGTCACATCATTGAGTGTGTTAACCTGATTCTTGGATTGACATACTGATGCAAAATGTCCATGCTTGGAACAAGTTCTGCAAACTTTCCCATGTGCCGGGCATTTGTCATAATTTGCCTTATGCTGGGAACTGCCACACCTGTAGCATTTCACTTTGACCATTTCACTAACATGATGCTGTTGCTGAAAACTATTATTCGCCGATTTCTGATTTCTCCTGTAATCTTTTTTTGGCATACATTTGTGTGCATTTACCTGCATTAAGCTTATTCACATGTAACATCGGGTGGTAGATGGTCCAACTGTTTTATCCCCAAGTTCAATAATCTGTCAAAATGTCTGATGAGAACACAACAGGTTCAAAATAATCATAGAACTCATTATAAAATTAATCATTTAATACCTTTGCCATGCTTTGGAACAAAGGTATTTTGGGGAGAGACAGACAAGTTCCTATTTACCAAAGCATGATGAATCTGATCAGTTCTCTTCTCGAATTATCACCGGCAATTTCCGTACATACACGGAAATAGCCAATAACACACCGACAAGAGAATGCAAAGAAATGGTCAAAGAAACCTGCAACTCGAAATATTTTATACCAGTAACGTCAGTACAGAGAGGAGAAAACATCAACTGGTCAAACCAACATAATGACATAAAAACATTATGACTTGCAAATCACAATGATTCACACAAATTCTCTCAGGGCAACAAGTGCCCACAAGGGAATTTAAATGAGATTAACAAGACTGGCAGGCCTATTTGTTTACTGTCTTACTTGAAGATTGAAAACCGTCTATCGAATACTCGAACAACGGGGGCTTATATACAGCAATTTTTGAGGTGTCGTGTGGAAAATCACACTCTGGAACAGGATACAAAGTAACCAATAGAAATCATCTTAAGATAAAAACCAAAGACAGCTCCTCTGTGTACAGGTTGTGTAACTCCTTCGGAAATTACTGGTCACCACAACGAGTAGCTACAAATATCGAGGAAGTGAATCGAAAATACATGATCCCAGCATGTCGTTACAAACTGAAATGCGGGAATAATGCACAAAGGACAAATTTAAAGAAGTTATTTAAGAAAAATAGTTACTGGATAACACACCCCGAGTCACCACCATTACACTCCTCCCACCTTAAGATTCAAATATAGTTTGATAAAAAAAAACAGAAAAAAACAGTCTGTCTCCCTTACATTATTTTGTCCTTAAATTTTCTTGAATCTGGAAAAATCTTCTCTTGTTGCAATTACAACTCACTCATCATCTTCAGCATGAGGCATCCACTTCCTGTCAATCTAGGAGATACCCGTAGTAGTGCAGCCTTCTACTTTAACATCTATTCTCTCATCTCTTGAATTGCATGAGGACGTTGAAGAGCTTTTGACAACATTTCGTACATCTTGAGATCTTGCAGCCCTTGCTTCCACTCTGGCAATACACCTACCCAATGACGGTGATCTACGTGGCAAAGAGAGACCCAACAGATCCACAAAATGTTCATTTGCAACATGCACTATACATTTCTTACTCTCTGCTATATGACCATTAGGTTTATGAGTTTGTTTAATATGTCTATTGAGCATTGTCTTTCATTGAAACTTAATATAGCATAATGTACATTTATGGAGCTCAATAAACTGTTCATGTACACGTGCCCAGTGATCTCTTAACTGGCAATACCTTGTATAAACCTTGTCTCCACACTGCTTAACTGTACATGTCATACCACCTTCTCGCTACCCTCCAATATCTAAATCCAACATTTCCAATTCACTATCTGACACTGTTATTTCCAAATCCATCCTGAAGTACAAGAAACACCCTTTTAGCAATTTCCTTGCTACGGGCATTATGTTGTCTGACCAGCAACGAAGGTGAGTAGATTTCACGTGGCATTATATATCACCCTCTTCTGGTGAAGTTAGTAGTGGTGGTAACTTGTTGGATTGAGGTGAAGTCCTTATCTTCATCAGATGTTTGCCCATCTTGTGATTCATGGCTATCTTCGCCATTATCATCAAGCCAGTTGTCTGGAGTTTTTCTACCTTCATAGGGTTTTAAATGGTCTACATGCACTACAATAATTGCTGAATCTTTCTTTAGTTGTATTTGATAAGTTATAGATATTAATTTCTTTAAAACCAAATATGGACCTGTCCAACCTAAACCCAATTTTAATCTAGCTTTAGGGGGATACCACCTCCATACCCACGATCCTCTCTCATATAATCTTACTTTAAGATTTTGATCATAATAATACTTTTGTCGTTTTGCTGCAACTCCCAAATTCTCTCTTGCAAAATCAAATGATTTCGTCATCACATCCTGCAACCATTCTACATATCAGACAGGGCATAAATATTCACTAGTTTGACCCAAACCCACCATCACATCTATGGGACAAGACAGTTCTCTTCCCAACATTAATAAACTTGGGGTACAATGGTTACTGCTGTGCATAGATGATCTATAAGCTAACATTGCAAAAGGTAATTTCTCATCCCAGTCATCATGCTTCTAATTTACTAGGGCAGACAACATTTGTTGAAGAGTATGATAAAAATGCTCAACCATCCCATCAGATTGAGGTCTATATGGTGTGGTACGGGTTTTCTCTATTTCCAATAAATCTCAAAGACTTTTGAATAGCTGTGACTCAAGTTCCCTCCCCTGATCTGTATGTATTTGTTGGGGAACCACGATTCTACAGATGAATTCATTCACCAGTCGATCAGCAACTGTTTGTGCTGTGTGATTGGGAATGGCATAAGCCTCAGTCCATTTTGTAAAATAATCTGTGATTATCATGATGTATTCATAACCCAATTTTGTAACAGGAAGGCCTCCCATGATATCTATTGCAATTTTTTCTAATGGCTGAGTGCAAAATGTAGATTTTAAAGGTGACCTGGATTCCTTCTAGAACAAAAATCACAAGATTTGCACCACAAATCAATTTGTTCATTCATCCCTGGCCAATAGAAATGTCTTTTAATTGAGGCGATGGTTTTCCCCCTTTCCATACGTGCTGCTGTTTTATGATCATGAAGTAAAGTTAGTATCTGATGCCTTAGTTCACGTGGTGCTACCAAATGTAAATAGTTGTTGCCTATACTATTTTCAAATTGTCTGTATAGTAAGTTATCCCGAATGACCAAGTATTCCCAAAAAAGCACACAAATTTCTAGCTTCTAGACATTGTTTAACAAGAATATCTTTAGGTGGTCTTTCTACATATTCTGCCTTCAAACTTATAACTGATTGTATTGAGATATCATTGTGTTGCCATTCTACACATTTATTATGTCCCCAAATTTCAGTCCAATTTCCCAAATCCTGATGTCCAGAATTCTCACTGCCTGACTGTACTTCCCCCAAGTCTAAAACTGGACAAACTGTAGTTTTTAAAGAAGTGTTTACATTGCTTTTTGTTCAGGAGAAATAGTTGCTACTGATGACAAGACAGATATATTAGACTTGTCAAAGTCTTGATCATCCTCAGTATTATGTACATTTCTGCTCTTACAATCTGAGCATTCTGTTCTAGAACATGGTCTAGCTGGTACTCTTGATAAACCATCATCATTTCGATGGGCACTACCTCTACGATATTGTACTGTAAAATCGTAGGTATCTAATATACTCAACCAACATGTAAGCATTCCCTCTGGTTGTTTAAAATTCTTCAACCATATGAGGGAGGCATGGTCAGTTCGTAAAAGAAAATTTCTTCCCCACAAGTAAGGACGAAAAAGGTTACTACATTACTACAGCTAACAACTCCCAATTTAGTAGTACAATAATTACATTGAGATTGACTCAGAGTTCGACTTACGTAGCTTATGACATGTTCTTCCTCATCCTGTTTTTGTGAGAGAACAGCACCAATTCATGTCCGACTAGCGTCTGTGTCAAGAATAAATGCACCATCAATTGTTGGGTAAGCAAGAATGGGCGAGTTTACCAATAAGTGTTTTAGCTTTTCAAAAGCTATGTCACTTTAATCACTCCAAGAGAATTTTTCTCCTTTTCTTGTCAATTTTACAAGAGGCAATGCAATTGAAGAAAAATCAGAAATAAATCGCTTATTATATCCTGCGAAGCCTGAAAAAGCACGTACCTCTGTGACGTTGCATGGGCGGGGTCAACCTTGAACAGACCTTAATTTTTCAGGATCACAGTAAATTCCCTCATCTGATAGCACATATCCCAAGTATGTAACATGAGTTTTAAAAAGTGAGCACTTCTTTGGTTTAAGCTTTAAATTAGCTTTGTGAAAGCACTCAAAAACCGTTTGAAGATTATCATGAGCCTCTTGAAATGTTTTGTCAAACACAATGACATCGTCCTTATAACACAGGCACCTGGACCATTGTAAACTACCAAGTACTGGCGCCATTAGGCGCTGCAGCATATCGGGACTATTTTTTAACCCATAAGGCATAACCATGAACTCATATAACCCCTTGTCTGTAACAAAAGCTGTCTTGTGTTTATCTTTATCATCCATTTCTACTTGCCAAAACCCACTGATTAAATCTAATGTGGAGAAAAATGAGGTGTCAATGGTTTCATCGATTCTGGGGAGAGGATAAGTGTCCATTATTAAGACGTCTATAATCTTTACAGAAACGTCTGCTTCCATCCTTTTTGGTGACTAAGCATATGGGTGCTGCCCAAGGACTGTTACTAGGCTCTATGATTTCCGCTTCTAATATGTCATTAAGCTCTTGTTCTACAACTTTTTTCCGAGCTAATGGTACTCTTTTGGGTGCAAATTTAATTGGCTTACTATCCCCTGTATTAATCTGATGAGTAATAACATTAGTTCTTCCCAAATTATTACTGGGACCAGCAAATATACATTGGAAATCAATCAGCAAGTCCACTACAGACTTTTTTCAGAATCATCAAGTTTATTAGACACATTATCGATTAAACGTTTCAAATGTTCGGGTAAGCCATCACATTTTGGACAAGAATCTTGCATTTCCAAAACAAAATCATCGATCAGTTGTAAACTACCTACTACTGTCCCCTATTGAATTCTAATGGGGCACTTACTGGTGTTCACAACTGAAAACTGCATTGAGTTTTCTTGTACTGTGACTAAACAGTTTACTACCAAATAATCATGTGTATCTGCCTTCATTGGTCCGACCAAACCAACCTTCACTGGACATTAACCCTCTATGTAACCTTTTATAAATAATAGGGACCTGCGAACCGTTCGAGATTCGGCTCGACTCGAAACCATCGCCGAGATTCGATTCGACTCGATACCTCACCGTCCGATTCGTATTTTTCGAACCGACCTCTGTTCAAATGGCGAATTTTATGTGCACTCGCTCGCATCAAGAACACGCCGTCATACGCTAACGATAGTGTAATAAATCGCTCTCTGAACGTTTTAGCTCTCCAATTTTGTTGATTATTAAACCCCCGGGCTACTGTATGATCTCTGAGGGTCAGGGAAGATTCGTCCCCGGGAATATTCGTCCCCGGGTTTTTGAGAATATTCGTCCCCGGGAATATTCGTCCCCTGTAGGGGACGAATGTTCCCACCTGAAGGGGACGAATATTCCCACTGAGCGGGGACGAATATTCCCAGGGACGAATATTCCCTGGGACGAATATTCTCAGGGACAAATCTTCCCGATCCCATCTCTGAAGGACGACGTCACGCCACTCCAGTATAAACATAAAGTTACAATGGCGGAGATAAAGCAGTACTTTGATATTTTCCGACATGCCTTGTTTGCTTTTATAATATTGGTATTTGGTGCTGATGAGGCTGAGCACGAGCCACGACCACCAAGTGGGTAGAATAAAACTGCGAGTCTATGAGTTCAGAATCAATTGGTCTGGAATCGAGTATTCTCGCAGTGCGAGAATACTCGATTCCAGACCAATTGATTCTGAACTCATCCAGCATGCAGAGTACCAGTATTGCAGACGATGGAAGCACGAATGTCGCCATCGCGCCGGTTTCAAGGTTCGAGATTCGACTCGACTCGATACCAGAGGGATGATTCGGCTCGAGATTCGGCTCGAAGTTTTATCCCCGGCTCGCAGGTCCCTAATAAATAACTCACTCTCGGGTGGAATTGACACATTGTAACACAAAGGAACTTGAGCACAATCAACACAGCGCATCCCCTGTGTAGCCTTGATCTTGTGATTTCCTTATTGTAGGACTCCACTCTTGGCATACAAAATTCTGTTATACCTATCCAGGAAGTCTATTCCCACAATTCCCACAGGTTCATCAAGTCCAGCTACTACAGGTGGGTGTGATGATATTTAACACCTGAAATATCAATCTCAAACTCAGCTTGCTCCATAACTTTCAATTCACCCCCCTCAAGTCAGATACTTCCAAATGATTATTATCCACCCCGGAATAAGTCTCACTAGTTTTCTTGCCCTGGACTGTTCTTACTGAAAGAACACTTTCATCATCCCTGGGTTTTCTGATCTCTAGACGCGATCCATCAAGGGCCTCAAACTCAACAACAAGTGAAATAGCCTGTTCCAATGAGTATGGATGCCTAAACTGAACGTGTTTTTTCATGTCATGTGACCCTAACCCTTGTATGAATTGTTCTATTAAATATGTTTCTCGTGCTTCATAAGGTAAATTTGGATAAGTCTGACAGCTTATTTTCCGAAGGTCGCATCCATAATCAACAATTAATTCATGATTCTATAGTCATCTATTTATAAATTCACATCTATGTACTATTTCTCTACCTACTGGGTTAAATCTTTGCTTCAGCAAATTACATAAAGCATGAGAATCATTCAATTGGAATGTGTTTAAGTCACTTAGCAACTTTTTAGCAGAACCATACAATGACATGACCAACTGCTGTGCCTTTTGTTTATCATTCCATTCATTCCACAATGCAACTTGTTCAAAGTGGATCAAATAATCTGGAAATGTGACATGTGTACCATCATATATGTCAGGCTCTTTGATTCACCTTGACCTATTCCCATGTGTATTGAATGATGCATTAAGTGCTTGAACAGTGTCATACAGTGTTTGTAAAACTGTTTCCGGTACAATGTGTGTATGTGGTACACGTAAAGGTGTTTCAGGTACACGTAGATATGGTGTATGGGCTTGTGTTTCAGATGCATGCATATACAGTGTACGAGCTGGTGTTGCAGGTACAATATGTGTATACTGTGTATGAAGAGGTGTTTCTGGTACAACATGTGTATACGGTGCACGTGGAAGTGTTTGAACTGATGACGGAACAGACGGATAACGGATTTTTACTGATGAGCTTGAAAAGTGAACAGACGGTTCATTTATATTACACTTTATCAGTTTGGGTTTAACAGAGATTCCTTCATGTTGGCCCTACATTCTATGTGTGTTGGTGTAGGTGGAAATATGATCGGACTAGAAAAACGGTCTGACTGAGAAAAATTGGCAAAATTATTCTGTGATCTGCTTGGATTTTCCCTTGGATACAATTCCAAATGCTCCCGTTCCGCCAGAATGCTATGGGATTTATTTATTCCACTAGGAGACTGAATGATACTTGGACCACCTGGATAATTATTTATGCCTGGTTTGTAGTCATTTATTTCAACACTGTGTCTGTTAGTAAAAACTTGTGCATAATTACTAACATTGTCTCTGTACTACGTTGACACTGGGCCAGCACCAAAACTTGGCTGGAAATCAACTGTATTGGGTTCAGAAGACAACCTTCTGTTTGAGTTATCTGCACCACCAGCGAATGATTTTGGCCGAGCGCCAGTACATGGACTATAATGCATTTTACATCTAGCTTCATGTGAAATTTCATTTATATCTGAATAATTTTGAAATTCAGAAATCCTGCCTTGCCGTAAAGCATTTTCTAGTTTACTTATGTCATCTTCACAATCTTGAATCTCTCTCTCAAGACAAGACAAAAATGAAAGTACTGTACCATTTGAAATTTTATTCGATAAATCACAAAAATTATCATCAAACAATTTTATAAACAGATCCTGGTCACCAACACCAAAAATGTAACAGTCGGGTGGCCGATGGTCCAAATGTTTTATCCCCAGGTTCAATAATCTGTCAAAATGTCTGATGAGAACACAACAGGTTCAAACTAATCGTAGAACTCATTATAAAATTAATCATTTAATAACTCTGCCAAGGTTTGGAACAAATGTATTTTGGGGAGAGACAGACAAGTTCCTATTTACCAAAGTATGATGAATCCGATCAGTTCTCTTCTCGAATTATCATCGGCAATTTCCGCACACACACGAAAATAGCCGATAACACACCGACAAGAGAATGCAAAGAAACGGTCAAAGAGACCTGCGACTCAAAATATTTTATACCAGTTACGTCAGTACAGAGACGAGAAAACATCAACTGGTCAAACCAACATAATGACATAAAAACATTATGACTTGCAAATCACAATGATTCACACAAATTCTCTCAGGGCAACAAGTGCCCACAAGGGAATTTAAATGAGACTAACAAGGCCGGCAGGCCTATTCATTTACTGTCTTACTTGAAGACTGAAAACCGTCTATAGAATACTCGAACAACGGGAGCTTATATACAGCAATTTACAAGGTGTCGTGTGGAAAATCACACCCTGGAACAGGACACAAAGTAACCAATAGAAATCATCTTAAGATAAAAACCAGCTCCTCTATGTACAAAATGTGTAACTCCTTCGGAAATTACTGATCACCACAACGAGTAACTACAAATATCGAGGAAGTGAATCGAAAGTATGTGATTCCAGCATATCGTTACAAACTGAAATGTGGGAGTAACGCACAAAGGACAAATTTAAAGAAGTTATTTAAGAAAAATAGTTACTGGATAACACACCCCGAGTTGCCACCATTACACACATCTGGTGAGTCACTGTTAATAGTATTTGTAAATGTTGTGCCTGTTGCACCTGACACAAGACATTTCGACTCACTGATGGCCATTTCCACCTGTTTACCCAAGGCTATAGCTTTATCAAGAGTTAAATCGGTTTTGATAAGTAGTCTTTCACGAATGCGCCCTTCGTTGTTCTTCTCAATAATTTGATCCCTGATCATCACACCAACTAATTGGTCTCATGCTGTGACGTGCAATTCGACACTCTGATGTTCTGTTCAGGTGCTGTGACTTGTTTTTTGATGTGAAAAGTCATCGCTGCGGCTGATTTTATCAATTTTCATTCAAATGGAGAGGTAAGAAACACAGTCTTTTACTTTATCAGTTAGACTGATGTTTCCCAATCCCAACCAGCTCACTTTCACGTAGCAGATATTATCTCTCCTCGAATGATAGGGCTCACAAAATGCCTGGGTACAACTTCTGTGCATCGCCACTCGACTCAAAATCACCTACCCAGGTGATGCCCCATTGTTCTGACGCCAGGAAATGGCCCTCGTTGCCTAAACAATATCCCTTCTATTTTAAAAAAACTTACCTCGACAGATCCCGTATGCAGAATAACCCCAACACAGCCCATCAAAGTGAACCACCCAGTTGTGAAAAGTGGCAACGGCGCTGTGATGTTATGGCAACCCGCTGTGATGTTCATCTTTTCTTAACACAATTGAAGAGCCCTCCGACAGCTGCCCTCCCACATCCTGGAGTGTCACTTATAGCTGTGACCGCTAGTACATTATCGCAAGCACTGGCTGATACACTCTAGCAGTATCCGCTGACCCCAGGCAGTGGGTCGAAGCATGTGGCCCTTCGGTCTTGGTGCTCTAGTCCTGAGCTTGTACAGTCCACAACTGCGTACCAGGCAGCTGAAGGATTGAACCGCACCACACCTAACGGATTTAACATACCCACCATGGAGTGGCCAATTTCGATAGCGGCAGATACATCGGGAACCCGCTTAAACAAACAATTTGTACTTATATAGGACACTAAAAATCGATTGGCACTCTAGGGGTGTCTTGTTTACATACGGACTAAAATAGCGTGATCTATTTCTTGACAGCATACAGCGCAATCGATAATGATTTACAACCAACCTGTATTAGAAAGACAGTTTTTGGATTTACTCCCATTTTGCTCTGTGGTTTTTGTTTGAAGAATTTTGATGCCCTAACTTTATTCTTAGATATGTGGAACACATTTTGCCACCAATTTATCTTCTCTTGTTCTGAATTGTGCAATATCCAGTGAGAACATTTTGTCATCAGATTTTATTTTTGTACTCAAAATAGTTTACAGTGTTGTGACAAAAAAAAACTGAATTTGTGCTTTAAAATATGATGTTTGTGGAAAGAAAATGAAAATGGCATTGGGACAGAACAGGAAAGAAATATGCATTTGTTTTTAGTGTGAGTATATAGTCCAATATAAGTTGAGAAGCTCTTATCTGTGTTAAAATGCACTGTTCAAAAACTGGGTCGATTAATGTTTTGATGTTTACATCTTTGTACTGTAAAATAAAGTTATATTATCTGGTATGATATATATATATATAGTAGTTGCCAAAACAGAATATCATAGGGGGTCGGTTGGTATTACCAACATTAAGTCCTTTTATGGAAGGTGCGGCAATCTTATTCGACCTGGGATGGGCAATCGCCTGGCTATTTTGAAGTCTTGTCTTAGACATACATACTATGAATACCCAGGCATTTAGTTTCAATAGTGGTGCAAAATACAAGACAGGCGGGGTGTTCTCGTCCAAAACATAGTGAAGCAACTAACAAAACCCAGCATCTGGGTCTGGGCCGAGTCGCACGCATATTTCCAAGATCATTATCCTGATGTGTTCCAGAGGTACCAGCTGCCACTTGTCGAATCTGACAAGCTAGTACAGACATGGCTCAGCAATCCAATGCAGTTCTGGCAGAATCAGCTAAATTTCGCCATCTGCTGTGCAACGACAGGCTCTGGCGTGACCATACAAGATCACCTAAGCGAATCAGACCCCTTCATTAAGTCCTTATACGAGTTCCATGTGTACTACCAGGTTCGCAGGATCCTCGGTGAGCTAAAGACTGCACTGCCCCAGGACCAAGCTTGGAATGCGTTCAATAACTCATATGACCTGAGGGCATATGAGCGAATCTGTGGTGAGTTTGATGTATCCCCACACACCGACTGGTGCGTCAAAGTCCCGAACCATGGCAATAGGGCGGGTGTACAACTAATGGACAAACCCCTTAGCTGACCATGACTACGACCCTACTAGCATGTCATTCACACACCGGACATCCAACGAGTTCGTCCACGTCGATTTCATCAAACAAGATGCCCCAAACGCAGATAGCGCGCGGAACACATTCATACTCGATAAATCGCAGGGATTTACGCGGCCCGGTGTTGAACGCCTAAACGACAGCATCGGGACCTACGTGTGGGCAGTCTTGGGGGCACAGGCCCAGACACGGACACGCATTATCGCCGATGCACAACATCAAGGAAAGGCCTTCGATGCGCAGAAGCAGTTCCTTTCAAACGTTGAGGATGCCATCTCATCCCCAGGGGACCTCCCTTCAGCAATCAAGCGTTATCAAGATGTATTGCGGTACGCTGGCTCTAAGGTCAATTTTGTCTTTGGGATCGGACTCTACATGGCCCCAAGTGATATGCTGCTCCATATAGGTCATGTGGTGGGGTATAGCAACGAGATTGTTATCGCCAACACAACCCAGGTCCTGGGTGTGAATACGGATGTAAACACAACACCCACCCCATCACCGACGCTCACACACGATGGGGCTAGTCAAGACGCAATCGTTCCAAAAGGAACGAGACAAGCCGGACGAACTGCAAGCTACAGGGAGCAAGGAACTGTCAAAGACTCGCCAGCATAAGGAAGAAATAGCCGCCCTCGTCGTGGGTGAGATCGCGGTCGGGCTACTGGCACTATGGTTACTTCGTTAACCAGTCGCGAGCGGCCACGAGAAGCAGCCCTCCAAGAGCAAGGACCACAGCCCATAGATTTCCGGCCAACCAGCCCGAAACCTTTGCGAGTTGGTTTAACACGCACGAAACGACAGAGCCTATAATTCCAGGTAGTGCAGCCTCAACCTTCCCCACCAGCTTGGCTAGGATACGCCCAAGGCCCTGTAGGTATTTTTTCACCCACTCTTTGAGGCCGCCCTTATCAGATGGTGGTGGAGCGGGGTGACTTCCAGCCCTGCCGGTCAGCGCAAGTACTATGGTCGAGATTGCCACTCCAATCGCTGTGAGGATATATGCGATCGTAATCCCTTCTTCTCGGAAGAGGGTGCGAATGCGCTCCGTGAGTGTCGTGTCCTCATTGAGGATCCGATTGATCGTCTCTCTGATTCGATTGATTTGGGATCGGAGAGCCTCTCTATTCGTTGCGGCCGCCTCCAGGCGTGAAGCTCGTTCATCTTCCAGGTTGTGCAGACGTTCTGCAATTCGGCGCCTGATAGAGTCATCAACGCCTCCAGTGTCCAGTTTGCGCTTCTCCGAAGCGATGTGCTCATCAAGTTCGGACAGTTTAGCCAGGTTGTTTATCAGCTCACCACGGGTTGTCCGCATTGCCCTGTCGAGTCCGTGGAGCTCTCTGATGCTGTACTCCAATCCCACGGTATCAAGTGGAGGGTCATTAAGTGCAGTTTCTTCCTCCACGGTAAGACTTTTCACCACGTTTTGAGTGGAATTTGACGCAGCATTAGCCACCTGTCCCAAGTCTCGCAGTTCTGTAGTATCTGATCCGATCCTAGCAGCTGCTTCACCCAACTCATTGTCATTGACCCGCAGTGCTTCAAGGGCCTTATGCTTAAGCGCCATTGTCCCACGAGTCCAGTCCACAAACCCCGGCTCATTCCGCATGACCTCATCACCGCCACGCCTCCCAGCAATTGTTGAGAGAGCTAGGGGTGCTCCTGACCTATTAGCAATGTCGAAATCTGGATGGGCCTTCAGCCTCAGCAGTCCTTTTTTGTCGATCTCAAACTTGGTATAGTCACGTAGAAGGGGCACTATCCCTTTCTCAGACATATTCTGGAAGTAGTCATTAACGGTCGTCTCCAACATCTCTTGCTGCAATGAAGGTAGACGATCACCTATCTCCCCGACAGCTCCATTATTAACAGGGACTCGGGTAAAGCTAGTTTCATCTTCTCCATCATCGCGGCCACCTTGTTCATCGGGATGGTCGAATGCATCAAAGTCTGCCATTGTATTGAAGGATGAGCGACAGAGTTCAATACAATTCAACAAGTCTTCAAGCCAATGTGGACGCAAGCTTAACCCACACCGCAAACTACGAATGCCTCTTGGGGTAAAGGGAGTCAGGTAATCGGTTGTTATTACGCACAATCCCAGTACGATTGACCAGAACCAATCGCTCAATGTCCGATTTCCGAATCTTGGAGAATACCATCTTATTACACCGGGTACTGTACGCCTTCTTTCACAGTCACCATGAACTCAACAGATGATAACAGGTCAGTTGTTCAGAATCTTGGCCGTGCCGTCATCAAGAAAATGGCAATTAAGATCAGCGGGAACGAGGTGATGTCGGTCGACGATGCAGACGTGTACCACTGCTACCTTGACCTCTGGAGGACAGCTTTCGAGCGCAACAAAGGGCACTACCAGGGTATTGATACATCAGCGAAAAGAAATGCTACCAATTTGTGGGTCGGCGCAGGAGAGAAGGATGGCTCTGTTGTAGCTGACAAGGCTATCGCCGATGCCTATGGCAACCGTTTCAGTATCCCGCTGGATTTTGAACTCCCTGAGGCTCATATGCCTTTCTACCAGAGTGTGCTTGGTGGTCGGCTCGAGTACGAGCTTACGTTCAATGATTACAGCCGAGTGGTTCGGGCTTCAGGCGATGTCGATGCTAGTTACCTCATTGATAATATCAGCCTGGAATACGAGATGGTCACCCAACATGAACTTGCTCGCATGGTCCACAACCAGTGTTCTGGTCGTCTCGCCATCCTCTACGACCGCGTCCTTCGCCACCGCAAAATGACAAAAGATAAAAGCGACACTCTGTGGAATATCAACCTCAATGTGGCGACGCGGAGCATGAAAGGAACTCTGATGCTGTTCGAGGACCCTGCTATAGCTGGTGCTGCTTTCGCTAGGAAGCCTGAGGTCTTTTATAATCCAAAGATAACCAAAGTTGAGGTTATCATCGATGGAGTGCCCAATCAGCTGTACTCCCAGGGATTGCGTGCCTACCAGCAATGGGATGAGGTCACTCGGCACTTTGGAGCTTGTACCAGCAGCAAAGGAGATCCTGAGGTGGCCCTGGTTGCAAAAGAACTATCTCTGGGTGATGTCACACTGGGCGAGTTCTTGAGCCGCAAGTATGCTCTATGGCTTGACCTGCGGACCACAGATGATGGTGAGCTACACGACGTGAAGGTATCACTATCCAGATCACAAAGAAGCAGAGACAAGTGGCACATTGAACATATACCTGTACGTTCTCATGGATGCGCAGCTTAACATTGAACATGGTCAGTTTACCAACGCACTTCATTGATAACCTTTTCTTTATGGAGCCGTCATTATTTGCGGTCAAACAGGCTGTGGCAAGACAGTTTTCGCTCTGAACCTGCTGGAGGTCCTTATCGGGGCGTATTTCAGCACATTGTGGTCCTCTGTCCTACAATCAAATACAACAAGACATACCACGACCGTCCATGGATTTGGAAAGACTCGGATGCATACATTGCAAATCCTGGTGAGCGCCTCCATTCATATCTTCGGGCTATCAGCTGTTCCAGGGGGAACTAACGTTGCACATCATCGACGATTGCTCGGCTACAAAAGCTTTGACGCAAAAGAAAGACATGTTGTCTGAGCTAGCCTTCGCGAGTCGTCATGCGCAGCAGAGCCTTTGGGTGTTGACTCAGAAATATAACTCTGTCTTAAAAGATCTCCGCGAGCAGACCCGCTGGGCCTGTCTGTTCTACTGCAATGGCAAAGATAGCTTCGAGGACTGTCTACGAGAGAATGATGTGATTGGAAGCCGCGAGAAACGTGCAGCAGTTCGCCAGGCATTGGCGGATAGTAAGCATGCCCGGCTAGTGTTAAAAAAGACCAACCTACCAAGTTTTATATTAAACCCAGACGGAGTGCATGTACATATCCACACCATCATGGATTGCGACGAAATCATTAACCAACTGCCGGAAGAGCAAGATACTGCGCCGCAGGCAGTCAATACAGAAGACAAGATGGCAGTGCAGTGGATCCTGCTTTTGTTGCAACATCCGAAGGCACAACAGGCCGATGGGGCCAAACGCGAAAGGCTAGCTGCGATAGCTTCCGGTGTGCAGGCTAAGCAATATATGGGGAAAAACCTCACGGTTGACTAGGTCGACGACATGACCGATCAGGAAATCGTTAAACTCTATGCTCGATATGAAGCACGGCTCGGCGCAGAAATGACAAAAACTCTGGGGACGGCCGCACTACAGTTCTATGCAAGGGTGTCACCATGTTACTTCCCATACCCCCGGAGTACCAACCAAAGCTGGTTGCTGACCTTGAGGCAGATCCATCTGTTGGGCACGCGCTAAGCAGTGCTAAGTGTTTGCTATATGATCGGTATGGCATGTACTTAGCACCCTTAACAGCGGCGCTAACCACTGCTAAACAATGTCGATTTGGACATACCTGCCCTCTTACAATTCAAGACGATGTCATCGACGAGAGAGCCAAACATATCGACGGAGCCAGACCTGCCGACATTTGCTACGCAACAGGTGGAGAGAATGACAGCTGTGCCAACCACTGAGTCGCCTGTTGTTCCCGTACAGAAGCGACAGAAACCCCCCCCCCCCCCCCCCCCAAAAAAAAAAGTGGCCGCTGGGAGGGCAGGAGCTGCCGCCCGGAATGCAAAACAACAAAAAGCCCTGGTCGAATTGCGAGAAGAGAAGGCCACTCTCCAGAGAATGGCCATACACAACGCAGTCCAAACGGTTGGTGTTCCTTCCGAACGGGAACAACACCAGCAAGGGATCTCGATGCATCACGAATGCAGTTCATTGGACAAATGGTTTCCATCAATTGCTGGGGCTGTTGGGCTGGCTAGCTTGGTTGGCATTATGGTTTTTGCAAAGCAAAAGGAAGACGACCAGTCCAATGGGACCGCCCAATGCT
This sequence comes from Pictodentalium vernedei, assembly GCA_031216915.1. Lineage (NCBI taxonomy): Eukaryota > Metazoa > Mollusca > Scaphopoda > Dentaliida > Dentaliidae > Pictodentalium > Pictodentalium vernedei. Next base: position 467,492,623 of record CM062290.1, read on the forward strand.
GAACCGGTCAACCGAGTCGTACCTCCGAACAAGCAGTTAGAGGTATCTAATGACCCATTACATATGGAGTAAACATGTCTTCAGCCGATGGAAAGATGCTATTAACGTTCGCTAGTCAATGCCGCCTATCACAGCGCCGTAGTCTCTGCCCTAGCAATAGGGTACGCCCGCTTAGGTAAGATGGCAATGAAGGGTTCCATCCCTAAACTTGACTTCACTGGCTATGACGTCGGGATGGTAGCCCTTGACGTGGGGCTGGCGATGGCAACCAAGGACATGCTAATTAAACAAGGAATCATTCCATCAAATATTATGAAATAACAAGGTGGCCTCCATCGCAATGCTAGTTGGGCGCCCTTGTTAACGCATTGGTCTTCTCTGACAGCAACTACCTCTTCTCCATGTTTCGGGATAATGAGGCTGGTGAGGAACGTGCACGACATGACAAAGCCATAGAAAAGCTCCAGGCAGCTCAGGCAGCATGGTTCCATAAGAGAACAGAACGCCTCGATTGGATTAACGAAGAACTACATCGCCAAGGTCTTGCATTACGCATATTCCAGGATGTCGATGCTGCAATTCGCGAATATGCACGGGTAACTGGGAACAATTTAAACAGTCTAGGCCCAGAGCCGCAACTAGAAGACTTTTACACACCATAAGCCGACCAAAAAGACCGTGAGGTCGCCTTTGTTATCTTGGGGAGGGCTGCGACGGGCCTGGTGGCCTACAAACTCGCCAAGTGAATGTGTTCCTTTGGAACTGCAGCTGTGCTGCCCGCCGTTGTAACGGAGAGAAAAAAACAGTAACGGTGTCTAAATAAAAACTGGGTTTTTTCGTTGCTGCGCTGCGCCAAGCTACTAATCAATTCTTATTCGCACCGCGAATGCCCATGAGATGCTTACTAAGCATCTGCGGCGGGTGCGGTGGGCTCTGGTCTCAGATGGCCAGTGGGTATCATGGGCTTGCTCTGCCGGGTGAGTTCTTGGAGTATCAGCAGTAACATCTCGTTTTTTGTGCCCTGCGAGTTCTCTCGGTGAGAAGTCTTGTGGATATCAAACCGGGGTTGGTTGAATTTCTCTTCCTCTGCGAGTATATGATTGAATTCCTCGTCTGATATCTGGCCATCATCAACAGCCTTCGAGTACAGATCTGCAATGCTCGAAAGTTTTGCCTCCGCTAATGTGGCAATGGTGTTGTGCTTTTTAGCCTTCTTTGTGAGTCTTCGGCATACAAACTTCCCGAAGACACCTGCCAATCCATAGACACTTGCCGCGGCCTCTAGCACTATAACCACAGGAACCGCTGCGACGTTGGACTACAGTACAATACCACTAACACCGATTCCTACACCCACCGCGGACATAACTGTTTCAATGCCAACTGCGATATCAACCCCTCGCTGGTATTTCTTACCGAGGGAATACCTGCGGTCTCGTTCGGCGATGAGGCGGGCTCTAACATCACCCATCTCCAGGATGCGTAAATTATTCGCGTCACCGTTTTTGAGGTTTGGATACAGACCCATTATTATTAGTCATGTTTCATTACCTTTAAATCATTGTCCGCCAGTGTCTGTCTGGTAAACCGTACGCGCTTGAGCTCAGCTGGGCCAAGATATAGGGTATTGAGTGTGTCAGTTGGAAATTCATCATCTGTGACCTTGTAATCAACTCCACTCAACGAGAGCAACATATCTTTGCCACGGATAATGATGACAAATTCTTTGCCGTTATGTCGCCGATCCCATTTTAGGGCAAGCCCATGTAGTACTGGTACGAAGTCGTTGGGTGGTGGACCCATGACTATCTGTACAATGTTGGTAGTATTATTGCCAGCAGTAAGACGATCAAACTCCGAAACGAGCTTCATCATCAGGCCTTGATTTTTGTCTGCACCCAGCACATACCTCACCGCGCTTTCGCGAACGTTAATAGCACTTCCTTTCGGGATGTAAGAAGACAACACGCGGCCACTGTTCTGGAGTTTTCGTAGCCTGTGTCCACGGCCCAGTTGGATGTGAGGTTGGATGACCTTGAAGTCAAATTCCCACCCACTGCGTACAGAGTGCCTATACAGAGACCACTGTCTGGCAGCATTCTGGAGGAGTTCGTAGCTCCTCCATGGGACTGAACCTTCCAGTTTCAAAGCACGCAGCTCTGTAAAGGAAGCTTGTTCCGTGGAAACAGCAGATGGGAGTTCCGTTCTCTTATATAACCCATTAGAAAGTTATCCACCATGTCTTTACACAGAAGATATATTACGAATATGTAATGTTACTGATAGGTGCCGTAATTCAATAGGGCCACCCCTGCTATCTACAACGCTAACTGTGATATTGCCTATAGGACCGGGGACAAGCCTTTTGTATTGCAAATGAGAGAAAGCTTCTGTTCTGTCACTGGCACATTTTTTATTTGCTACAGGTACTGTTCTAGTAGTGTGCTGGGTAGCCCGTTGTAAACATTGTCCGTGGTGCTGACTTCTGACAGATGAACGAAGAGCTCACGGTGGGCCGCAAGACTAGGTAACTCATCCCCCATCAGCCTCCCTCCCCCAGGGATTCTGGTTGTTGTAAATCCTATAATGTGCGTGCCAACTTTCCCAGTTTCAGAGACTTATCTGTCTTGAGTCGCAGACGACCCGATGGTTTGTGAAGATCCAATATAGCCCCAACTTGACTAAACACCTCGTCATTTAGCTCGCATACATTGTAATAGCCATCTGGGACTGAAATCATCTTTCGCTCGTTATCATTCTCAGACACAATGCGGATAATATTGTTGCGTTTCCGCGAGCTAATGTTGTACCAAAGAGGGTAGTATGTTACTTCAGCAAACGCACACGCATATTGCTCTCCAGCAGGGAGCGCCCTTGGTAGGTCCATGGTTTGAATGTCGGATAGTGTCACGTACATTTATAGTTTTATAATAAGATAAGACTCCTCCAATATGGGTCAAATTAGTCTGAGTTAACTGAAAACCAGAAACGTTTATAAGAGTTGATAACTATAATATTGTCTTGAAGGGTTTTTATTACTAGTAACAAGACCATCATTGTATATATATTTCACCTCCTCGTGAGACCCCCGCAAATCGGACGTTAATCTATTTGGCGCCCAGGCCACATACCTCTTGCCGATTTGTGTAACAAGGGTGAGGATCATGCCACCTGGAAGATCGCTTTCTTCCATAAGTTGGTAGGTGCCTATGGGCAGGTCTCTCCATTTCGAAGCTTCACTTTTCTTGAAATCCTCTTTTGTTGGCCAGCTCATATCTGTGACTATTGCTTTGTGTACTTGTTGGATACTTAGCACGTGATAAATCTTCAATTGTGCATATTAGAGGTCCAAAGGATGCCGGTATACCCAAGAATGGACAGCAAGATTGCAACAAAGTTGGCTTCAATCTACTACAGCCCCAAGGGGTACTGGAAGGGACATGCGGCCATTAAAAACCTTGCTTCCGCGACCAAGGTCTCTGAAGATGTGGCTCGGGCATGGCTCAAGAAGCAGGCCATCTAGCAGATATACCTTCCCCCTCCGCGACACATACCCACATTTGACGTGTCCGTAACGAATGAAGTCCACCAGGCCAACCTGCTCTTTCTGCCACACGACCGGGTGGCCCGCAAAACGTACAAATATGCGCTCACTGTCGTTGACGTAGCCTCCCGCTGTAAAGAGGCAGAGCCCCTGGCCACGAAAGAGGCCAAAGAGGTCGCGGGTGCCCTTGAAAGGATTTACATGCGGAGCCCCCTCAGATGGCCACAATTGTTACAGGTGGACCCCGGCCGCGAGTTCATGGGCGCAGTGAGCCAGCTGCTGGCAAAACACGGAACAGAAGTGCGGCGAGGCCGTGTGGATGTCCACCGGGATCAGGGAATTGTAGAGCGTTTCAACCGCACCCTGGCTTTGGGCACCAATACGCTCGAGAGATGTGACTTCCACCCGGCAATCGATCAGCTGAGTGGGTGGCTCGACTACCTGCCGTCATTGCGTTTCTGAATGGTGAGGTGACTCGCCTAACCGGAAGCCCTCTGACGCCATCAAGGCTAAGACTGTAGCACGAAAGCCCTCCTCTGTGGTTGCAAGTCGTCCTGTTGGCATCCGAAGCTCCCCTCTGGCATGGGTGTTCGCAACCTCTACCAGCCAGGCGAACTTGAGGGTGGTCGCCGTCGTGCAACTGACCCTATTTGGTCCCTCCAGGTCTACCAGCTTGGACGCTCGGTCACCAAGCTCGGCGAACCTGTGCTTTATTATTTGTTGGATGGGCCACCACGTGGATTTGTCCGAGAGGAGCTCCTCGTGGTGCCCCCTGACACCCAGTTGCCGCCTGATGGGGTTCTTACTCAGTTGTAATTGCAGAACCCCCTCTTTTTCTGTTGCACTCTAGACAAGTCAGTCGTACGTTACCTCTACAGTGTCCACTGCTATTGTCCAGCCGGTCGACAGAGAACTGCTGTGTGTCTTTTGGGGTATACGCCCATATCAACTCGATGTTGCATGTCGTGCAGCGGTTTTGTTGGGCCTCTGAGCTGCAAGATGTAGTCAACCTTCAGGTTAAACCCCAGGAGACATTTGACCTGGTCCTGATGCTTGTTTGCCACAAGTTTCTTTTGGATTTGCTTGCGGAGTTGCTTGTCGCTCTGTAACCTGACCTCAGAACCCTTTTCTGGAGAACAAGTTACCCTCTCAAGTTAATGCATATACTCCACACGTGACACAGGGAGGTAGGCAAGATTTGACCACTGGAGATAGTCATCGATAATCCAGACCTTCTGCGGGTCGCTGGCGGTGAGACCCTGACTGGAATGTACCGTCATCGCGTAGCCGAGCGCCCAATCATAGCCCCACTTACCGTCAATGACCTCTTGAGCGTATCGAACAGGTACCTCCACGACATCGTTAAGAACTAACTCCTTCTGGTCGGGCCGGACGTCATTGAATATTACAGGACCTGGGCTCATCACCAAACAATTTTGCCGCCGAGTGTCCTTTGGTCGGTACAACAGGGGAACAGGCTCGTTTGGGAACGCCTTCTTGTGGCGATGGAACATAATACATTGGGCACGATCTCGAACTTTTTGACGGCTGGTAAGGATTAGGTCCCCGGGCTTCCACTGCTCTACAAATCTGTCCCATCCCAGGCATCTTGGGAGAGTCCTTCGCATCTCCTGGCACTGGACCTTGTCAGTATGGAGACGGGTGCGCCTTTTCAGAGCCTTGAGTGTGTCATCTTTTGCCCTATGGTCAACCTCGACTCCTTCGTAGTAGTCGGCGGCCTGGCACAGCCAATCGTGCGGCATCTCGCCTGCAATCGGCGGCGGCTGGCCCTGATCGCCACAGCAGACGACTTGGACACCCCGTTGCTCAAGCCAGGATCGGAAGGTCTCAAGGATTGGTCGGGGCACAGAACAGACCTCGTCCCAGATGATAACACGGGGAATGTACTTTTGGCCCATGCGATCTGGCGTGCACTCATTTTGTCCACTCCACCGGAAGAAGCTATGGTAGGTCTGAGCCCTGACTCCCCTACCTCGCATCTCTTTGGCAAGGCGGTGAGTTCGAGTAAAGGCAAACTGATCTCGCACCCCGAAAAGCTCGATTGTTCTCGTTGCCTTGCCGCTACTGCCCCCACCGTTGAGGTACCTCAGCCGTTGGTGAGTCAGTGGGTCGTCGTACTTTGGAGTTGTAGAATCAGAGCTGTCTTTTTTCCGGCACCAATACTCTGTCTTTGGAATATATGCGGCATGATCCTGGGGCATGTAGAGAGTTCCCTCCTTATCTCGCCATTGAGCTGGCAGGACATTGTGCTTTTTGGGAGGCTGTAGGGTGGGTTCGTCATGATAGAGGCAGCACGTTCTGCAAAACCCCTCAGGGTGAACTTCTTGTGGTACGTAGACTTCGACACCGTCGAGTTTATGGAGTATTGCTTTCTTGATATATATGCTGTCTGTCGCCACCCGAACCGCCTCTTCTTTGTCGAAACTCTGTAACATACCATACTGAGAAGGTTAATACGGGCGTATGCTAACATAGAGGCACTTAGGTGGGTGTATTGGGGCTGGCTTCCATCGTAGTAAGTTAACACATAGCCTGGGGGACACTTTTTGGGAGCTCCGACACGAGTGGCACTTTGGCGAGTATCTCTCACAAGATAATCTAGTTCACCATGATCCGTGACCAGGCGGAACGTCAATCGTTTACCATCGGCTTTTGTGCCCTGAGCGAATTTCCCGATGCTGCTGCAGCCCTGACCTCTGTCTTCGGGGAGCCACACTACGTTCTTCTTTCCGAAAGCGATGATGGCTTCTCCTACATCTAGTTCGGTTGGGATGCTGGAATCCGTGAGATACGAGAGGATGGCCGTCGGAGCCCAGCCCTGTTCCTCGAAATGTCTCCCGAACCACACAGGGATGACAGGGTGTACACTTGGATCGAAAGCCCATTTGCGTATTTGGGAGAAACCGGTACCTATGTCTTTGGGCAAAGCACCATTGATTGCAACACTGGTCATGTTGGCCTTTGGATGACCGAAACGTTCGAAGTAGGGCTGAGCCTCACCCAGACCTTGGAAGCTTGAGGGATAGCACTCCATCATGTCGATGCTTATGATGTCATTGACGTGATACCATTCTGCGTTCCAGAGGCCACCGTGGCCATGTTCGACACAAGCCTTTTGGATGTCATCCAGGAAAGATGCTGGGGTCGGCTTCCAGTCATTCCTTTCCTTTGCGACGTGGCTGTGTGGTTCACTTCGAAGGCCCTGTCGGCAAGAGACTCATCTCCTAGATCGGCACAGGCCGCTTGGAGTATCTCGTGAGTTTCCTGAGTTCTGTAAGTACGACCGTCTTGTAAGACAAACAGGTCAACGCTGAGCTGTCTATCCTTGCCACCTCCGAGTAGCCAGACAGCGATTGGCTCATTTTGGGTGGCCTGTCTGATGGCTTCCCAGACGTCACCCTCGTATATGTGGACCTGTCTGGACTGGGGGAAGTGCAGGTCTTTGGACCAGGCGTGGCCGTTGTGAATGATAAGCTCTTCGGGTTTCCATCTATTTGCCTGGTATTTGCCACTGTAAAAGACATCCTCGCCAGCTATATCTTTCACGATGATGGCCCGCTTGAGTGTTTTCTCGAGGTTAGCCACGTCATAAACTGAGGCACGAGTTATATGAACATTCTCCTCCCACTTCTCGAGTTTCGGGCGCCTGATCGGGGTTAGGCCCTGTCCTCTAAGAGCGCAATCAAAGTGTTCAACCACTCTCCGGGTGACGCAATTCAGATCCCCTACTTTCATTGGTACTAGGTTTGCAGGGTCTGGCTCTCTGAGAAGATAGAGCTGTAACAGGGTAGGAATTTGTGTAGTACGGACTGTCAATCCCCATCAGGGCGCCTGGTTTGGTGTTTTGTGTAATTTCGACAACGCCCTGGCCTTTCTTCCTTTCTGCCTTCACAGGGTCAAACTTGTCTTCGATTACCCCGTCTCTTTTGTTATGCTCCCGGACAAACTTGATCCTTAAGATGAATTCCCCCTCCGGTAGAGCTCAGAGAAGCGGTACTGCCCTCTTATCGGTCAAAAGAGCATCCAGGGCCATTCGGCCAGTGTGCAAACCATCGGCGCCAGTGGCATCTACTTCCACTCACCATGTAGAGTAGACCGCAACAGCGCCGTCGACTTCAAACTGATCTTTGGCGTTGTTCAAAAGATCCACCCATGCTTCATCATCTGGCAGCCTCACCCGATGTGGGACTACGATATCCAAGTCGAATTGTCGCCGTTCTCGTAATTCTTTAAGGGTGGCGGGTTCCTCTTGAACGATTTGATTGGCAAGGGTTACAGACCTTCGCCGACGTAGGGCAGCTCTCGCATCTTTTCCTCAACAGCTTTAGCACGAAGTGCCGCCGTGACCTCGGCCTGAATCTTTTTGAATGCATGCATTCTTTAACAACGCTTGTTAGGATTCTGTACATCTTCCCGAAAAGCCAGGAACCGCCCCGTTTCTTTAGCCTGCCGAAGTCTTTTTTATAAATTCTTCCGCGCGAGCAGTGGTGATCAATTTAATCAAGTCAGTTTTGGAAGCTTTGAATACCTCCTAAACCCAAATTGTTTCGCTTGAGCATGTAAATCATTCATAGTTGTCATGTTGTGTAATTAGGATATCTATATGTTATCATTTCTCTAATAGGAAATTTCAAAAGTGTTATCTATCGTGGCCATGCCTAGGGGGGGGGGGGGGGGGTTGATCGTCCCCTACTAGGCGGGTCCTCAGGTGGCGGATAGAGGACGGCCTGCTCAATTGGGCAAGTTTGCTAATTTCTAATTGGTAGGTTTGCTCAATTGAGCTGGTTCGTTGCGAAATACACGAATATGCAGCCCCGGACCAAAATGATCAATCCTGCTAATTCCATCTGGCAAGCACTTTGTTCTCCCGTGAGGTGCGTTTTGAAGGCCCCGGAAGAAGGAATCCTGGCAGTAGAGGACTCGGGCCCCGGTTAGGGCAGTTCTCCGAGATGGTGATCAGGTCGTAAACCCTGTTTGGCCCTGATCTCCATTTTTCCGATAATGTCCACACACTGCTTTCGTCCCAGTTTCGGGAGTAGACGGATAGTCTGATGGCCCGGTCTGGCCAATCGGGAGCCCCCAACCCCAAGAATATCGGGTGTCACGTCGGGGGGGGGGGGCATTGGGTGGTCATTCGATCAATTATTTCTTTTACTTTGATTTTAGCACTACTACCCCATACTGACTTTTGGTTATTTTAATCCATTTTTACCATCTTCCGTTTTGCTCTGTCTGCATCCATTGTCTGTGGTAGGTTTTGTTGCACTTTTTAGGGAAATTGTTGGTTGAATGGCCACCACGGCCTGGCACTTCTCACAAATTCTATGGGTCAATCGGTCAGCGGATATGTTTTTGCATCAACATTGACCGAGTATGCTTCATAAGTACTTCTGGTGCCGTTCGCTGGATATACCTCTTCATCACTCCCATGTTGGGCTCGGAGTAAGGGTGGGTGGCTTGTGAAGAAGAATCAATTATCATAAAAACATGGCTTTAATACCAAACAAAAAGAAACGGGGTTACGAATTCGGAAATGACTCAATGGACTCTGACTCAGATATTGATAATGGTGATTTATCAAAAACCAATACCTGGCCTCAATTTGTACCTATATATTCGGCAGAAGAAGGCAAACAGGCAACAAACATAAATCCGTTTGCCTTAGAAAAATCAATCAAGGGAATTGCAGGTACTGTAAAAGAAGTTAAAAAATTAAGATCTGGTGGCATTTTAATACAATGTAGAAGAGAATTACAGGCCATTAACCTTCTGAAAGTTACAAAAATTGCAGATATGAAAGTGAATGTTTCTCCTCATAAGACTCTAAATGAAAGCAAGAGGGTAGTAAGAACAAAGGAATTAGCTGGCATTGACGAATTGGAAATTGCGACAGAACTGAAACAACAAGGTGTAACAAACGTGAAAAGAATTCAGATCAAACGGGAAGGGGCGTTAATACAAACAAATACATATATTTTTACTTTTAATTCTAGCCAACCACCAAAATCGATCAAAATTGGATATATGAACGTCAAAGTGGATTTGTACATCCCAAATCCAGTTCGATGCTTCAACTGTCAAAAGTATGGCCATGGTCAGAACAATTGTAGTGGACAAAAGTACGCTTCCAGTGTGGCGAACAACACCCTGAGCCCTGTAATAATTCCACCAAATGTTGTAACTGTCGGGGCAATCATATTGCATCATCCAAGAATTGCCCGTGTGGAAAAAGGAGAAATGATACAGATTAAATGTGAAAAGCAGGTCAGTTTTAAGGAGGCCAGAGACATCGTTTCATCTATGCCTGGCATGAATTCAACATCACCATCATATGCAACTACACTAAAGAGAACACTTCCAACAAAATCAGTCGAATGCCAGACAGAATATACATGGCTCAAAAGCACAATGCCATCATTGCTTCGAGCCTTTACAATAGATCACAGTGATCAAGTAGAACCAAATTCGACTCAGACACCACCAGCCACACGTACAACAATGGAAGAAAAATCGAAAACAAATCAGAAGAAAGAACAAGATGAAACCAAAACGGAAGAGAAAAAAAGCCAAAGAAGCAAAATCGGAACAGAAAAATGAACATAATAAAACGAAATCAAAACCAGAACCCAAACCTCTTAGTCAGTGTTAGAGAAGAAATCAAGAGAAAATAAAAAAAACAACAAGAAAAAGCAAAACAAATATCAGAGAGATTGCCTAAAGCTCTTCATGACTCAATTACACGCAACAGGTTTGAGGGCCTTGAAGAAATGGATGTCGGTGAGTGCATCGACGAAACGTTCGGACACTCACACCCGATCTCCTCTCAGAATAAGTTCCCATGTAAAACATCACCTAAGAAAAATACTGGGGCAATTTCGCCCATACGTCCACCATCCAAATCACCACTCAAACATGGATAACACACCCAAGCAAAATATTATACAGTGGAATTGTCGAGGTTTTAGAGCAAATTTTAATGAACTAGGTCTTCTAACCCAAAAATATAAACCTGCAACCTTTTGCCTGCAGGAAACTCTTTTAAAGAAACCCGAGGCTCAGGATCATCCAGCTGTTAAGCATTATACTTCGTATAATGCCTGGGCGGATGATAATGACCTTTCTTATTCGTGGAACACCTGTTTTGGTTAGAGACGATATCATTCACAGTTCTGTACCTTTGAACACACATTTACAGGCTGTGGCGGTACGCCTAACTTTAGACAAAACAGTTACACTTTGTTCTATTTACGTTTCACCTAGTAAAGCACTACAACTGAATGATCTTGAGCTACTGGTCCAACAGCTCCCAACTCCATACATTTTGTTGGGTGATTTTAATGCACATAGCCCTCTTTGGGGTGATTCCTGCAGTCAAGAAGATGTAAAAGGCAAAACTGTAGAAGAGTTCATTACCAAATATGATCTGTGTTTGTTTAATGATGGTTCAGACACTTATCTGCACCCCGCATCTGGTTCGTATACATCAATTGATCTTTCAATTGCATGCCCCTCTGCCTTCCTCGATTTTTCTTGGAAGGTAGAAGATGACTTGTGCGGGAGTGACCACTTTCCAGTTGTGTTGGAGAGTATATTTCCCGTGGGCGATGGGAGAGTGCCCCAGTGGAACTTTAAAAAGGCTGACTGGGACACTTTCTTGTCGCTTTGTTCTGAACGTCTCACAAGGGAGAAATTTCAAGATTGTGCTGATCAAATAGAACAGTTTACAAACAAGCTGCTTGACATTGCAAACACAGTCATCCTTAAAACCTCGGCAAATCCAAAACGTTTCACCAAACCATGGTTTGATAATTAATGTAAAAAGGCTATAAAGGATCGTAAGAGAGCTGAAAGAGAATTGAACAAGTCACCAACTACATATAATTAAACAAACTTCGTATAAACCGGGCAAAAACAAGACAGCATATAAAACAAAAAAAGAAAAGTTCTTGGGAATCTTACATTTCTAAGATTAACCAAAACACTCTCATCACTAAAATTTGGAAAATGATTAAAAAGATTAAAGGAAAAGAAACAAAATCAACTGTACAGCACCTGAAGGAAAACAACACCCTAATTACATCTAAAGCAGAAATTTCAAACACTTTGGCCTCCACATTTTCGAAACATTCGTGGTCTGAAAATTGAAATCCTGAATTTCTCAAAATTGAAAAAACAACAAGAAAAACAAAAGATCAAATTTGCCTCCAACAATTTAGAGGATTGCAATGAACCTTTCTCTATGGAAGAGTTACGTAACTCTTTGCATAGAGCAAAGGATACCGCCACTGGTCCCGATGACATATATTACAAACTTTTGAAGCACCTGCCACAAACATCACTAGGACTTTTATTATCAATTTTTAATGGCATTTGGGTGACTGGCCAGTTTCCACCATCCTGGTGTAAAGCAACTATAATTCCTATTCCTAAGCATAATAAAGATCACAGCAACCCAAGTAACTACAGGCCTATTGCTTTAACAAGTTGTCTGTGTAAAACCATGGAAAGGATGATCAATGATCGACTTGTCTGATTTCTGGAATCGAACAATCTGCTTGCGGATGTTCAGTGTGGTTTCAGAAACCAGAGAAGTACTGTGGATCATTTGGTCAGACTTGAAACGTTTATTAGAAATGCCTTTGCTAGAAAAGAACATGTGGTCGCCATCTTCTTTGATCTAGAGAAGGCATATGATACAACGTGGACGTATGGGATTTTAAAAGATATTTTTAACATGGGGTTGAGAGGGCGTATGCCTCTTTTTATTGAACACTTTTTAAAGGACCGCCAGTTTCAGGTTCGTGTTGGGTCAACGTTATCTGATCCTCACGAGCAGGAATTGGGGTTCCTTGGGGTAGTATTTTATCCGTTACCCTGTTTTCGGTTAAAATTAATAGTATCATCGATGCAATTGAGAATATGGTAGATTCTTCGTTGTATGTCGATGATTTTTTAATCTGTTATAGCAGTAAAAATATGAATGCTATCGAGCGCAAACTTCAGCTGTGTTTGAATAGGATTCAAAAATGGGCTACAGAAAATGGGTTTAAATTTTCCAAGTCAAAAACGAATTGTGTTCATTTTGTAAACTTCGGAGATATTACCTCGATCTGGAGTTAAATTTTGATGGGAGTCCTAATAGGAGGTAGTTAAGGAAGTGAAATTCTTATGTTTGTTGTTTGACAACAAACTGAATTTCACTTCCCACAAAAAACAACTTAAAGTTAAATGTAAGAGAGCTCTGAACCTACTGAAGGTCGTTGGTTGCACTGATTGGGGTGCTGACCAAAAAACTTTGCTCCATCTGTATAGATCACTTGTTCGGTCAAAATTAGATTACGGTTGTATAGTTTACGGTTCTGCAAGGAAATCATATCTCAAACCACTTGATGCAATTCATAATAGTGGTATTAGAATTAGTCTAGGGGCTTTTCGAACATCCCCTATAGAGTCGATGCTTGTTGAAGCAGAGGAACCTTCTCTTGAGAAGCGCAGAATTAAATTGTCTCTCCAACATGTGTCTAAACTTTTGGCCAATCCTTCAAATCCTGCTTATAATTGTGTTACAGACCCTCAAAATGTTGATTTCTTTAACCGCCATCAGAAACATATTCCTCCATTGGGAATTAGAATTAAACCCCACATGGATTCCACCAAAATTGAACCACATACAATAAAAGAAAATCGTAAAACACATATTCCTCCTTGGTATCCAAGTATAGTACATATACAAGGATCTATACGGATGGATCTAAGGATGGTGACAAAGTATCATCAGCTGCTGTTACTGGTGATCATGTCACCTCAATCAGAATACCGAATCAGAGTTCTATTTTCACAGCTGAAGTTAAAGCTTTACAACTTGCTCTTGAACATATCAAGAATGCTCAGGAAAAGAAGTCGATTATTTTTTCCGACTCTCTTTCCTCTTTACTTCCTTTACTCAACCCCAGGTTGAAGAACCCTCTCATTTTGGAACTTCGTGAGAAGTTGACTCTCATGTCTGACCAATATGATATCGTGTTTTGCTGGTTACCCGGACATGTAGGTATCGCTGGTAACACCAAAGCAGACAGTGCAACAAAACAGGCTTTAACAAAGCCTCTCACTGATTTTAACATCCCTTTCAGTAATTTTAAGTCTCATATTAGTAGTTACATCAAATCTATGTGGCAGGCGGAATGGGATGGGGCAACTAATAACAAGCTCCATCGCTCCGACCAACTATTTCTGATCACTACCCATCTAGTAACCTTTGTAGAAAAGATCATGTTATTCTGACACGATGCCATATTGGTCACACACGAGTTACACATTCCTTTTTGTTAGAGGGTAATATGCGACCAGAGTGTGTTCCTTGTCAGCAGGTGTTGTCAGTGGAACACATTCTTTTACATTGTACAGATTTTAATCATGTTAGAGGGCAATACTTTACTGTCGGATCTCTAAGAGATTTATTTTATTTGACAAGCCCGCATAAAATAATCTCATTTTTGAAAATAATCAACCTTTTTAATCAATTTTATATTTTGTTTTTATTCTTTTAAAATCCATATCTATATCACAGGTTGATTTACACAGCATTGCTTATACAACATTCACATTATGTTTCACATTCCTTAGTTTTTATACTTCACATTTCATATTTCGTTGACTCTTTTTTTAAATTATTTTATGGTGGATAATGGTCTTTTTTTATAATTATACTTTTATCGCCACGATATAGCCTTGGCTGCTGATGTGGCGTTAAGCAACAATAAATAAATAAATAAATCGCGGCCAGGCGCCGAAACTCGTCCTTAATTTTAGATTGCCTTTGTCGCCATTTAGCCAGCCGAGCGTACCCCACGCCACAGTTTTTACAAAGGGCTAGCGCTGTTTTGACACCCTTACCACAGCCTTTGCAGGATAGTGGGCCTCCACCCTTCTTTGGACGAGCATTGTGGACCTTACAAAAGGTCCCACGACACGACCGCCCACACACGTCGGTAGATCCTAGAAGCAGCCACTCACAAGCGTTCATTGTATTAGTCCTCATGTGTATGTCATGTATGCTTATGTGTTTCTCAATCTCTAAATATATTATAAGCAGAAGGGAGGGGTGCATATATATTTGACAGACTTAACAAAACAAGAGAGCCCGGGCCGGCGAGGGTAATGAGCCGTCCCATGGGCTCTCGTCGTTCATGGGCTCGAATGGGGGGGGGTCAAGCTTTCGAAATTGGTATGCTGGCCCTCCCTGCTGCTATCTCCGCAGCATCGGTGAGTTGTGTGGAAAAATGCAAAGCAGTTAGAAAAATAACGCACAAAAGTATAAAATTCACAATTTGTAGCAACATAAATCGGGTCCCACTAATACCGAATCTGCACGAAATACCGAATCTGACCCTCCAGAATGGAATTGTATATATTTCTCACTTAAATTCTTGCTATTATGGGTGTTCAGTAATGATAAAAATATTTTAAATGAAAACAAAATGAAAAAGTCCCGGAAAATATTTCTTTTTAGGTAATAAGTTCCATTATTGGGGTCATTCTAACCTTTATTTTGTGCTCCCAACTGCCTCCCTATTCTCACGCTTCTTCTCTCCTCCCAACACTCGGAGACGAACTGCTTGATGATATCCCTTGCCCCTTTCTTTTCAATCTCTCCGATTAGCATATTAACCCTCTTCTTTGAATCACTCACTAACCACGTCCTTCATTCTCCCATCCCAGTTCCCCATTAATTACACTGCTAATGAATCTTGTTCTTTCAGACTGGTATTTTGGACATTCTAGTGGAAAGTGTTCCAGGGTCTCCACCGCGACCTCAGTAGTGATGACTGACACTATAGACCAAAGCATTTAACACTGAATTCAGCATACCCCAGGACTGACACTATAGGCCAGAAATTAACATAGGATTCTCCATAGGGTTTTTGGTCTATAGTGTCATATTTTGGCCTATAGTGTCAGTCCTGGAGGCGAGAAAAAGATTTTAAAAATCTTTTTCTCGCCTCCAGGACTGACACTATAGGCCAAAATATGACACTATAGACCAAAAACCCTATGGAGAATCCTATGTTAATTTCTGGCCTATAGTGTCAGTCCTGGGGTATGCTGAATTCAGTGTTAAATGCTTTGGTCTATAGTGTCAGTCATGGGGTAGGTTGTCCCAATTACTCTATACTGCCAAATATGTGTATTTTGCTTATTAATCAATCTTTCCATACTTTAAACCATACAACACTTTACTGTATGGAAGGATTGGTTGATAAGCATACAATCTCTAACCACAGTGAAAAATAGTTAAGTATCTCTTAACTCTTTTTACTGATGGTTTGGGGTGGGAGAAAAAAGAGAAGTATCTCTTCTCTTTTTTTACTGGTGAGGGTGGGTAATGGGTCACCACTACAGTGAAACAGAAAATAAGAGTTAGTTTTTTTTTGCTACCACTGTTTAATACATCAAGCGAGAGGAACATATGTACACCGAGATCTGATTTTGACTATAAAAAAGGTCTTTTTTACATTGAGATATAATACACAGAGCGAGAGGAACATATATACATCGAGATATGAGAATGACTATCTATAGAAACCCTATTTACATCAAGAATTGTTGTGTGATACCGCTTTATTGGAAGGTTTTTTTTATGTTTGTTTTCTTGTGAAATTATCGACAGCCAGTTTTTCTTGCAATAAAGCATTATCACGTATTACATATGATGCACAACAGTGAGTGACAAAAAATATACAATAGAATTTATCAAAAAAAAAACTCTGTGGGTTGTTTTGACACCTGATTACAGTCATTTTAAATAATGTCTATAGTTTTGCTCAAACCATCGACGGACTTCTCTGTCATTCTCTTGAAAATTTCTTGGGTTGAATTTGATAGTAAGAACTGTCTCTAAATCATATCCTTTAGCAAGATGATCTAAAACAAATATACAGTACATACCACACACCACAGTATGAAGACTCTGTACTCTCATTGTGTTTATAGTCCATGAATCTGTGTTTTTCACTATGAAATTGTATATATCTTTATGTAATGGTGGTAAGCCATAAGAATCAAAGTAGATGGCTGAATGATTGTCTTTGAAATATATCACCACCCAGTGTTCTCCTGGTTCTTTTGATGAATCTGTGTTCACAATATAAGCTTTTCTGTGTTTATGCTTTTGTTTTGGTAATAAGTCTCTTGAACACACTTTTCCATTCAATGATGATAACCTTTGAGAATTATCAAGAACATATTGTAGTTGAGTGGTGTCCATCTCTTCTTATCCCTAAAAAAGGGCTGTTGTACTTTTTTTTTAATCAACTTCTTCTTCTTCTTCTTTAACAGAGTGGTGTAAATATCCCCACTCTTTCTCTACTAAATCTGCCCAATTTTGAATGTCTTCTTGTGTGTTAATTTTAAAGTTCACATTCATATATGTAAAACAGCCTTCAATATTCCATTTTTTTGCTTGTTCGAGCAGTTTATATAGTACACTTGATGGGCACACTTTTTCCATACAGTCTGCCATATACATTTCAATCCATATTCTTACATCCTTTCTTATACAAAAGTCATGTTTTGCTCCAGGTATTCCTTGACATCCATAACACAGTTTATTCACTTCTTCTTTTATCAAAGGTGTCACTTCATTTACAACAATTTCTTTAAATAATCTAAGGAACAGTTTTTCATTTTCTGTCTTCACTCGCCTCATTATTTGTATTCTTTGTCTCATTTCTCTGTGCATCTTGCAATGTTCACATTTACTCATTGTTAATAGTCAAATATCACTTCTCTGAACTTGTTGATTTGTATTTCACTATCAAATTCTGCATAGACAACAACGTTGATCACCTGTGTCAGAGCTTGAGCAAACTGAAGATCTATTCGAAGGTTGCCAGACTTTATAGGATGAGCTAATGGTCCACTGCTTGATTGATCAGGTGTCAAATCAATTCCCCAGAGGGTATATCCTTTTGCATAACCCTGCATTGATATATTAAATGTTTGATTTTGTCCAAAATAGCCCATTGCTTCAAACAATGATAAATATGAATTTAGATAACGTCCACCTTCGAAATTTGGTTCAAAGGGACGTGATTTAATGGAATGTCCATCCACTGTAATTTCCAACTTGTTCAAATTGAAATGTTGAAAATTAAATGGAGATGTACCAATATCTCCATTTAAATCTTTATTTGAAACTAAACCAAGAATTATTCGTTTTGGCATCTGTTTATGAAACAGATGGTCTTCTATTTTTGATCGAAGACCGTTTCCAATGGTAAAAGTTTTAACTTCAGTACGTCTAATGGGCATTTTATAATTTGTTCGATCTATTTGTGCATTCAGATCATTTGCAAATTTAGTAATTAAATCCAAAGCTGGTTTTCTGAATATGGCTTTTTGAATTTCGATTTTTCCATCTACACCACCAATCAGACAAAATTTAGTTGGGGAGCGATGAATTTTAACTCTCATTTCCACACCATTTGGTAAATATTTCTCTTGCACAAACAGATCTAAATGCAATTTTCCTCTTAGTTGTACAGATTTACTGTTTGCAATTAATTTGTGACGTTCAACCAAACCTTTGTTTGCAGAATCTTTAGCAAATGCAGTATGTTGGCCAGGGGTGTCTATATACCACATCTCACTAGCAGCTAGATGTGTTTTTTTTCACATCTTTTGAATAGCTCAACAGATTTTCAAAAAATGCTCTATAAGGATACATGTCTGTATTGGTGGTTATCAAATTACCGTTCAGTGTCACATCAACTTTTCTGAACATGCTGTGAAAGAAATTAGTGATAGGGGTAATATTCGTATCATCTTCCAAATCACCCCCATCTTGCTTTGTAATTTTGAACTGAACCTCAAGTGTAGATGCTGCAAGATCTAGCCACTTGGTTGTTTGTCTGGGGATTAAAAATTCTATTGGTGAGGAATTATTTAAAGATGCAATAGGAAATTGCTCAATCTCACCAATATTTTCTATACCACTCGCTGTTGGTGATACATTATCTGGATCAAATCCACTACAAAAATGCTCGCAAGATCCATGCAACATCATGATTTAATCGAATATATCAAGTGGTCTTGAATTTCGTTTTGAATAAGATTGCCGTTTATGTGTCTTTCCTCTTTGAGAACGAATGACAGAGTGATGTCTTGGTTCTCGTTTCTGTCTTTTTATTCCCAAAGCAGCTTTACCCACTGATGTCATTAGATCTTTTGCATGAGTGAGCATAACTTCTTTGGTTGGTTTACGATTTCTCATCAATTCATTTGCTATTTCTAAACCGTGTTTTAATCCTTCTTTCTTTAAAGTTCGAAATGCATTTTTTGCAATTGGTTTTATTAATGGTACAGCTGATCTTATTGCTGAGCGAAAAATGGATCCTAATCCATAACCATATTGTCGTGCTACTCCTCGATACACTGGAGGCATTTTTTATAAACTGAGTTGATGTCTCTGTCTAAAATGCAACTTGACAACACTCTTCCCACTTGAAAACTGAATGTTTTTACCAGTATTCCCATTTATATTTATAGTGATATAATCAAAAGAAGATTTTGATACTGGTACATAATGTACATTATCAAATTCTTTATGAGTGTGCAGAGATTCGTCACGTGTTTCAAAGGGTATCACACGTAAAATGGGTGCTTCTATATCACCAAGAAATGTATAATCTGCTATGTCAGAATAAATAAAGAGCTGATTAAAATCCACATTTAAATCCACATTATATTTAAATGCATCTTTTGCTGTGTTAGGAAATATTACTGGAAACATACCATCTTTACACCCCAATTTTTCTGATAAACTTTGTGATAATTGAATACCGACTGTTCCAATACTATTTGATACAATTTTTACACGTGATTGTCGAGATGAATAACCAAGATGAAATGACACACCAAATTCTTTAAAAATATCACCCAGTTTTTCTTGAATTTCTGATTCTATTGCTTCTACAACATGACCACCATTTGCATATGCACCTGATAAAATACTTAATTCAACAGCAGCAACACCCTTACGTACTGTATGTTTGAAAAACGATTTATTAATATTATTAATGCGTGCTGATATTTTTGAATCTGTTACAATGATTTTAAAATTTGTTTCATCATCTGTTATATTTCTTGCCTCAGATGGTAAAATTACTTCAACTAAACCCACTTCCCAATGTTCTTTATTAATATGAATGGGTTTAGATAATTTTGTTTGAAAACAACATTGTGTGTTATTTGGAAACATATCCATAGAACTATCACTCAGTAGTGTTACGTAAAATGAATTCATTTTTCTTCTCGTGAGGTTTCAAATATTTTAAACCTGGACTTGGAAGAATATATCCTAAAGAACTACTCAATAACACTAACCACAATTCTTTGTTTGGGGATTGTAAACTAAGATGAATGATGGCTGTAATTATAATTGCATAAATGACAATTATTTGTGTGAAATAAGTTACTTGATTTTTTGCAACAAGACTTCCACAACAATTAAATTGTGCTTGTTGATTTTGTACTTCAACACTTGCACTTTCGCTACTCAATGTATTTTCATTTAGTGACATATTCTTTTTATACTATATCTGTTTCTGCTACCCAACTATCAAATTTCGTAGGATAACCTTCCCAATGTACTTTAAGTTCCTTGATGAGTTTCTTACCAACACGCCTTGAACGTTTGGCAAGAACTGAATCAATGATATATTTTTTATCATCTTTTATAATTTGAATTTCTTGTGGGTAAAATGTTCCCTGTATATTTTCACCCCCCATATCTTCGAGTTTATAAGTGGGTGGTGTTGTATGTTTTACATGGGTGATTTTAAATAATTCTTTTGTCCAATTTGGTAAATACCCTTTTTCAAATGTATGTTTGGTTTTGTTAATGCGTACTATATCACCAATTTTAAATTTTATTTTTTTCTCTTTAGATTTTTTACCATATAAATTTTGTGTTACTTGTATTTCATTTTCTATTGATACAGATGCAGGGGTTCTCTGAATACTACGATGGAAACTGTGATTGTATCCATCAACTAAATTTTGTAACACATCAATATATCTTAACGTACGTTTGTGTGTAAAATATTTCCACATTCGTGTTTTCAGTGTGCGCTGGAAACGTTCTACAATACTAGCTTTTGTTTCGGGGTTCTCTGTTGTGAAAAAATGAATTTTTTGTTTCTTTAAAAATTTCTGCACATCTTTATTTTTAAACTCAGAACCTTTATCTGATTGTAAAGATAATGGTTTACGTCCAGAAGTTTTTAAAATTCTTTGAAAGGATTTTATTAGTGTTTGTCCTGATTTATTGTGTATGGGTAAAACCCATGCATATTTCGAAAAAACATCAATGACACAAACTAAATATCGGAATCGGTCATTGTAAGATTGTAAACTTTGTAAATCTGCTAAATCTATTTGCCATTGTTGATCAATACCACCCACTATAGTCTTACGTCTTGCAAATTTTTTACGAATGGGTTTATGTAAAGTGTAAGTCCTCTCTTCTTTCAACCATTTTTTAACTTGATCAACTGTAACAGATTTATCTTTACCGTGGGCTGCTTTGTATAATTTGTGTATACCACCATAGCTGGCAGGGTGATTTGTATTGTAATATATTTCGGTTAATAAATTATTCAATAGGCCTCCCATTTATCAGGAATTTTACTTTTTGCCATTCTATGTCTAGGTGTTTTCTTTCCTCGAAGTAGTTTACGTTTTGGAGTTGTTGAAAGAGAAGTTTCTAACCAACTATCTTGAGGGGAACTTTGATATTCATTGGGTATGCCATCCTGTTCTCTATTCATCCACATCCAACGTTCACAATTTCCAACAAAATCTTGAGGAATATTTATATCTTTTAAACCACGATTGAATATTTCCCACCCTCTTGGTTTAAAGCCTTTTCGATGTCTGAGAACATCATTGACTAAATCAATGATATTTGAACCTTTTATGGCCTCTCCATCATAACTTAAAACACCCTGATTATCCCAACTCATGTGTGGATGAGATGATAAAGCAGATAATAATGAAGTTGCTTTACACCTCATTGTGACAGGAACACTTTCTAAAATACGATCTCGTAAAAACAATGACTTTCGGTCTGTCTCAGGTATAACCAGTGTTGGTTGTAATGCCTCCTTATATGACATTTGAAATTTTTGTAAATTTTCACCGTATGTTTGTTTTCTCTCTCTTTCTGATAATTCTGAATTTTCTAACACGGAAGATAATTCATTTTGCAGCAGCGCTGTATTAGTAATTTGAGGGTCAGGTGGTAATCTTGGGCGTTGAGATTTTTCACTTCTATAATGCTGCATTTCTTCCATCATTTGATAAGGTACAATAGCCATTTTCTTCATATTTTATTCACTAATTTATTTGCAAGATTTGTTGCAAGTCCTACAGCTGGTGCAAGTAAACCAAGTAATGGTAAAAACCCACCTTTTTGATTTAAAATTTGTTTTTTCTTTTTAAGTTATAATGATTTACTAGCAAGGGATCTTAGTTGTTCACGTTTCGGGTGTAATTTTCGTTTCTGAACAGGGGAAAGATGTATGTTCCCTTTTAAAAGATTATGACAACATTCTGCCACACAATTAATTAATTCTTTTGGTGCATTTTTCATAATTTGTTTTTGAAATGCTGGTGGTGTTTGACTTAGTGCCAATAACACCCCACCATATTTTTTAACTAGTGGAATTTTACGAGATTGTTTTACCATCTTTCCGTCACAAAGACCATTCATAAAATGATATGGCAGACAAATGCAAGTCATTTTATTCAACTAAAATAAGATCTTATCCTCTTAACAGGTTTTTGTGCATTCAACGCTGTGAATCGTGCTGTCATTGGAATATTTTCTTTCAGTGCTACATTCCCCACACTCTGTCTAGACATCATAGGATCATGCGATACTCTAAAGCCACCAGATGTTCCATGTGTTAACTTTAATGGTGGTACTTTTTTCTGTTTTTGAAGTTTGCTCACTAAAACAGACTTTGTTTTTGTCAGTTTTTGAGGAGTGACTAAGAAATTTGCACACACGTAATTTTTATCAACATTTCTTTTGATTTTTTTGTTTTTAGACAATTTTCGTTTCTTACTTTTTGTTTTTGTAAATGGTGAATAAAAATTACGACTTGTTTTATGTCCATCCCATCGAATTAAATTACGAATAATAACACCGCCAAAAAATCCACCACCACCTGGTTTTAAAATAATGTTTCGCTTGGTTGCAAGATCAACTCTTGGATTTGCAAGTTGTTGTAAATCCTGTCTATGCTTATCCATATATGTTAGAGTTTGTTTTGGCAATTTAATTTTTTTATTGAGTATGATTTTACTTGCTAACGTAAACCATTTTAAAATTTTCTTGAAACCTTTCTTAAGTAATTTTTCTCTTGCAAACGGATTTGTCTGCTGACTCAATTGTTCTAATGATCAGATAAAAGATACCATTGTGATGTGTACTCATCAACAAAAGTTTTTACCAAGTGACACAAAAAGTTATGGATGCAGCTTTTTATAGTTTTGTGTAAATGATGGGACCCCGTTCATTTTGTGTCACCCAAGGATGAAAAATATCAGTTCTTAATCTCAAAGAGTGGGGGTTTTAGGATGAAAATCAATTAATAAATAACCGTGATCAGTACTCATTGCATCTTGATAGGATGCATTTAAATGGGGTAATTGGACTTGATTTGCTAACACTTTTATCTGCCCTTTATCTCTGGTGTTTTGAAACAGAATCATATAATGTGCATTTAAACTTATGGTACGACTAGCTTTAGATTGTTGAAACATATTTTGTGTGATGTATATGACACTTGCATTTCGATGATGGCCTTTTCGTGTGAACCATAATTTAATTTTTTCTTCATCTTTATCACCTAACATATCATCAAAAACCACAAGATGTGGAATAGTGACATCACTGACAATTTCATATTCATCATCAGGAATGCCTTCTATGAATTTAACATCTTCACTTTCTTTAAGTAAAGCGTATGTATTTTGCCATTCTTTATAACACCAAACAATTTTTTGTGGTGGGATTTGAAATAAGTCACATTTCATATCAATAAGCTTTTTGACAAATACTGTCTTTCCTGAACCACTAGGCCCCGATATAAAGATATTACACGGATGTTGAAACAATAAACATTCACTCATTGCCATGACTTCTTTTTTTTACCAAAAGGAATATCAAAACATTGACTTATATACTTTCTACCTCCATAGCTTCTTCACATCTCTGTGTGGGTTTTCGTTTTAAGGGTGATTTTAATTCAAATAAAGTTTCTGAAGAACTCTGATCTAATTGTGGCATACATTGTCTATATAAATAATTAATGATTTCTTCATCATAAATAATAAAATCCCACATAACTCTTGTCCAAATATTTTGTACATTATCTTTGTAAAAAGCATTCATGATTTGTAATGCATTACAAAATTCCCCATACATTCCATCTTTTTCTAATTGATTTTGAATGAAATCTTTTGTTATTGTTAGATAACCAGGAGTGATCATTTGAAATGCATATAATAATGCCTTACGTGTGATCTTGTTTTCTAAGATGTGTCTTACTGGTTCCATGGTTGAAATCAAAGTGATGATTCTTTTGTCTGTTCTGATGTACTTTGTACATCAGGGCAGTCAGGAAAATCATTTGCTGGTCCGTCAGTAAATAAATCACTTAACTTATTTCTGAAATGTACTGCGGCATGATTGCCAATTACTTTACTAAATGATGATGTACTTTGATCATCTATGACCATGAGTGCAAATAATGAATTTGAATCTGGAAAATCATCTAGAGTTTTATCATATTTTTTCATTGTTGAAAATATTTGTTTTAAAGTAAATCCATTATCCATGACTGCTAATATTTTATTGGGAGGTGTTTGCATACATGTGGGTGGTTTATATAACTGACAGCCTCTAATAAGTTTCATGTAAGAACAATTTGGAGAATACTTGACATGTTCTGGTAAAGGAATATCCTTTTCTTCCCAATTATGTAAACCTTGTCCACATACAAAACACTTCACTTTACCACCCCCAACACAGAAAAATCCAGCTTTGGCTAATTCTTCTTTTTTCGATTGTAAGACTGGGTAGGAAGTCCAATGAAAACTTTCAAGTCTTTTTAACTCTGATAAATAATTAGGGAAAGCAGGCTCGAGTGGTAAAGACATCATGTCTGTTCTCTGTTCAAAATTGAAATGAGTTTTTGTGACGGATATTTATATCTTATACCCATAGGGGAGGGTATCATATTTATCTACTACAAAACGTTTTGTATATACAGATCTGAATGTTTTGGTTTGTGCTTCACTTGTGACTTGTCTGTCTTTGTTTCGTTTAATTCTATGTGTGTATTCAATGTTTATTTTGTAATTCTCTCTGTCTTCTGCACACTCAACCATTCTCTCAAAATTAACTTTTTGTGATGTTTTGTAATCTAAAGTAACACCCTTAACTTTACATGTGGTGTGTGTTTCTCCATCTTTAATATATTTGTATCCATAATTTTTTGGACCTAAACCTACAAACTCTGTGATTTTTGCCCCTGGATGTTCATCTGTCCATTGACCTAATCTACTATTTACAATTTCTGGATTCCAAAGTGTGGGATTATGGATGTAAATACAACTGTCTGTGTCAAAGTATAAAACTCGGGTTCCCAATTGTTCCAAAACTTTATATAATTCCATACGTGCATAGGCTGTGACAAATGATGCTACAACAACATTTGCTGAATTGTGTGGTGTGAAAACATCTGCAGTGTCAATATAGTTTACTAAAACAAATTGATCATGCTCAAAAAATTCTACATTGTTCACAATTTTGTCTTTGCTCTGTATTATATCAAAATATTCGGACGGTTCATTTATATATTTAGTTTTACTTTTGATATTGTTTTGTGCATTCTTTCCCCAGAGACAATTTAACATGGTTTTGGCAAATGATCTTTTTCCTGGGTTTTTTTCAACATTTTCCAAATAGATGTTTTCAATCTGTGCATAATCTTTTTTAAATGTGTTTTTGTCTGTTTCTGTTTTCACCCAATCTGGAAACCCACTAGCTTCTTGTTTCATTTTTAAATATTTGTTCACATAATGTTTGTAAATCTCTGAAGACCATTCATCCCAGTGCCAAATCTGATAAGTGTCAATTAAAGTGTAACCCAAATCAAATGACTTGTTAAGTTCGACAGATGTCCATGTACCTACTATTGCACGTTGGTCTGGTGTGTGTTGGCAGTGATTTGATTCATGTTCTGCACATGTTTTACGAAGTGTGAATGTCATTTTCTTATTGCAATGAATGGGGAGAACTGGCAGAAAAAGATTTTGAGGGGGTAGGATCTTACATTTGATAAGTCCTCTATATTCCCTTATTTTGTTAGTGTCTATATTTTCCTTCGTAAGAATAACTGGATGAGAGACTGGATATTCTCTGTGTTTATTGACATATGGGTAGAGTGAACAAATGTCTATGTATTTAATTTCTGTGTCTGTATTCTCATCAATTTTGTAATGTAATTTAATGGCATTTGTTCTCCCGCCAAACAATGCATCACGTGGCTGAATGGGATCCATGTGTGGGAAAAATGTATCTATAGAAGCTTGAACATCTGGCTCCGTTTTGCATAGATGATTAAATTCGTGTTCCCACACTATGTGTACATTATAACCCAATGATTTGAAATGTTTTATGCGATCTTGGGTTTTGTTGTACAGAGATTGATAGAATTGTGAATTGATTGGATTTTTCTCGAATCTGTCAGGATAGCAAGTCTCACATCCATGCCACATACATCCATAAAATTCATAGATTGTGTTTGTCTCTTTATGAAAACCATCTACATGATAATTTCCAATTCTAGTTTCCCCACCATTTAGTGCATGTTGAATGTGTATGCCTTCTTCCTGTGCTAGTAGCTGTAAGAATCTAATGGCTTTCATGGAATATCGAACAGCAGTGGGATATCCTATGTCTGAAATGATAGCAACTGTGTTTTCTGGCATTGAATTTTTCCGCCAAGCTTTATTACAGGCATCAGCTAAAGTCACAGCTTCCCTGAAAGGATCTATCCCATCACATTCAATAAATTTTTTTCTGAACTCCCCGCACCCTCTACGGAGGATGTCTACATCAGATTTACAGTACATGTCCATTTCTTTGGCAAAATTGAAAGTGGCGTTACTAGTAAATTTTTGATTGTACCATTTAATGAATTCTTCTCTGGCTGGGGGAGACATAGAATCAGGCATGTATAATTTTGCATCTAAATATGGGCCAATGTAATTTTGATATGATTTTGTGTTTGCCAGATGAGGAAAATAACCTTTTGCAAGTTCACTTAAACCAAATGTTTTAGGGAATTGTGCCAGTCTCATAGAAAGGAAACTCAATGAATCGATGAGTCTAACACCACAAGCTTTCAGAGAAATAATTTTGTTTCCATTCATGATGACATCGGGTTTTGATGTAGCAGTTTCAATGAGATGTCTTAAGATAAATTGTGCATCGAACCCTCTTGAATTGTGAGCAATAGCTGTTGTATCTAAATGTTCCTTACTGAAAAGCCAATTGCAAAAATCACTCAAAGTAGATTCTCCTTTGAAAATATATTCCCTTCTTCCATCTTTGTCACAGAAAATACATTCTTGATCTATAGGCTTGCAAATACATCCCCCACATGCACGGTGTGCAACACAGTAATTTGGGGTATGGAGACCTGAGTCTTGAGTTGTTTCAAAATCATAAAACACAAAGGGTACTTTCGGCATTTTGTCTTTCGTGGGTGGTTTGTATTTTGGAATGAAACAATAATGTTCAAATTTGACTATTTGATGGCAATATTTGCATTTCTTGAAGCCATCACAAATGTGTTTACCTTTCCCAGAGTAAATGCACATGTTACACGATAGACATTTTTTCACTAATTGACAGATTGATTTTTCTTGGTCATGTGTTTGAGTTGAGTGATTTCTGTAACAAGATGAACTTACAAAGTCTCTATTACATGTGTAACAATGAACAGAATGTTCAGGCATACATGGCAGTGGAGAATAACATACACAGCCTTTCGAACATCTGTGACGTTCTCTGTTATTATAGCCTACATTGCAATATTCACAATAGTAAGCACATCCTAAAAACCCTGTAATTTTAGTGATGGTGTCAAAATGCTTCTCGTGGTGGTAAATGTGAATAACTTTACTCTCTTTTGTAGTTTGTGGTGGTTCGTATAAAAACTTTTCTTTGACAAATTGTGGGTGGATTTTAATGACATACTCTGGTGAGAGTAACTCTTGAATTTTATGATATTCCTCATACCCACAAGTTTTATTATATTCGAGACCTGCTTTATTCATCAATATTTTAGCTTCTCGCTCTTGTGTCGGTCTATCAGAATATCGAATATTCTTCCATTTCTTTTGCCAAAGCTCAGATTCATCTTTATCGGCGTAACACTTTCCCACTACAATGGCACGTGCGAGACACATGGAATTACAGGAGTTTTTAATTTCGATAATACTTTTCTTATTTCCAACCAGTTTACCCACAGCTGAAAATGAAATAGGTGCTTTTCGCCCAGACCCATGTGGTAGTGAAGTGTGTGTTATTTCTAAAGATAATTGACCATCGTGTATAGTAAATTTATCATTCGATTGAATAACTTTTTCAATTTCATCTAACACTGTTTTACCATTTACCCCCATAGCCTTTGTAAAAGGAATAAAAATACCCACCTCAAGACCTGGATGGTGGATGGATATCCTCATGGGGTCGTTGTCTTGTATACCACACTCTCGCTTCACATCTCTCACTAACGAATCAAATATTTCAGTTAAAAACTCGAGCGGATTAGTAACATCAAATTGCTTTAAAGTCACTCTGCATACATGTGATTCGGAGTGAAATTTTCTGGATGCACGCATTAACTGAGGATGAATGGAATATAAATTCTGTACACTCTTTTCAGAGTGTACAGATTTTGTATTCTTAGCATATTCAGTCAATCTCTGTTTCTTACCAGCTAATGCAACAGGTTCTGTGTCATTATCCTCTGAATCACTGTAGTCCACTAATGATCTCTTCATCTTTTGGAAAAATCACGTCTTTCACTCTTGTCAAGTCAAAAACTTGTGTGATCCAAACCTCCCCCACCCACATTTTTATACTTTCTCGGCGAACAGAAATTTGTGTTTCAAGAAAAAATATTTTCCTGAAAAACACAAGATTCTGTTTTCAGTTTTTTTTGTACACTCCAAAATGGTTATGGAAATATTTTGAAGATTTCAAAATATTTCCATAACCATTTTGGAGTGTACAAAAAAATCTGAAAACAGAATCTTGTGTTTTTCAGGAAAAATATTTTTTCTTGAAACACAAATTTCTGTTCGCCGAGAAAGTATAAAAAAAAGTATAAAAGGAGGAAGAATCTTAAGATATTTCACACTTGCTTTTGACTTCAAGAAGACAAGACATATTTTTGAAACGCTCCAAAAGTTAAAGATGAACACTGATCCAAGAATGGAGAAAGCAAGTGATGCTAAAAGTATTTACTATAAACCATCTAAATGGGGAGAAGTTAGAAGACTTGTGAATGAACTTTATAAATTGATATCAACACCTAAAGAGATGATTTGTTCCATTTGTCATCAGAAAGGACATTGGGCAAATACATGTTCAGACAAAGGGCCATGTTTTTATTGCAATCGAGAGGACATTGGATTAATGAATGTAGATTGAAAAAGCTATCGAATAACTCTGTGTCTCAACCAAGATGGGGTTCACCAGCTGTTGATCAACGAGGACCAGTAAAAGTTTATCCATGGTCAGAATACATAAAGCATACAGAAGATAGATTACCGATTACAGGTTTCAACTTACAACTTGATGAACAAGACATTGACAACCACACTTTAGGGGGGATGAGTATGATACCAATACCACCACCTCCCCATATAAACTTTACAAATGAGAAAGTTGACTTAGCAGAACCTGTGTTACCAGAGTTTGATGATAATGATGATACATTATTATACAATATGGATACACCCAAAGAAACAAAAGTGGAAATCGATGATGAGTTAGAAGTAGTATTTCCAGAGAAAGAGGAACCACCAAAGAAACTTACAAGAAAACGAAAAGCTAAAGACATTCAACCTAGAGTGGGGAAACTTGGCAAGAAGATGTGAACATTTTTCAAAGTGACATTTTCATAAAAAGACATTTACAAATCTGTAAATTTTCATGGAATAAAATTTTGAAAATGTGAATACAGTGTTTAGATACTTTTTTTGTGTCGTGAAATAAGAATTCAGTTATGTTCTATCATATTGGTTGAGTGTGCATAAAGTTTCCTTTTTTTAAGAATATGGTGGCCCTGATAAGGGCCGTTTTTATGTTTTTAAAATAAACAATGTATGTTTATTTTGGTAAGATTATTCCATGCTTCTTCCTAGCAGCTCGTAGAACATCGGCTCTCGTGATAATGTTGTTTGGGTAACCGATTCTGTCTGTGGCATAGCAGCAACTATCTGTCATCAGCCTTCTAAGAAATAGCTCAAGGGCCCCTCGAGCTTCATCCATGGTCTGTGATGAAATAGATTCCACACCACCTCTCCTCGCCATTTCTCATAGATTTTCTCTTGGAATGACTGTGTGCTCGGTGTTCTGTTCCCTTCTGTCACCGCACTGTGCTATGCTCTCTACCTCGATGCTTAGTTCAATCTTCATGTTTGTCAATAAGAACATTGGTGGTATGAGGGGGAAGGCTAGTGAATTTTATAGTAATTCAAGGGAGGGAAAAGGCGCCAGAATTACTCATTGTGAAAATGAGTAATTCTGCCGCCTTCTTCCCAGACTGGTTGATTTTTAGGCGGACTTCTCTACTGTTGGTTAATTTTTTGGAGGGGGAAACTTTCAAATAAAAAAATAAAGACTTTCTTTATTTGATAGTAATTCAAGGGAGGGAAAAGGCGCCAGAATTACTCAACGTGAAAATGAGTAATTCTGGCGCCTTCTTCCCAGACTGGTTGATTTTTAGGCGGGCTTCTCTACTGTTGGTTAATTTTTTTTTTTTTTGGGGGGGGGGGGGGGGGGAAACTCCTTCTAATAAAAAATAAAGACTTTCTTTATTTTTATTGGGAGGAGTTTTCCCCAAAAAAATTTCATCCAATGGTAAAAGGAGAGGGAAAACAAATCCTAATAGTATAAATTGAAAGCAAAAACTTCTTCATTTTATCATTACACTGAAAAAATGTCAGAATTTACAACTATAAATTTTGAAGATCTACAGGCTATGGATGCCGGTTATTGGAGATATTATGATACCACACCTAGTGAAAAGAATACAAGAGATGTGGAAGTACAAACTGATGAGACAGAGCGGGGAAAAATTCTGGCAATTCTAGAAAAGATTTACGATGCTGTGGATCAACTAAAAGAAAAAACGTCACCTCTACAACTCGTGCCAGAGAAGATTACCATCCTGGTGGGTTTTCAGATGCTAGAACCCACCAAACAGACCAAGAAAAGACCGGGGCGTAAGAGGAAAGCCACTGAACAGCGTGTAACAGTTAGGAGGTTGGAAGATAATGGAGAAGAACCATCAAAATCACCACACCCAATACGGATGAGGATTGGAAATTTGGCGTGTGGTCAGGGGCGGTATGGAAAAATATTGCCTGAATAGAATCAACCCCCTGGCTCAAAGACAACAACTTTAAAACGGTCCTTTTCAGGACCACCACATTCTTAAAAAGAGAAACTTTATGCACACAAACAACCAAAATACAGTACCCAATTCATTTATAAAATATTTCATTTCCCCCCTCTAAATTGCAACAACAAAAAAATCATCTTGTTATTACTTCACGGTATTTATTTTGGCGGGGAGGAAATGAAAAATGTTTCGATCAGTGGGTAATGTGATCGAAATATTTCATTTTCCCCTCCAAATTTGAACAAAAAATCACCGTGTTATTGCTTCACGGTATTTATTTTGGCGGGGAGGAAATGAAAATGTTTCGATCACATTACCCACTGATCGAAATATTTCATTTTCCCCTCCAAATTTGCAACAAAAAATCACCGTGTTATTGCTTCACGGTATTTATTTTGACGGGAGGGGGAAATGAAATATTTCGATCACACGATCCACTGATTGTTTCGCCGCCCCAGATTTTGGAACACTGTTCCAAAATCTGGGGCGGCGAAACAGCCAGTGAGTCGTGTGGTCAAAATATTTCATTTCCCCTCCCGCCAAAATAAATACCGTGAAGCAATAACAAGGTGATTTTTTGTTACAAATTTACTGACATCTCATATCCCAATATTTTTTCTGCAGGCAAAAAAAGTTAGATAAGGTTAACAGTCTACAGTGCAAGGGGGAAAACTCTCATTTCTCTAACAGAAAAAAGATAAATTTTTGTCTAAAAAAAACTTGCACTAAGAAGTAGGGTCAGACACCTGCCTGTTAATCACGCGCGCGAATTACGCATCTGAAGCCATGGAGAGAATATATGTCTCTTAGTTTATTGGGTTTTTCTTTTTTAAATAGAGAACGTGACATAGAGAGAGATAGAGAGATTCAAGTGTGGTGTATAATTACATTCTGTGCGCTCAAAACATATGCATATCTAATAACATATCTCCCGCCCAGAAAGACAAGTTTGATGATAATTATAAACAGATGATTTTTCACAGTGCATTATCAGAGTTATGTGCGTGTTTTTCAAATTTTTGTATGTTAAAACAGCTTCATGAAAAAATATTTTTCAAGACAAATCTCCCCAGGGAAATGAATTTTCACCTCACGCACAAACAACTTTGAATACGAGTATACAAATAATTGTATACTCGCGTTCAAAGAGAAGGTGAGATAGAATTGTGTGTGTGTGTGTGTGTGTGTGTGTGTGTGTGTGGTTCAAATAAATTCTTTCAAAATGTTATAAACTAAACACTCCCAAATAAATTTCCCCCTCTTAATTTCAACCCTTCATTTATTCATTTAATGTTAATGTTGTAGTCTGATATCCACCACACTCGAGGTAAGTTCCCCTGAAAGTAAGAACAGACGATTTCGCGTTTCACCCTCACATCCCACTGTGGAATAAAACTTTTTTAAAATACGGAATATATGTACACAGAAACCTATTTCATGGCATTGTTACCCCCGTTAACATAACAGACGGGAGACTCAAAGAACCGCTAAGACAGCAAAGGGATAAAATGTGTTTTAGTTTAATTGGCGAGAAAGTGCGCCAATTAAACTAAACACATTTTATCCCTTTGCTGTCTTAGTGGTTCTTTGAGTCTCCCGTCTGTTATGTTAACGGGGGTAACAATGCCATGAAATAGGTTTCTGTGTACATATATTCCGTATTTTAAAAAAGTTTAGTTTCCACTGTGGGTAAGATATTGTATGTTTAATAACCAATCCTTCCATACAGTAAAGTGTTGTATGGTTTAAAGTATGGAAAGATTGATTAATAAGCAAAATACACATATTTGGCAGTATAGAGTAATTGGGACAACCTACCCCATGACTGACACTATAGACCAAAGCATTTAACACTGAATTCAGCATACCCCAGGACTGACACTATAGGCCAGAAATTAACATAGGATTCTCCATAGGGTTTTTGGTCTATAGTGTCATATTTTGGCCTATAGTGTCAGTCCTGGAGGCGAGAAAAAGATTTTTAAAATCTTTTTCTCGCCTCCAGGACTGACACTATAGGCCAAAATATGACACTATAGACCAAAAACCCTATGGAGAATCCTATGTTAATTTCTGGCCTATAGTGTCAGTCCTGGGGTATGCTGAATTCAGTGTTAAATGCTTTGGTCTATAGTGTCAGTCATCACTACTGACCTCAGCTTCAACAACAGAGACCCCCAAAAGTGCCATCAAGATACTCTTCAAAATCAGGCTTCTCTTTACCATGCATGCCACCCCTAGGTTGTCCCTACGTCTAGGTACGTGATCTCCAATGAGTAGTTCACTATTAACTCCCTCATTGGACCATCCACCCTGTCTTGGTATTTGAGTTGAAAATACTCTGGAACAATAAATGTCATTGAGCCGTAATGCAAACTGAACGTAAATTTCACTTTCTCTCTCTCTCTCTCTCTCTCTCTCTCTCTATATATATATATATATATATATATATAATTTTCTGATAGTGCTCAGAAAATAGTTGACAATACTTTGAAGTGTAGCTGTTAATTGGCACTAATCTTTTCCACAGTTAATGAATTATCGTCAAAAAATATGCTTTCACTTTTGATTTGCTCGTTCAATGAAACAACTTGATGCAGCCCTGCTGCTGAGCAAACACAGATCTGTGATAATTTGATGTATGCTAAAACAAGTCACACGTCGGTGATTAACATAGAGGCTTTTTTAATCTGCCCGACAAATTGGATAAAATGGAACTCATTCATTTATGATACCTCACTAATAACTCCAAAACACAAAATTCGCAAAAATTTTACCGTGACCTTTTTATTTAAAATGATTTTTATATTCACTAGATCACAGAATAGCAAGAAAGTAAGGAGAAAGTATCTTTAATTAATCTTTTTGGGGTCAGATTTGGAATTTCAAGTCAGTTTTGTCAGATTCGGTATTTAGTGACTCCGCATAAAATCCCTTCCAAATCGTCGCCAATATGTTGTGTCGGATTTTCCCGTAATTCCAGTAACGTTATTGTGAAAAATAAACAGCACAAACAACATGGATTGCCATAGATTTAATTCGGAGATGACGAGCAGATTTTGCCATAACAGAAACCATCTTTATTCTCCATCACACGTGTGTAACAATATCCCACAAGGAAAGTTTTGCGCAGAGCACAAGCGCGCAGACAAAGGAACATGAAAAAAAATACAATTCGTGAAAACATTCAACAAGATTTCACATTAGATTTACAGGCTTAAAAATAATTTACATTAAAATAAACATTGTTTGTGCTATATTAAAAAATGAAATCCATACCATTTCATGAATTGTTTTAATTTAAATTGCTTATCTTATACGTGATTTTTTATTAGTCTTTAATGTTATCAGCATCTGTGCTATACCATGAGAGAACATGAGCATACATTAAAGTTTTGCCAATTGTTTATGTCGCCCATTTACTAAACGTTTGCATCCCATCTGTGTTGATCATCATATTTTACCATTGTATGAGAACAAATATAATCACATCTATAACCCTACTTGCCTAATATGCCAGTCTTGGGAGAAAAATAATAATATATATTAAATTTACTCACATCACTCACATCACCTTTAGACTTTGGTAAATTGGTAAGATTTAAAAAAATTAACAGCACTTGACCTAAAGGTTTAATGTATTGGAATTATATAGTTCATTATTAAACAAAATCAGAAATTCATTTTGTGACAAAAATATCTTTTATTAAGAATATAAGTATAAAAATAAAATTACATAATATACAATAATAAAATTGTCGATGACACTCTAGCTCAACTTCAATTTGACAGGAATTTAATATTGCTGTGACCAAGTCAACAATAATTAATATGACATTAATTATTATTTGCCGTGACCACGTCAACAACAATAAAAGAGTTGACTGCAATAGACTAAAGATCATGATCAATCATTTAAGTCAATTTTCTAAAAGATTAGATGGGAAATTGTCTTCAACTCTTGTCAGAGATAAACAAGTCACAAAATATCATATTGGTGATAATGGGAACAATATTTTATGGCAGGCAGACCAAAAACCCTGCTGCATATCGATTCATAGATATGACCTTTAGCCCGATCTTTATTGACATATGCACTTACTTTGTGTAAATGGCACTGAATAAATCATAGTTAATCTAATTTGCATAATTTATTCACGAGAAAAACATCTGTGTTATATGTGATGCATGCCAAGTTACTAAACATTCATATACAAAAATTTATTCAAATCACAACTTTCATATAGAAATTCTGTACAAAAAAAACTGATTGCACCTAATTTCGTTAAAAAATGGTTGCCGGAGACCATCGTAAATTTCGTACCTGAACCTAAAAAACTTGTTCTTGTCCCATAATGATAACAAAGGCTCCCCAGAAGTTTCGTAAAGATGGGTTCATAAGTAAGGCCTCTAGCCCGAGCCTTACTGACATGTGCACTTACTGTGTACAAGTTGCTCCGAATAAATCAAGTTCTCATCTAATTTGCATAATTTATGCATGAGAAAAAACCCATATGTGATGTGTTCCGTGTTACTAAACATTCACACAAAACATTATTCAAATCACAACTTTCATGGTCTCCAGCCCGAGCCTTATTGCCATTTGCACTTACATTGCTGAAAGTAATACTGAATAAATCAAATTTAGTCTAATTTGCATAATTTGCACGAGCAAAAAAATTGTTTATGTGATCTATCCCATGTACTAACCATTCATAGAAAAAAATATATTCAAATCAGAGCTTTTATATGGAATTTCTGCGCAAAAATCTGATTGCACCTAATTTTGTACAAAATGGCTGGCAGCGGCGATTTTGAATTTTAGAACAAAAACACTCGTTCCACGGTGATAACAAAGATATCCAAAAAGTTTCGTAAAGATCGGTTCATAAATATGGCCTCTGGCCTGAGCGTATTCGCATTTGCAGTTACAATGCTAAACGTAACACTAAATAGATCAATAGATCAAAGTTAGTCTAATTTGCATAATTTATGCAAGAGAAAAAACCATATTATATGCTCTATATCCCATGTTACTAAACATTCCTACAAAAATTATTCAAATCAGAGCTTCCATATGGAAGTTCTGCGCAAAAATCTGATTGCACCCAATTTTGTACAAAAAGGACGGTCAGCGGCTATGATGAATTTCAGACCATACCCAAAAACACTTGTTCTCGTCCCACGTTGATAAAAACGTTACCTCAAAAGTTTCGTAAAGATTGGTTCATAAATACGACCTCTATCCCGAGCCTTATTGACATTTGCACTTACACTACTGAAAGCAACACTAAATAAATCAAAGTTAGTCTAATTTCCATAATTTACGCATGAGAAAAAAAACCCTTATTATATGTGATATATCTCATGTTACTAAATATTCACACAAGAATTTATTCAAATCAATACTTGAAGTTCTGTACAAAAAACTGATATGACCAATTTCGGTAAACAAATTCGGCTGGCAGCCATTTTGAATTTCGGACTGCACCCAAAAACATTCGTTCTCGTCCCACGTTGATAACAAAGGTACAAATAAGTTTCGTAAAAATCGGTTCATAAATACGGCCTCTAGCACGAGCCTTATCCAATTGTTGACGTACATACAGAAAAACAGACGGACTGACAGATCGACAACGGGCCATAACAAAACCTGAAATTTGTCTTCGTCCGTCAATGTTGAGCTAATGATACAAAGGTAAAATATAAAATAAAAAAATACAAATGCAAATTTAAAAAAACCAAAGTAAACAACAATTTTCAAAAAGAAACAAAAATCATGAGTCATTGTCAGATATACAGTACGTGGAGAGTGTATTATTACTAAATCACCCGCAGAGTGGAGATTCCACCCAAGCAATAATTGTAAATTTGTTGCAAAGCATAGCCAGCACAAGCAAAGTTTCAGCCAATGGACTTCCGGGTTAAACCCGGAGGTCCATTGGCTGAAACATTGTTGTGTTTTTGTCGATATATACACAATTTGAAAGTTAGAGCTTGGGTGATAACTCCACTCCGCGGGTGATTTGGTTGCAATCCACTCTCCACGTACTGTATCATAATTACACAATATACAATAATCATATATAGTTAAAACGTTTGTTAATATAAAAAAAAATATACTAAAATTCAAATGTAGGTGCGAAACTTCAGCTAGTAAACTCTAAAAGTGCATACGCACGTTCGGACTCCTCTTGTTAAAGGGTTAATGAGTGAATGGTTTTCGTAGCAGGTAATATTCACTCTGCCCAGATTACTCCTTATCAAAAAGATTTACACACAGATGTCAGCTCAATATTTCTGAAAAACGTTCGTGCTCCTTTTGTTAAAGGGTTAATGAGTGATAGGTTATCGTAGCAGGAAATATTCACTCCGCCCAGATTACTCCTTATCAAAAAGATTTACCCACAGATGTCAGCTGTCAGCTCAATATTTCTGAAAATGTAGGAACCAATTCCACATCGCTGTTGTGGATGAAAGGTTAATGCGACGCATAACTCGACGGAAACCTCTCATTGTACCTGAAATATAAATTGTCCAAAATACAACAGAGCGCAGACTCCTCACAGAACACGCAAACAAGAATCTTAAGCATGCGCGCTAAATAACAGATAGCCCTGAAACATGGATAATAAAAATTGTAGTACTTTTATACACAGTTATTTCCCTTATATTGATAAGTGTCGTACCTCGGCATCACAAACACCAGCTTTTTTCATTGTTATTTGATTCCATTATTGGATGTAAATAAATGTTTCCGTTTATGCGAGTCTTACAATTATATCACTTGGACATTCTAAGATCCAGTATATACTACCACGAACCCCGTCGTCACATTGGGTGGAGATTATTGCGGATTCTGATTGGCAATAATTATTTACAACAGTATATTTCCTATCCAGTGGTGGCGCCAAGGGGGAGGGGGGGGGAGGGGTTCTACAGTCCCCCGGTCGGAGAGGTCCAGCCTCCCCCCCCCCCCCCCTTCGGAGATTTTTAGTCAGTCCGTCGGAGAGTCTCGTAAACCCGACTTCACGAGAAATTTCCGACAATCGAATGTAGATATTTCGTCTTGTCAGTCTCGAACCCGTGCAGCACTGGAACTTTGATAGAGAATAGTGATTCTCACGAAATTCCTTAATGTCGTTCGTCAAACTGGCTTTATAGATGAAATATTTCCCGACCTTATTATAATATGTGTACTTTAACCCTTTACCTAAGGTAACGGGCAAAACCGACAGCGCTATTCTCAAAAATCGCCAATTAATTTTCATTATTTTTTTCATTTTTTGACTCAAAAACATTGGTTATGACCCCTCGCTGGAACAAGCTCGTCGAGCTCGTTCCAACGAGGGGTCATAACCTATGTTTTTGAGACAAAAAATGAAAAAAATTAGTTATTCAAGAATTATTTTTGCAAGTGTCGTCTGTTTTTCAGGTTAGGTAAAGGGTTAAATAATCAACAAACATACTCAATTTGCTTCTATTTTGGTTCTCCAATTTACCAATTTTCACTCATTTTCCTTCGTTTGGGAG
Organism: Pictodentalium vernedei; assembly: GCA_031216915.1. Taxonomy (NCBI): domain Eukaryota; kingdom Metazoa; phylum Mollusca; class Scaphopoda; order Dentaliida; family Dentaliidae; genus Pictodentalium; species Pictodentalium vernedei. Next base: position 467,531,497 of record CM062290.1, read on the forward strand.
GTCAAATGTTATAGCCCCCCTGTAGGAGAGGTCAACCCCCTGTCGAGAAATCCCTGGCGCCACCCCTGTTCCTATCACCGTTCCGAAACTGCAGAGTGCAATCCATGTCATTCGATCGATATAGTACTTGTAAAGGTTTGTCAACATCTCGTATGACGAAAACCGGGGTAACTTGAACATCATAGTCCTCAACTCCCCTACAGAGATAATATTGAAGAACATTCTCAGTCACGGTCGATATCTCTGGGGAATGTTTATACGAGGGGATGTCAGAAAGTTTTGAGCCTAACGCAAGTTTAATATCAGGGTTATGAAATCAACTGTAGGATATCGAACAAAAGTTTATACTGAGGTCAGTACTGAATTACTAACAAGGTGGCACCCCACTTGAAGTGGCAGTAATGGAGAAACTGAATACAGAGCTTCCATAACGTTTTTGGTTCTGGAAGGCAATTCAATCAAGTGTATTGAAGGAAGATTAACAGCTGTTTATGGGAAGGCTTCCCCATCATCTGCCACCATTGAGCGATGGGTCAAGGAATTTCAACGTGGGAAAGAAAGTTTTGAAGATGACCCCCGTTCAGGTCGTCCCACAACTAGTACTAACCAAGAAAATATTGACAAGGTGCACAATCTTGTGATGAATAACCTCCAACTCACACTCCATGAGTAAGAGGAGACAACTGGCATATCACATGGATCAATAGCTAGACTATCCTTCACGAACATCAAAGTTGTGTGCAAGATGGGTTCCAATGATGCTTTCAGATGAAATGAAGCTATCGAGGGTCACCATTAGTAATGCCGTGTTAACAAGATATCACCAAAATCCTGACGACTTCCATTTTAGGTTAGTTACCTGTGATGAAACCTGGATTCATCACTATGACCCCGAGAGCAAACAGGAATCATTGGAATGGAAACATGCCAAGTCTCCCAGAACAAAGAAGTTCAAAGCCTCTAGATCCGTCCGCAAGGTTATGGCCATGATATTTTGGGATAGTCGAGGGTTATTTTTCATATAGATTATCTGCCACATGGAACAACAATGCACGGTGAATATTATGCCAACTTATTGGGGAAGGTGCGACAGTCCATCAAGGAGAAGCATCGTGGCAAAATCAGACATGGGGTTCTTCATCAGGACAATGCACCAGTTCACACCAGTCGTGCTGCAGTGGCTCCTGTCAACGAATGTGGCTTTGAAATCCTGCCTCACCCACCTTATTCTCCAGACATGGCACTAAGTGACTATCATCTCTTTCCAAATTTGAAGAAACACTTACGTGGTCAAAGATTTCAGGATGATGAAGAACTTACTGCAGCTGTGGAGGTTTGGCTGCAGGACCAAGATATGGTCTTCTACCGACGCGACATAAACGACTGGTAGACCAGGTGGAACAAGTCTATTGAATTACAAGGGGACTATGTTGAGAAATAAATATGTTCTGTACCGATATTCCAGCTTTATTTATGTTAGGCTCAAAACGTTTTGACATCCCCTCGTAGCTAGGACTTACCGGACTTGTGATGTCGGTCTGGATTTCACGGTTTTGCTGCATGCGAGGAGACGATTTGTCTTTTGTTGGTGGAACTTTTGTTGATGTATTGTTTGTACATCTTTTCTCGAAGTGTCTCTTTGTACGGCGAAATCGCGCGAAGATGTCGATGTTTGGGCGCCGGTAGTTTTTAATGGTGGCCTTGCGAAATTCTCAGCATCCTGAGTTGTTACGATAGATCTATGTCTGAATATTCACGGCGTGACTGTCCTTGTGAATGCAATGCGTTTGTCTGTTCCTGTTATAGCACTTGAAGCACATACACTTACTTCTGGCGATTTGTGTGAGCTCCGTGGAAACTGAATGTTCTGATGCTGGTACATGTAAGTCTGTTGTTGTAGCTGTTCGGTGTTTTTCATTTTGTTGTAGTCCGCCATACGTCGCTCATCTCGTAGTTTATTTGCAGTGGATTTTTGCGTTGGTTGTTTTTTCCATGATAATATCAACGTGGGGGAATTCTCACCAGCCTGGAGAGTCCACTGCATCTTCATTTTATCTAGATGAACATTATCAAGGATTGTCTATATATTGTCTGGTAGTTTGTTGAACATCTTTATAGTAACAATTAGAACGTGGTACCTGGATCGTTTGGACAAGCCAAAAGATGTCCAGCGGCGGATTCTCTCACCAAATATAACCGTGAGGAATAACAGTTCGTATCTGTTGTGTAATGCTGGTGTCCAACTGATGACTCGAAGACAAAATAAAGATGATAACAATTTAATATTGAATCTGGTATCCCAAATATCTCATAGCGATAAACATTTAACAACTGGGCTTGTTGTATATCCGAACAATATTACAGTAATAGCTCGAGGGATTTTCCAGTAAAATGAAGCAGAGTAATGTTTGGAAATCCAGACTATAACTGAATTCTTACTTGTGATCAAGGCTATATATTCAATACAATGAGTGCGTCATGTCATAACAAGTTTACTTGATATAAAGATGTCAAGCACCTCTATCCACGTGGGAGGGGTGACATGGGTCTGTTTAGCTTCGCCATTACAAAATGTTAGGGGACGAGCCAACAAGCAGGGTCGGAATCCGGGCACGGGCCAAACTCGGCTCGCAGAGCTAGTTGTGACCGCACTATGATTTTCTTCCCTGCCGAGTGAACTCGAAATATAGGTTCGTTCTTCGTTAGGTGTGATTCTTAATCGCTTCAGGCTGAGGAAAGGAAACAATGATTAAAGTAACAACGATTCTTTTATTTACATTTAAAATAAACTCATTCCATATTCAACGCATTTAACAATTTGTTCAACACAAATCAAAAACTTATCACAGGGGTTAAATAGTTTTTCATCAATTCAGACTATCTATAGCCCTGTACTGGCGCTATAGTATACTTTCAAATATCACTGTCGCGGGCTCGCAAGTTGAACCAGGGACGCTGGAGCGATTTTCGGATTGGGCGGTGGGGGGTGGGGGGTGGGGGGTAAGGGCTTGACGGGCCGACCCTAGTTTATTAACACTCAGTATACAAACAACGAATACTATTCTCGATTGAGTCTCAATCGAGAATAGTATTCGTGGTTCGTATACTGAGTGTTTAAAAACTCAATTTTTGACATGATGCGAAAAATACACCCAGTTCGCGTTTGATAAAATTATCACCCCCCCCCCCCCCACCCCCCCACCCCCTTACACACACAGGCCTGTGTGAGGGGCATAATCTTGCCAAACGCGACTGGCGATTTTTACTCGATAACCCGCACATTCATTTGAGGGACGAACAAAGAATGACTAATGATCATGTCCTTTGGGGTTATCCCCCCTTAACCGTTACACAAGACAGTGACTGACATTTCTCGCGGAAACTGGATACAAGAATGTCGTCGAAACATATTTAGGCTTGGTCGTCTATCAGACAGAGCACCACCATCCAATGAAAAATTGGGCTAAAGCCCCCTAGCCCCCCCCCCCCCCCCCCCCCCGGCTCCGGCGTCCCTGGCAACAGGGGCTTAAACGCCGAGTCTTAACGTTTTGCGTCTGTGGGCGTCTGCAGCTCTGACTGCCGGGGATCCCGACTAGCAATGATAATTACCTTGTGGCAACATAGTTCTGATTTGGATTCGGTTCATCCACACTGTCGGCTAGTATAGCAACTCTGCGTTACATACCTTATACATATGTCCTTTGATAGAACGCTCATTCCTGTCCTTTTGGAATACACACAGTTCATGCAGAACTCACAACTTCAAAATGCCCTTTCGAGGTTGCGAGAATTGTCACATGTCGACTTTGTGTCGATATTCACAACACTCTGATACTAAACCAGGCTACTACACGATCAACCTCTGCGATCCTAAAGGTTGATACCACAATCAATAGCCTACACTTTGAGACAGGTGCGAGTCGATTCTCGCTAACGGCATCAAAACTTAGAAATTTAGCCTTTACGTGGGTTCGTAATCTATTCTCTACATTCGGGTTTGTCGATCTCCTACGTCCAACTAATCTGACAATAGCGGCGTACAACGGAGCTTCGTGGATTACCCATCAATTCTACTCGCACGAGACCCTATATGGCGTCTCGTATTCGGCCGAACTCAAGTCTAACTCCTAAGCGTAAGCAGCCGAAACCCAAGTCTCTCTGAACTAGCTAGTTTTCCACACTCGTATAACTGGTCTTGGGGTGGTCAGACAACAATATTTCAAGATGCCTAAACATGGGACGAGACATTTCTGAAGAAAAATCAAAACGCGCCAATGCATATGCTATCAAGCGTATCCTTAGAAATGATATACTTGATAGCCGTGACGATTGAAATCAATCTATAAGCGCCGGTCACTTTCGAGATTCAGATAGCATTGAGGCATTTTATTCTGATTAGTAATATGCCAGAGAAGTATCCCGCTGTGAATCGCCTAAGTCTAATTATCTAATTAAAACATGTGTACTTACTACACAGAGAGAAGAAATATATACATATATCTGAACTTGAAAGTTGGGGGAGGGGGCCTCCTCCCTTTTAGACTGGCTTTGCCCTGACAAAAGATTGAAGTAAGCTTTCACTGGGTCTTGATAAGGTGCCTTATTAACTTAGTGAATATTGCTTAAATAAACAATGGAGGGAAATAATGAATAGAGGCAACTTGTTAACAACTTCTATGAGAGAGGCTTGATGTCACTCGACGAATGAAGAAATATGGCAAGTTTGAAACAATAGAAATTAAATTGGACAAAATGCGAATAGTAGATTGTGAATGCATTATAATAACAGTAAATTTGTCTTTTTGTTTCGAAAGTTTGTCATGGTCTGCACACGCTCCGGTGATAATTGTATACACGTGTACTGAACAGCTGATCGGCATTGAAAGCTTCGTCTTTCGTTTCCGTTTTATCAAATAAAATTCGACAGTTTACCTACTTTGGGTTCGTTTTCATCCCCAAAGTTAACAAAGGTTGTGTGTTAGAAATTTGTGTACTTGGCGAAGTTATATTTCCATATTTATCATGTTCGTGTTACAATATAAGTTATCTCCGCCAACGTGTGTGGAATATGGAGATTTAAAACCTGGATGTCGGTTTTTAAACACCGAGCCGCAGGCGACGTGTTTAAATGAAACACCCAGGCATTAAATCTCCCTATACCATACATGTTGGCGGAGATAACGTTTTTGTTCCGTTTGAAACACAATACAAACATAGTGGAAATAAATTTGTGAACGCATTTCCCAGCTCCACAATCACTTGGACCAAATTCGTAATAATTATTTTGTTTTTATAATCGCAGAAGACAACAGATAGAGTTACATCCCTTGGGTTGTTAAGGAAACAAAAAAAAACAGTATTTTGTTGACAAATCGTCCCCTGATATTTGCGACCATTTTCAGGGTTTTTGGTTCGATTTTTTATATTCAGGCGAGCAAAAGCGGAAAGCTTTCGTTTAAACCATATACCACCGATATTTCGCGTGCGCTTATACCCTGGATGCCATGGCTATTTGTCAAAGGCATTCTGACCGATTAAAAGACAGAATTTCACGGGATATAGAGACAATCCTTCATGTTCGTTCCGACGTTCGTCACAACTCTTAACTTCAGGTCAACATCAATTTTATTTTATCAACAAATTGCCGAATCGACTAATCGAGCCATTTTCATTATTGATCTTCACATTTTAATTTTAATATTCTTGACATTTTTAAGTTAAATGAATCATGATATCTTTATGAAATATGTTTCTGTCACATTTTGTTTTTGTATATTTTTGTTAGTTTTTTTAGGGCGCTTGTGGGTTTTTTTATCTGAAGGAGTGAAAATATTTTTTCCAAGCTTTTTGAAAATTTTTCCGTCCCCAAATTACTTTCTCCAACGGTTTTTCCTTCGGTCAGAGCTCAGTATACTCAAATGTACTGTACAGCACACGTACAGTACGTGGAGAGTGTATTATCACTAAATCACCCGCAGAATGGAGATTCCACCCTAGCAATAATTGCAACTTTGTTGCAAAGCATAACCAGCACAAGCAAAGTTTCAGCCAATGGACCTCCGGGTTAAACCCGGAGGTCCCTTGGCTGAAACATTGCTTGTGTTTTTTGTCGATATGTACAAAATTTGAAAGTCATAGCTTGGGTGATAACTCCACTCCGCGGGTAATTTCGTTACAATCCACTCTCCACGTACTGTAGGTGCAATTTTTTGTAACAAACCTGGGGTCAATATAGAGTTTAGACGGGCATATCAATTCCCGGGTGTGAGATGGCGCTATGCTAAAATGGTCTATTCCCAATGGCCCATTGAACAAGCTGCTACTGGTAACGGCCATAATCGGCCAGAACAAACATTGTCATTTAAATTCTATTATTGTTTTCAATTAGTGCCTCAGAAACACAGCTTATGACCCACATACTGCAACGAGCTCGTTGAGAATGATGTCCCGTGACGCCACGCTGAATGGTCTTTTTTTAATTTCATTCACGAAAGGGTTATGAGTGTACTTGAAACAAGGGGCGAGAATGAGACTCTTTCACAGAAGGCTCCCAAGGGTTATTATATATAACAGAGAATTTCTTCTCATAAAATGGTTCCATCCAACGACATGTTTTAGTGTGATCACCACTCCCACGTGAAGGACCAATCCTCACACTCTCCCAAAACGCCGGTGTAGTGTCCACCACATGTATGAATTTCTCACAGAAGCCAAAGTCCATATGTACCCCTTTGACTAAATCTGAAGGAAGTATGGCACGACATGTCAGTTAAATTACGGTAGCTTTAGTTATTGCAATGTGTAATCTTTTTTCTTCTTTCTTTTTTGCGTGGGGTGGTGGTGGGGTAGGGTGGTGGGTTGAAGAACATGTTTAGGTAGGAAGAAAATTCGACCTGAGCAAAACAACATTGATTCACTATCCCAAATCTCGACTTCCTGTATGTGTTTACGGACATGCATTGTCCTCAACAGCACATACGTTATATTTATTCGTAATTGAAAACATGCATGTCTGAGTAATTTTTGCATATGTCCTGTATTATTTAAACTGACACTGACTAAATTGAGGATAGGTAATTCGTATTGTATTTACATGTAGATTTCCTGTTTTTCCATAACATAACCCGACAGAAGAAATAAAATGTATTAATTTTCCGAATAAGTACAAATGCAATATGTTCACTGCATAGTATCTCTCATTATAACCAATTTGCGGGGCGTCGCTTAGTCTCGTACCTTGCCCTCATATATTTCATTATAATGAAATATATGCGGGCTTGGTATGAAACTAGGAGTGTGTAGTGCATTAAGGGAGCTTCACTCGAACTTTATTTATTTATTTATTTATTTATTTATTTATTTATTTATTTATTTATTTATTTATTGGTGTTATAAGGTCACATAATAATATGACTAATAGTGACCGTGCCAGTTTTGCGGGCGGAAGAAGCCCGAGTACCTGGACACCCAGGGAGAACCACCGAGCAACGACGAGCAACTGCCAGCTCCCCAACATCGTAATTCCGCACTGCAGCACAGGCAGGGTTAGATTGGCTGAAGACATGCGCACCATCGACGTGCAGTACGCCTTGGTGCACGGCGTCATCGTGCCCCATGTGGACGATTGGGGTTAAGTGCCTTGCCCAGTGACACAACGCGGGAGTCCGAATCCATCGTTCAGACGGCCACCCATCCAAGGACTAACCGGCTTCGACGTTGCTTAACTTCGGTGATCTGACAAGAACCGGTTACCGCAACGCTACCCCCCCCCCCCCCCCCCCCACACACACACACGAACTTTAAAACTACGCAAAGAGGGACATATCATGTGACGTGTTGGGCCGTTAATGAATTAGCATCTCAATAACAGCCTGACAATTCATAATAATAATTCTTTGGACTTCCGCTGATGTGTCGTGGTCCTCTAATGAGAGGTGGGGGACGACATCAACCCAGTTCCCCACCGGGTTAATTCCTTTCTCACTCTCTCTTCTAATCTCATAGAATTTAGTTCAAAAATATTTTATAATTCCCCCATTGGCGCTTTCTAATGGAGCCTCGCAAGTGACGTGCGAACGAGTTGAATTCGTGAGCAGGAACTGAATTTGTGCGGACGAGTTCAATTCGTGCGAACGAACTGAATCCGCGGGAACGAGATAAACTCGTGTGGGCGAGCTGAATTCGTGCAACGAATTGAATTCGTGAGAATGAGATGAGTTCGTGCGAACGAACTGAATTCGTACGAACGAACTGATTTCGTACGAACGATTTGATAGTGTGCGAGCGAACTGAATGGCTCGATAACCGGCGATCATAGTAAGCTGACCACGATTATAGTTGGAGTATACAAAACTCGGTCTGCTGTCAAGCAGTTATTAGACGCAATAAGGCCTAAACAAAATTTAAAATATGTTTCTCAGGCCCTCCCGCATGGCTCTTTTGGCCGCCACATGCTCTCTTTTTATAACCAATGCAAACTTAAAAAAAATAAAAATTAAATAGTTTATGTCTAATATTTTACCCAAATTTAAAAAATTGATGAATTTGTCCGTTGAGTGCGACAGTGCTTTGCAATGCTTTAGCACTGCAAATCCTTCTTGCACTCAAAGGACAAAATACACCACCATCCATGCTATTGTGTAGATTATGAGGCCTAAAGCAAACCAAGAACATAAACTTTTGATGGCAAAGAAATAATTTTAAAAAATAAAAAATAAAATAAAAAACCACCCGTCCGCGTGCAGTTTTACAAAAAATGGCTTGAGAAACAGAAAACTTACTTTGTAGGGCCTAATCCAATTAATACAGAATTACTATTGTTTCATCCAAGCAGCTGTGCCTCGGTGTAGAGGGAAAAATTAGAGTAGTGAGGAAGGGGTGAAGGACAACCAGAGAGGTGGTGCGTATCCTTCCCACTTTTCACAAGTAGGACTTTCGGGATTTGTGTAAATCCGATGAGAAAATACGTTGAGGGTAGGCCTAGGGTCTGGCATGGTAGACACCCAGCTGTATCCTGTCCCGACTGATAATTGAATGTCTATTATGTAATTCAACTGCCACGCCCTTTCTATATATTATCCTTAATTGCTGATTTCCATGGAACTTCCGAGTGACTCATATACCGTACGTGGAGAGTGGATTGTAACTAAATCACCTGCGGAGTGGAGTTATCACCCAAGCTATAACTTTCAAATTTTGTACCTACATGTATCGACAAAAAACACAAGCAATGTTTCAGCCAATGAACCTCCGGGTTTAACCCGGAGGTCCATTGGCTGAAACTTTGCTTGTGCTGCTTACGCTTTGCAACAAATTTGCAATTATTGCTTGGGTGGAATCTCCACTCTGCGGGTGATTTAGTGATAATACACTCTCCACATACTGTATATCTAACTGCATAGCGCTGCACGGAAATGCATGGCAATTTTGCAATACGTTCTGACGTCCCGTCCCCAAGCTATGCGCTTCCGCTGCTGGGGATCACTGACGATGATTGTAGTTTTTCAGGCATTTTCTAGTGAAGACTTTAAATGGGTTGAAATGAACATTAGCATTTTCAAAGATGTGGCAATTTGTTATCCTAATTTATGTGGGTTTTTTTCTTGGTGTGTTGAGGGGGCGGGGGGGAGGCATAAAATTGATTCTAGTAACTGAAATGCCAACACATTTATGATAGACTTATCAGGTTAATATTATTTGGTATTATTCTAGGAATAGAATATGTGCTAAACAAATGCTCAAACTGAGAACTTTCAGTAATTCACACTGTCCTAACATTAAATCAGAAGTTATGCAGGAATGATCAGTTTTTGATGTTTCATCATTTTGTAACTGTAAATGACGGAATTAACTCAGGATAACGATTTTACATGATGCGATTTTCTTGATGTGTATTTCGAGGATTTTTTTATTACAATAAATAAACGTACTATAGAAATCTCGTATCGACTGACATCACGCATACTTATGAAGCTCGATATTGCGTACACTGTAGTTGTAAATAATAACAGAATTTTTGCCGATTTGAAACCGAGTTGGGATTTTAGCAAGGAAAGGAGACATCAGCATCACCAAAGTAGCTCTAAAATCCAGATAGATGGAATGTCCAACTACTCCTGACATGCCCTCCGAACTTCCAACTACAGGACATTTTGGCCAGGATTGGGGATGGGAGCCCCCCCCCCCCCCCCCCCGTGTCGCCACGCCCCTGTGTGTAACAGATACATGTATTGTCCAAGATAACTTCTTCTTCTAGCATGGTTGGACGACTTGCTGCTCACTCCAAAGAGAATTGTCAATGGATATGTTATTCAACTCAGCGACTCCGATACAAATATGTTTTATAAGAGACGCAAAGAGGTTTATGAATGTGGATATTGGCGGAAACCCTTTACCTAATATGAAAAGAATACCTAGCTCGACGATATGAGGGGTCATAAGCTATGTTTTTGAGACAAAAAAAATTAAAAATAATGACAATTAATTGTCGATTTTTGAGAATAGCACTGGCCGGTTGTGGCCGTTACGTTGGGTAAACGGTTAACCCTTTACCCAACGTAACGGCCAAACCGGCCAGCGCTATTCTCAAAAATCGCCAATTAATTTTCATTATTTTTTTCATTTTTTGTCTCAAAAACATAGGTTATGACCCCTCGATGGAACGAGCTCGTCGAGCTCGTTCCAACGAGGGGTCATAACCTATGTTTTTGAGACAAAAAATGAAAAAAATTAGTTATTCAAGAATTATTTTTGCAAGTGTCGTCTGCTTTTCATGTTAGGTAAAGGGTTAAAAGCAATTTGTATACAGTGTGAAGATTTTGTGACGATCTGTGGAGAAAAAGCAAATCAAGGGAAACAACTGCGCTTGGGTGGTTTGATTGAACTTACCTTCCATGCACACCAGAGTCGGTCCCCAACAGTATATAAGGACTACCTCAGTGAGAAAGTTATCACGAACAACACGAGCCACCACGGACGAGACAGGAGCAGCTGACCACACCCGACCAATCAACAGCCAATTTGTTAACCCCACTAAACGGAATGGAATCATTATAACCGCTAAGAAACTGTACTACTCAAAGTTTGTTAAGCACCACATATTTGACACATCATTGTGAAAGTTTCTTGTGACACATTTGCGATATTTTTGGTGGATATTATCGAGGAATGTATTGAGATGGTCCCCAGTGTTTACCTTAGCTCTCTTGACAGGCAGACTTTTCGTGACAGTCATGGAAAGCAAGTACCCTTTGTTTTCCAAGATGTTTTCGCGTACTGTCTACATGTACATGAAATGTGTAGGGTATTCAGTCTTTATTTCAACACAAACCCTTGTGATTTAATGATTGAATGTGGCGAATGTAAATGTAAGAAGACATTGTCTGAAGCAGAAATGTGCTGGCCTGTAGAGATGGTGGTACAAGGGGCTACCCATCGTCAGGTTGGTGAAGCCCTTGGTGTGCACCATACGGTGATCACCAGAGCCTGGGCAAGATTTCAGCAGTATGGCACACCAGTCAGACGACATGGTGGTGGCAGAGCTAGGGCAACATCTGCAGCTGAAGACCGGTTATGTATTCGCATTTAGCTGTCCCAGAACCACCGCCAGGCACGATGTGAATGGGCCATGGGTCACGTTGGATGGACGACCTGTCCTTTTTACACATGAGTCAAGGTACTGCCTAGACAACACAGATAGGCGTTCTAGGGTTCTAGGGTATGGAGAAGACCAAGAGAGCGATTCCATGCAGCCGTCATTGCTGAGCATGACCGCTATGGTGAAGGGTCAATAATGGTCTGTGGCGGCATCAGCTGGGATGGTCGTACAGAGCCCACGTCAGATTGTATGCAGGTGCAGTGGGTCATAGATTCATTCTGATGGACGATAATGCCCGTCCTCATGTTGACAATGCTGTCGGGGAGTACCAACGGAGGGAGGGGATTGAGAGTATAGACTGGCCAGCAAGATCCCCTGACCTCAGTCCAATCGAGTATGTCTGGAATGAGTTGCAGCTTGCAATTTTAGTCCGTCCAGTCCAACCAAGAAGTGTTCAGGAGTTTGGTGCCGTGCTAGTCCAAGAATGGAACAACATCCACAAAGTACCATCTGGAACCAGATTAGGAGCATGAGAAGGCGTTGTCAAGCTGTAATTAACAATAATGGGTCTCATACTCGATATTGAACCGATATCAGTTCGCTCCGTCAACTTTTTAGACAAATTTGAAATATTTCCTCTTTTACCAATAATATCCATTTTCCATGGTTATCGTATTCAAAAGCTAAAACATAATGTCAAACACAAATAAAATCTTAATTTCTGTGCTTAAATCATTAAAGATATAATTAAATATAAAATGTATACACTTTTCATAACAATATTTCAACTAAAACGTAAAACAGGTAGTTGGATATACTTGGTGCTTAGGAAACTTCGAGTAGTATATTATAATTTATAACATTTACGGATGCTTATCATCCTTCACTCCACCCCTGGAGGTGGTCTCCCACCCTTGGGGAGGCGAGCGTTGGTCCTGCGTCCCAAACATGCCCCTTTTGTAAACGTTCTCGCAACGTACTAAGGTCCCGGCCAAATGGGATAAACAGAAGGCCTGTCCCCGAACCAGGGAAGTTTGGGTTGTTGTAACCCCGCAAGGGGCCGTTTCTTTCCTTACTGGGTTAACAATGGCTGCGCCTTTTTTGCTGACTTTTGCCTTATCAATCATCCCCGCCATGACCACCTTCACCACCGTGATCACCACTATCCACATCTCGACCCAGCTATACCTTCTCTTCGCAAACGATACCAGAGGCAAACTATACTTGCTCATGACGGCCCCTAATAGTAAAGATAAGTGGCAGACTATATTTGTCTGAAGATACTAGCTCCATATGCTGCATCAGACAATCAAAGAACACCGCCAAGAGGGTCGAAAGGGGTGGAACCACCCCATGGTTTCCCCGCGAGCCTTCAGCACGATGAAACCATTCTTCATTCAAGTTATCACGATCGAAGACAATATGAATGGTAATAACGATGCCCTGAACAAGGCCAGTTGCTAGAAGCGTAACAAGTGGATAAGGTGACATATTGCAACAATCAGTAGTAAAAGGGAATCATTGCAAAGTACAACTGACACGGTTGAGTTAGCAATAGGCGAAGTGTATAAACGAGTGATGGCTTGCATCTGGTCCGTATAAAGTCACTTGCAAGTTGACTGGTGTTTAATTTGCCAATTGCGCGAATTCATAACACTTACTAACAGCTTCTGCTCTGCCGGGTGACAATTTGTTCTTCACCTGGGAGAGACCAGTGTAAACAGTCAACTCTTTACCCAACGTAACGGCCAAAACCGATCAGCGCTATTCACAAACAATACTATCCAATTTTCATTATTTTTTCATTTTATTTTTCTATCACAAAAACATAGCTTATAACCCCTCATTGGAACGAACGCGTGGGGCTTGTTCCAATGAGGGGTCATAAGCTATGTTTTTTGTGATAAAAAATGAAAAAAAATAGTTATTCAAGTATTTTATTTGCAAGTGTCGTCTGCTTTTCGTGTTAGGTAAAGGGTTAAAACTTGAAGATCTACCAGTTGTACAAGCGGTAATAGTTCGCAAGTAAGTGGCAACTTGCGCTGTCTTTCTTTCATAAAGAGAGTGACAATATACCTAGGGCGTGAGGGGACTTGCCATTTTTACTACTGAAATTTGAATGTGTTGAATTTAGACCATAAGTAGTAGGAGAGCGATGAACCGGACCCTATTGGCAGGACCCGGTTTATCGCGTGACCCAGAGGCACCATGTTTGATTGTAATGGTAACCGTGTGAGCGGCCATCTTGTGACGTTTTCCCCATAGAGATACGTGGTCCTAGTGCGCATGCGCAACACGTATTGTTAGGTTGATACGTGTTTCCATCGGCCATTTTGTATACTGGAGGCCGCCATCTTGGTTTGTATGGTAGCACATGGTTGCTATGTGACCCAAAGGCATACAACAAGACAGGGGTATGTTCGGAGGGTATGTTCCTTTGTACAAGAGTAGTTTCCCGATTCGTAGAATTACCACAAAGAACCCGACAAGTTTTACTATTTCGAATTCTTTCAGAATCATCTTCTTTCTTCTATCTCGCTATGCAACAGTTTTTCTCTCTCCGACCATGTCTGTTTGTCCTAGAGTATAATCCTGTATAATAGAAGAGCCCATCAGCTGGAGCACCTTTGCTTATTGTTACTATATTTAGCTTTTCTGGTCTGTTCTTGTTAGTTCTGACCCTATTCCGAGTTCTCTTGGTGTTTCATTTATCTAGATCACCCAATCAGTTCACTTTCCTGGCGCTAACTAATCAATCAGATTGCTTCATCCCCCGTAATCGTTATGCAGAGTTATCTCCCCTTATTACAACGAAGTCCTACACGATTCCCATCACCTCTATATCCAATGGCCACGTCCCATGGAATCCCTTTTTGAGAGAGGTCTCTGGTTATGGAATCCCTTTTTAGTCCTAGGAGGCCATGAGGCTATAAGAAAATCCCTCAATGAGGTCTAATTTACTATCCCTCTTAACCTCATTTCGATTCAGGCCATGGGGGTCATGGGAAAATCCCTCATTGAGGTCTAATTTACTATCCCTCTCAGCCTCATTTCGGTATTTGAGGATACCTATGACCTGGTATTGTATTATTTGAGGATACCTATCGAGGATACCTTCTGGAGAATCCCCTTTTTGTCGTATGAGGCTATGAGGGCTATGGGGAAAGCCCTCAGTGGGGTCTAATTTACTATCCCTCTTAGCCTCATTTCGTTTGAGGCCATGAGGGCCATGAAAAATCCCTCAATGAGGTCTAATTTACTATCCCTCTTAGTCTCGTCTCGGTATTTAACAGCCATATCCCGCAGCACCCCCTTTTTGGAAAACGTCTGACCTTCGCCACCCGTTTTAGTCGTCTAAAAAGGTCAGACGTTTTCCAAAAAAGGGGGGAGGGAGGGTGTAACGAGATATGGCTCTTAAATACCGAGATGAGGCTAAGAGGGATAGTAAACGAAACACCAAGAGTACTCGGAATAGGGTCAGAACTAACAAGAACAGACCAGAAAAGCTAAATATAGTAACAATAAGCAAAGCTTTTCCAGCAGATAGGCTCTTCTACTCTACTGGATTATACTCCAGGACAGGGTCGGAGAGACGAAAACTATTGCATAGCTAGACAGAAGAAGAGGATTCTGAAAGAATTCGAAAGAGTAATACGTGTCAGGTTGTTTGTGGTAATTCTGCGAATTGGGAAATTACTTTTGTACAACGGAACATACCCTCCGAACATACCCCTGTCTTGTTGTAGGCCTTTGGGCCACATAGCAACCACGTGCTACCATAGAAACCAAGATGGCGGCCTCTAGTATACAAAATGGCCGATGGAAACACTTATCACCCTAACAACATGCGCTACACATGTGCATTAGGACCACGTATCACTATGGGGATGACGTCACAAGATGACCGCTCACGCAGGTTACCATGACAACCAAACATGGAGCCACTGGATCATGTGACATGACGTCACATCCGGGGTGCTGCCAATCGGGCCCGGTTCATCGCTCTCCTACTACTGTCATAGTCAAACTAGTGAAGAGGATTTTATATTCTAGTGGTTCTGACAACTGGGTGATAGTTTATTTTGAACATTAGCAGGTAGACCAGTTGTATAAGACATTTTGTATTTCAATTCGATTGCTTCATAATTATTTGTTCATTGTCCCATTGCTTATTTTAAGTCCCAGGGAGGGAAAGATTTGAATATTAATTACTCTGCCGAGATATTGAAAATAAGTCTATAAGCAACTCGGCGACAACTGAGTTCAGACCGTGCCAAGAGGTTAATACAAGTGGCAGTACTTTACACTTTCATGCCTTTAATACTGAGAGGAATATGGATAAACATTGTTTTCTTCAACAATTACCAGGTCTAACGTGACAGTTCATATCTAGAATGTGCCCGTGGCATCGGGCAGCTCGAATACAGGGTAGATCCCCTATTTTTAGATTTAGGAGAGGCAACATATCTTTGTCCAAAATCCATTTTGCACAATCCCTGATGAGCCCCCCAAATGCACACTGTGTATGGGTTCAATCAACCTGGCCAATGATCTACATGGTGGGCAATTTATAGAATGATCCAACAAGTGAGGGTACTGAATACTGGCCCTATTCTGGACATTTGCATTTACCTGATTAAAGTCAGCCCTATTCTGAACTTTTGTTAACGGTTCATACCAATCTGACTGTAAGTTATGATCAATGCCCCTCTTTCCAACACATTGTTGACATAAGAGACCAAACACAAAATAACCTCAAACATATGATGGGCAATCCGATTTCCAAGATAACTTGTTATATTTTGAGCAGGTCACTGCCTGGAATGGTTGGACTGATTCTGAGAAATCTCAACAATTAATAAGTTTATGGGAACCAGCTCAAACAGTATTAAGCGACTTTACACTTAGCCAGGTTAGTTATTATGCAAAGGTTCAGCGATTTAAAGCCCCAGGAAGAGAAGCTGTTTATCGTATGGATTTTCTTAATAGACAGTGGAAAAGTTCCGAAATATCTGTCGATTATGGCTAAACTAATGCTGCCTTTCCTGAGATGCCATGTTCATCAAAGGAGGCATATGCAAACCACCAATACATTTATTGCTTATGATCATATGAGATACATAAACACGTGCAGCTTAGTAGAGCCAAAACACTAGACACTAGAAAGAAGCAATCAATTGTGCTGCAGAGTTTTTAGGCTTCCAGTGGTTCACTAATATTGGTAAATCTGATGAGTAAGAAGTTGTAGTGTCTGTGTGTTCAGGATAAAACATCTTGGGGATAATAATGAACCTTCCGAACAAGATTTTATTGAGGTTATATGGGAGGAATTCGGTAAATTGAATAGGACCCTAGAGGACAACTTTCTTGTTACTAAAGGGACAAAGAAAAACAAAAAATGTTTTAAATACAATGAAGATTGGAATTTTAAGCATAAATGTCCCAAGCGTGAATCAAACCTGAACCCGTTTCAATCTCTGATTCTGGTTAAGAAAAAGTGTGAGTAATGTTTGTAACAAAAGTGTAATGACAATTCTGTAGTGGTCACAGTTCCTCCTAACAATGTAATTTCTGGGATGGGAGAAGATAGCGCTTCTTTTGAGTCCTGCAGTCTATCCAGGGCAATTGGAGTCACTGGCAAATAGTGTGTCTGAAAAGTTAAGCCTTCAATAAACTGAGAAAGTGAAAGAATTACTTATTGAGTTTCGGGATATTTTTGTAGGTCCTGATGGGAAGCTAGGAAAAGCAAATTTGGTAAAGCTTAAGATTCATCCTAAACCAATCACATTGTAAGTTGTCTCCAAGAAGAGACTTGGCTAGAGGATTTAGATTGGGGGTGTAGGGTAATGAATTTCTAACTAGGGAAAACCCTCCCAGCCCTTCACCCCATGAGTTCCATGAAAGGGGGTACAAAATAGATTCTAATAACTGAAATGCCAACATATTTATGATAGAATTATCAGGTTATTATTATTTGGTATTATTCTGGAAATTAAATATGTGCTAAACACATGTTCAAGCTGATAACTTTGAGCAATTCACACTGTCCTAACATTAAATCAGATCTTATGCAGGAATGATCAGTTTTCGATGTTTCATCATTTTGTAACTGAGAATGATGGAATTAACTCGTGATAACGATTTTACATGATGTGATTTTCTTGAAGTGCATTTCGAGGATTTTTTTATTACGATAAGTGAACATACTATCGAAATCTCATACCGTTTGACATCATGCATACTTATGAAGCTCGATATTGCTTACACTGTAGTTGTAAACGGTAACAGTTGCAATTTTTGTCGATTTGAAACCGAGTTGGAATTTTGGGAAGTAAAGGATACATCAGCATCACCAAAGAAGCTCTAAAATCCGGATAGAAGGAATTTCCAACTACTTATGACATGCCCTTCGAATTTCCAATTAAAGGAAATTTTGGCCAGGGTTGGGGAGACACCCCCCCCCCCCCCCCCCCTCTGTCGCCACGTCCCTGGGTAAGTTACCTCCAAGAAGAGCTTTTTGTGCCAAAAGGGACATTATTGATAAGAAGTTAATAAAATGCTAAAAGATGGCATTATTGAACCTAGTACAAATCCTTGGTCATCACCTGTAGTTTTACATTCCTGGAGCGATGGATCAATTCGGTTCTGTATCTATTACAGGAAATTAAACTAACCAACTAGGAAGGATGCTGTATTAGAACCTTTGGGAAATGCACAGTGGTTCAGATCTTGCTAGTGGGTACTGGCAAGTTGGTGTGGACGAAGAAAATAAACCCAAAACAGCCTTTGCGACTCATAAGGGGTTATATGAATTTAATGTAATGAATTTCGGTCTTTCAAATGCCCAGGCAACTTTTTCAAGGCTGATAGATGTGATTTTGGGTGGTCTGCAGTGGTCCAGATGTTGAGGTTATTTGATGACATCATTGTGTATGGAACATCTTTTGCTATAGCACTGGAAAACCTCATATCCCTGTCTGAATGTTTCCGAAATGCTAATTTGGAATTGAAACCCCAAAAGTGCAAACTGTTTGCTTATGAAGTATCTTCTTTAGGTCATATAGTTTCCAAGCAGGGAATAAGTTGTGATCTCCGTAAGATTGACACGAGTCAACAATGGCCTACTCCAAGTTCAGTTACAGAAATTCAGAGCTTTCTTGGTTGTGCAGGATACCTTCGACGGTTCATACCAGATTTTTCTACTTTGTCTTCCCCTCTCACTAAACTCATTAGAAAGCCGTGTAAGTTTGACTGGAATGATTGTGAACAGGCTTTTATAAAGCTCAAAGAGCTGTTAACGTCTGCTCCAATTTTAGAATATCCAACTAGTAAAGATTTATACATTTTGGACATAGATGCTACTTTGACAGGCATTGGAGCAGTTTTATCACAAATTCACAATGGGAAGGAGACGTCCATAGCTTTTGTAATCCACAATTTAACACTTCACCCAATGTAACGACCAAAACCGGCCAGTGCTATTCACAAACATTGCCAATTAATTTTCATTATTTTTTTTCATTTTTTGTCTCAAAAACTTTAGCTATGACCCCTCTTTGGGACGAGCTCGTTGATATCGTTCAAATGAGGGTCATAACCTATGTCTTTGAGACAAATAATGAAAACAATTAGTTATTCAAGAATATTTTGGCAAATGCCGTCTGCTTTTCTTGCTATGTAAAGGGTTGAACAAATTACAACTGGATTATTGTGCTACATACCAAGAGTTGTTAGCTCTTGTCATTTTTTAAGGAAATTTAGACATTATTTGTAGGGTCAAAAGTTCGTAGTTCAAACTGACCATGCTTCATTTGGTCTAGATGAAAATTTAAGGAGCCAGTGGGAATGCGAGCTAAATGGATTTCAGTTATTGATACATACAATTTTGAATTCTAATATAGAAACTAGAAAGGGGAGTCATCACATTAATGCTGATGGCCTTTCTTGTAAATCTTGTAGGTTTGTATTGGATTGTCCTAACTGTAATAACGAAACTCAAGGTAATTCTTTGGAAAATAATGGTTCATCTGTTAGATAAACCCAAAGAGCCCTTTTACATTGTAAGATGTTGACTGTTCCAGATAATGACCCTTTGCAGTGTGTTATATCTGACTGGGTTGCATCTTTGTCTCCTGATCAGTTGAGATGGTGGCAGGAAGAGGACACAGATATACAATACATTGTTACAGTGAAACAGAAATATGATGAAAAACCACCCAAATCTACTCTGTTTAAATTGAGTTGATATGTAAACATTTTGTGCCAAATTTGGCAGGTTTGGGAAATAAATAATGGTATTTTGTGTAGGTATTGTGAACAAGATCAAGGCAATATGTTTAACCCTTTACCCAACGAATCGGCCGCATCCGCCCGCATAATATGCAAATTGAGCAGTTGAAAAAGTATTATTTTTCACAAAAATTCAACAAAACCATATCATGTGACCCCTCGGTGGAACGAGCTCGTTCCAACGACGGGTCACATGATATTGTTTTGTTGAATTTTTTGGAAAAATCTTAAAAAATTATATTTAAAATAATAAATTTTGATATCGTCTGCATTGGGTAAAGGGTTAAGCTAAGCATTGCTCCTCTGAAACTGAGGGACAAAATTTTGGAATTTGCTCATTACACTAAGACTTCAGGACATCATGGAAGAGAAAAACCTTGGAAACCATTAAAAAACGTTTCTTCTGGGTTGGATTAAGCAAAGACGTCAGGCGATGGTGTTATGAATGTGATCTGTGTGACAAACGTGATCCTCGGATATGGAGAGGAAAGTCTCCTCTCCAACGGGGCTTTGTTTTCAGGCCAATGCAAATAATCGCCACTGACATTTTGGGCGGCCTACAAGTTACCTAAAATGGCAATGAGTACATTGTAATTTTTGGTGACTACTTTTCCATGTGGAAAGAAGCTTTTGCTGTTCCTAACCATAGAGCCTTTACAGTGGCTGATAAATTAGGCACTGAGTTCGTTCTACGCTTTGGTATGTCTATGCACATTCACAGAGATTAAGGGAAAGAGTTTGAGTTCCAACTTTTCAAAGGCATTTGTGACAGATTGGGGATAGAAAATACCACTCCTTATAGGCCACGGTCAGATGGGTTAGTGGAGTGATTTAATCACACGTTAATCCAGATGCTATCTTCTTTCGTAAACGATACTCATGGTGATCGAGATGAGCATCTTCCTTATGTGATGATGGCTTTTTGGTCCACAATGCATGACAGCACAAAATGTAGCCCAAATTTAATCATGTTGGGAAGAGTGATTGACTGTCCTTTAAACTTAATGGTCGGTAACCCTTTAGAATAAGGGAACAAATCTGTTCTGCACATTTTGTACATTGGGTACAGAATGCAATGAGATACTCTTATGAGCTTGTATTGAAAAACTTTGGTGAAGCAAAAGAAGTAGTATAAGTAGGGCCTTAAACCTTTTACTGTCACGCCCACTTTAGCTAGATATGGAGGACCTCTATGTGTGCCTGTATGCGAGGAAGTTTAATAAAATGTGCAACATACTTGAAACTCTATCATCTGATTAATTGTTTGAAAGGACTCTCTCAGCCATTCCAACAACTAATCAGATGGTAGGTTCAGGGCTCAAAATACCCTTTTTTCTTTGCATTGCAAAATGCTACACATTTCCGAAAAATGAATAGCATTTTGTTAAAATTGCATAGCAGTTCTTGTATACCAGATTTATGCCATACTGTTTTGTATTGAACTCTTCTGAGCAGATAGAATAATGTCCATCCATTTCTGTGCTTTTTCAAATGAGCTGCAACACATGAAGCACTAGCTATGTTTTTCAGCTGAACTGCCTTTAACAGCTGCATGGACTAATATATTAACAAATACGCAACATCTCTTAAGGTGATTCTAAACTGAAGATTGTCGTTTGAGTGGACAGGTCGAAAACATGATGTTTTTTTCATTACTTTTCAATAGTAATGGTTATTTAATACACGAATGATTGCTTCCAACCTAAAAGATTACAAAAATGTGATAAAAAAATTTTAAAAAAGAATTTACTCACCCAAAAAATGCTTTTGAAAATCCTTAACTCACGGTCAACTTCCTGCCACAAAAACTTAAAATATGAATCTCACATTGAAGAATATGTTTTCTATGTGCACTAGAGAACAACAGTTGAGTCATAACTTTTTAAAAAATAAATCCAATTGTATGTTTATTTAATTTTTTGATGGACCACTGCATGCACTGATCCAGCCATTTTTGCACAGGGAACTATTTACAGTTCAAAAGTATGGCACACTGCACTAATCAGTAATCTAGTTGACCGCCCCTGGAAATATTAGCCATACAAGTGATATATCTGTTCTGCCCTCTTCCACAAGTAAAACTGTCTTGACATGAAATGACCCTGTTGAAAGTGTATCGTCAAATTCCAATAATAGAAAATAAAAGACTGCGTGGCCACACCTCCCCCCCCCCCCCCCACCCCCACCACCACAAAAAAAAAATGGAATTTTTCAGAATTGAAAAAGGGACATAACTCTGGCAAAAATTGTTGGATCAAACCCTGGTTTGACTTGACCTGCATTTTATGTAGCTGAACCTACACAACAAATTTTATTTCATTCTGCCAATTACAGCTCAAGTTATTGGTTGGAAATTAAAAAAAGGAGTTTTCAAAGTTGAAAAAGTGTGACACTGGAATCACCTACCAGGACTACATGCAGGCTCGAAGGGAAGTTATGGAATTGAATTCTGCCAATAAGTCGTATCGATTGACCAATACTTACAGTGCTCAATGTATAAAATATTCGTCCAGTTATTGAAAAAATCCGATAAGGTGATTAATGTATAAAAGTGTTTTTAATGTGTTAAATGCCATGTTTTGGATCATGAATAAACTCATGTTGTGTCAGAAACTTACCTTGTATTATTTTTTTTTGGTGGGAGTTGACCCGTGGCGACTTGACCCGGTAGCGAGTTGACCCGTTGCCAAAAATTTGAAGCTCGGTTGAGCCTTGTGTGTGTTGCCATAATTTCCATGCAACGACTAATAAAATAATTTTCTAGAGAAAAATTTCATGTTCGCACTTCTGTCATATTTTATTTGTGATAGGGGGTCTAGTGGGGTGGATAGAAAGAAAAAAATATTATTTTTCGCACTTTGAACAAGCGCCTTACCAACGCATGTGGCTTTCCGGTGACAACTTCGATCAACAAACACTTGCAGGCATGAGTCTAATAGCCCACAGATTATTCGAAATTATCGATGATCTTTGTGGGTTGCAAACAAATTTAATGAAATGCATCGTTTACAATCATTCGCAATGTAAATCACACCAGATCGCAAAATTAGGAGCATTATTTCTGGAACTCACCGAAACCAGACCGAAACGGGTCCGAATGACAGACCAATAAAGTTAACCATCAATATTACATGACGAAGAATAGTTCCCCCGATTTGCGATTAAAAGAAGTGAAAAATCAACCAGTTTACGAATATTTCAACAACGAAAGAATACAACATGGGTTTCTAATTCCACTATATGTCACCGTTTTGTTAAAGAAAATTGAAATTTTGTTCTCTATTGGTAATTTTGGCGCATGAATACAAACTAATAGCAAGGTCGATCCATGTAAACAAATTAATTGCTTCAGTTGGTGAGGGAAGAATATTTACATAGAACAGACAATCAATGCAATTTGCCTCTATTGGTCTGCCTCCCTTGAGATATATCGACAATCAGAATTTCAGCAGTGGCATTGTCATGAGAATTTACGGGACATGTGGCGAGATCTTTTGTCGCAATGTTGCCCACAACCTTCAGTGTTTTGAATTTCCCACCGTAAACATGGCGGAACTTTTGAGATTGAAACGACCCAGGTTGACAACGTGCTTAGTCCTATCTTCGATGTGTTTCATTAAAAATTAAGACTCAACTGCTGCAATGCATTACTGATAGCTCACTTTGGTTGTTCATTGGAAGGTGAGGCGTCTCGCTATTTTTTGAAAACCTGTCCACGCCATTTCCGACTTTTTGACAGTACGCATTTTCTAATGTCTCCAAATGACTCGTAAATTTGTTAAATGCATATTTTGCGGGTCCCATCACGTTCTATGTGACATGACCATTCCCCCCAACCCTGGTATCCAAGAGCAAGGCTGTTTCGTTGCCAAGTTATTGTTCAATGAAATGTTCACATTTTTCTGTGTTTCTGGCTTCCATGTTGGCAGCCATGACTTTAGAATCACCTTAATTAGATGGGCTTAAAGTTATTTTGACTGGGTATTTTATGCAAAATGCAGAAACAATGCAGGATGAATTTAAACCAATAAAATGGATGTTACATATGAAGTTGCTAATGCGAGACGGAGAGTTAATCTTATATCAGGAGTAAAGCATCAGTGAACTAGCTTGCAAAGTTTGTTGCAAATTTTCATTTTCACATTTTGGAATACAAGATATTCAACTGCAGCCTTTTAGGCTGCAGTTGAATATTTTGTATCGCAAACTGCTATACATAATTGAAAATTTGTAGCTTTTAGCATGTTTTGCATAGCAAATAGCGATGCGAAACCACTTATTTTGAGCCCTGGGTAGGTTTGATCTGCGCATACCAGAGCATACAGATAGTCATCATAAAATGTGTGACAATAGTCACTTTCGGCAGCGAGAGTGTTAAATCCAGTGAATTTCATCGTTGTTATTGGGTATGGAGGTGGTATCCCTCTTTCCTTGCCAACAAATTGGGCCAAGGGTGGGTAGGACCTTATTTAATAAGGTAACCGAAAGTAGTCAGTTATGAAATACAGAAAGGTCATGGTATTACGCGTGTTATAGTCACAATGTAGATCACCTTAAATGCTTTACTGGTTATTTTACTGGTAAGAACCGACCTGAAAAGTGGGTGGATGAAAATTCTAAAGTTTCTTTGGAAACTAAATTAAACAGAAATAATTTAACTTGTTGTAGTGAGCAGGACATACAGAAAGCCGCCCTGAGCGATAGTCACACCCAGTGGTATAGTAACAGATGGTGGGGACATAGAGATCTAAATGGAACCATTATTGGAAAGCCCCAAATGGACAAGGCTAGGTTGAATAATAAACCTAGGGATATTTATTCTCCTTAATTTTTCTGAAAGCGCATGCCAGTTCCACTTTGCAACTTTTCATTCAAAGTTATAGGATCTAAATCGCAATTGTTTTATAAACAAATTTGCAGTATGTTTAAAGAAAAAGCAGGTTAATCCTTTATACATATCGTAACGGCCAAAACCGGCCAGCGTTATTCACATAAATTGCAAATAACTTTTCATTATATTTTCATTTTTTGTCTCAGAAATATAGGTTATGACCCCTCTTTGGAACGAGCTTAATGAGCTCGTTCCAAAGAGGGGTCATAACCTATGTTTTTGAGACAGAAAATTAGTTATTCAAGAATTTTGTTTGAAGTGTCGTCTGCTTTTCATGTTAGATAAAGGGTTAAAGCAGTTTTGGTTTACTGTTTTTCCTCTTTTTAGATGATGGAAGAAAGTTTACAGATTATGGTAGAAGAGAACGAGCTCCAAGAGCTCGATTCAGATCTAAGGGTTGACTTTCCAGGGGAAGGAATGAAATGTATGGTGAAGAAGTGCATTACACCAGTGTTTAAACTCTATAATCAACTAAAACGTCACTGGGACAGTCATCACAAAACTTTGTTGTTGCAAAGTTTCTTTCTGAATTCACTGAATCGTGTCCATTCAAACACATTAAAAGAAATCAACTGCAAAGTCATTATTGGAAAAACCCGAGTTCGATCCTCGTCCGAGACAAGGCACTTTATCCCGGTTGCCAATGTGGAGGCACGATGACGCCGTGTACTAAGGCGTACTGCGCATCGATGGTGCACATGTCTTTAATCGCTGTAACCCTACTTGGGCGGAGCTTGAATGTTGCTCAATGGTTCTCTCCGGGTACTCCGGCTTCCTCCACCTGTAAAACTGGCACGGTCACGATTAGCCATTGTGTATGAGTAAGTGACCTTAATCCCCAATAAATAAATAAATAATTGGAAAAACCATAAATTTCATAAAGATGAAGCAGACGTTAGTGCAAATGTCCAAGAATATGTTTCTGAGGAAAATCATCTTTATGTTGATCCGGGAAATGTTCTACTACCTTGTGAACCTTTTCTGAGCGTTGGGTAGGTAGCCTTTAGAGATATAATGGCAGCAGAACGACAACAGTCGATTGATTCAACCCAAAGCCTATTATTACAAGGGAGAACATTACAGTCAGCAACTACAGCTGGAGAGATTCAAGTGG
Organism: Pictodentalium vernedei; assembly: GCA_031216915.1. Lineage (NCBI taxonomy): Eukaryota > Metazoa > Mollusca > Scaphopoda > Dentaliida > Dentaliidae > Pictodentalium > Pictodentalium vernedei. The sequence continues at coordinate 467,557,387 of CM062290.1, forward strand.
AGGTCAACAGCAGAGGACAAACATCTTGCATTTGAGATGAAGAGATACTGGATGTCAACTGCTGACTCTGAAGATAGTGTTCCAGAGACTGTGGAAAAGCACGGCTTTTCCAAGTTTAGAGAAGTGGAGTTAAACACTTCAGAGTGTGGTGACCCAAATTACATTTTCATTTGGCATGACAACCACACTACAGTTCGTCTCTTTAGTTCCAATGTGTTCTATGTGCCTACTGGCACATAGAACACATTGGAACTCAGGGGACGAGTTGTTTAACATGTTGAACTGTGGTGTGAGAGGTATGCTAAATAAGGCTTGCCAGTTGTATGGCATTTGAGTTACACGGTTGTTTATTTTGGTTTTTCTCCACTGCCTTTTGCTCCTGTTCCAGAAATAAACCAATGTATCTCATTGGTTGTATTTGTCAAGTCACTAATTGTCCTCTGGTTGGTTAATTTCACAACGAGGGATCAATTAAATTGTAGCATCCTTTCCCTCAGTGTCTATATAAGCCCGACTTTTCTTGCTAAAGTCACCCTCCATAATTGGCATTAAAAGCATTAATCTTGCTGGGCTCATTGTATCTAGCCTTTAGATGAGGTGGGACATTCCTTACAATGTAGGGATATTCCTTCCTCAGGAAGATTGCTCCAGTAGCACTTTTCCTTTGCATGGGGTGTATACGCTGGTGAGGAAACGTTCCAGGCGTGTTCCTCCCCAGCGCCGGCGCTCACTGCAAGGGAAACGTCCTACTTCCTTGTTGTAATGGTTTATGCCCACCTGAGGAATGAGTGCTCATCCCCATTCAGTAGTACAAACTATTAAATTCGCCCCTCTTCTGTCATTAGTGCAGCCCATTAAGGTCTTGTACCATATAAGTATTTCGGGTGTCAAACCTTTGGCAATGCAAGCGAAATTTAAAGAGTTCGTGGCTTCATAACATTATTTTCTGTTGATTTTTTTTCTTGTTGCTGTTAAATCATTTTTTCCATCTTTCTTAATATTTCATGATCATATTTTCTAGTTTTGTTCAAATAAACCACGTTAAGTATTTTCTTGTTCGTTCTTCCTTTCTGTTGGTAAATTTCAAATCCAACGAAACTATACAGTTAGCAGGAAAAACTTCTGAGGCGAATTTCTCAGGACTCATTTTTAGCCCCTTTCTGTTACAGTAGTGTTTTTAGAGTAAGAGAAACACCTTTGCTTTTTATAAAAATTCTAAGAAATCAACAAACAGCAATAACCAGGGATGTGGCGACGTTGGGGTGGGGGTGTCCCCCCCCCCCCCAGCTAGGAGTATTTTTTTTTTAATAGTTGGAAATTCCGAGGTCAAAAATCAAAAAGCATGACAAATGGCGTTCTTCAGACGTTTGCAGCAGGTTTACAGTTCGATCCCACTTTGAAATGCGATCTGCTCACTCGCACACACAAATGGTATAAATACAGCCTCATCATCACTCAGCATCAGTCTCAATCTCCTCTTCACCGTGCACGACGTCTGAGGTACGGCATGAAGATCCTACATCCTTCTTCAACTTCCTGCGAGTACCACCAGACATGTTTGATGAGCTCCTTGTCAGACTTGGTCCAAGATGCACCAAACTAAATACCCGATACAGAGAGGCTGTCGAACCAGGGTTGAAGATTGCAATGACTCTGCACCACCTGGCATCCGGTGAAAAGTACTCCAGTATGAAGTTTGACTTCAGAGTTCCTCATAATACCATGTCTGTCTTAGTACGAGAAGTCTATCTTGCCATCGTAGAAGAATACAAGAACGAAGTCATCACCTGTCCAACCACCCCCGCAGAATGGCGTCCTATCGCTGAACAGTTTGCACGTGGATGGAATATCTCTCATTCCTGTGCAGCCGTTGATGGAAAGCACGTTGCCTGCAAAAAGCCACAGAACAGTGGAAGCATGTATCACAGTTATAAACGCTTCTATTTCATTGTTCTGATGGGCCTTGTAGACTCAGACCTCCACTGTATAGACCATTGTGACTATATTGTTCGATGCGATGTTTAGAGCCGAAAACAGCCCGATGACTGGAGCACGTAGGATGCTTTATTTATACTCTCCGCGCCCACGCAGAGAACGTTTTGCAAACGTATTGAGAACGCATTAGCAACGCAACGACAGCGACTTGGGCGCAATAAGAACGTTTACAGCGTAGAAGAAGCGCGGTGAGAGCGCGAAACTTGACACAGTAGGAACGCAATGGGTCGTACTAAGAACGTTTACAGCGTACGTGAGGCGCAGCGAGGGCGCGTGTGACTTGACAAAGTAGGAACGCAATGGGTCGTACTAAGAACGTTTACAGCGTAGATGAAGCGCAGTGAGAGCGCGTGGGAGCGTGAGACTCGACAAAGTAGGAATGCAGTGGGTCGTACTAAGTGCGTAATGAAGGCGTGATAAGCGGGATAGGAGCATACTAAGAGCTACATTGTTTTAAAACTTTGACAATTTTGGCCAGTTTTCCGCGTACTTCCTGCGTGTTATTCATATTTTGATACTTTTGTAGCGCAATGCAAGCTTCGGCCTGTTCGCAGCAGAGTGCGACAGTGGTTTTAGTGATAGTATACGTGAGTTGGATCGTTCCACGATTCTTAAAGAAAGGTCAGCTATTCGGAATCGGGGTTGATTGCTAGTAGATCGACAGTTTGTCTAAAATCCCTGGCTTTACCCTTATAAAAAAGTACCCTGGTAAACCATGGTAAATCCCAAAATACCCTGGTAATACCATGGTATTACCAGGGTATTTTGGGATTTACCATGGTTTACCATGGTACTTTTTTATAAAATTTAAAAAATTGAATTTTGCTTAACCCCAAAAAAGGTTTTGCAAAAATAATTTGCTTAACCATTCACAGGTTGGCTTAACCCATTAACAGAAAATGATGCTTTGAAATGTTTCTGTTTTGAATTTTGCATGAACGAAACATCGGTTAACCTTTGCATGAACTAAACTAAAGTTCATGCACGTTTTAAAAAGCCTGAAATCCCTGCACTCCATTCAAAGTAATCGGGTACTGACCTTAAAGTGATCTCTTAACGTGCATGTACCAGTTACCCATTACTGGCAATTGTGGAGTATGCGCAACGTTCAGATTAGGAAGTTGACCAACCAGTGAACCACACTGTCCACAGTCAATGAAAACAAGGCGCATTCTTTTGGACAATAACCTGTGTTCCAGTGTGACTGAGTGTGTACTGAAAAAAAAATCGATTGCACACAATTAATAGTTCTTTAGTTCACGAATATTCATCTGCGGTATTTTTTCTAACTTAACAGAGATTCAACAGATGATTTCTCGTGAGTAAGGACACATAGATCTACGGCTTCTCCCAGCTTCTGATCACCGCATGGTTTTGTTTACATCCGTCTGGCCTTCAGTTTGAATAGCACGCCACATGTGCGTGAATGGGAGGTAGTGGAAAATTTCACTCCAATCATCTGCTCTGTTTATCATTGAGCTAATCTGATTGGTTGATATAAATACCTCCACGAGCTTGCAGAATGATAATATTTTCCTAACAGCAGAAATGTGTTATGCATTTCGTAAAAAGATTTGAACTGAAATTACAGTAAATGGCATCAAACAGAAATGACATGACACACTTACTAGCAGGAGGGTAAGTATATACATTATCAATATTATCTTCGTTTGTTGTTTAATGTTGTTCTTGATGCAGAGATGTTCAAATGAGACGTGACGAATTTCCCTCCCCAGTCTCCAGCACTGGCAGAAGATGAACTGCTGTGATAACAACAGCAGTGTATTTGACGAATTACCGAAACGATCCTCTCTCTCGATTACATGTTGCTTTCCTCTTACTGTATATTCGTGCTGCCCTCGAAATTAACGTTTCAGCTTCACGGCAAATCACTGCCGAAGACAAATCATCCACCTACGGCAATCACACGGCACTTTAATATTTTTTGTTCTGCCAAGTTCTGACGCAGTGATGCCTGATGTCTGATTCCGATTTCGTAAGCTTTTGCTCATATTCATAATTTGATAAAAAAAAATTGACAGAGACAGAGTGTTGAAAGTAACTGGTACCTTGTTTATAAACAAAACGTATGTACTTTTTTGTATGTTAGTCTAACTTTCTGTATCTTTTTCTCAATGACTTGGCCCACTCGTGTAAAGGATATACCAAACAAAGTGTGGGCAGCTTCAGCAGCAAGCATATGATCGTCCAAATCCTCTCAGTTTTAATGTTAAATGGACACTGTTCTAGTTTTCTGGATTGGGGTAGTGAGGACAGAGAATTCTGTTACAGTTCGCCCACATAATAACCAGAACATGTTCTTGGCAGCTATCAAAAAGTGGACTTCCATTCGATACACTGCCACTGTACTCCAAATTGTGTACTGTGGGCCTTGGGGATGCAGACACAGGCAGATTTGGTCACAAGTCAAGTATAACTGACATCACTTGGAGTTGTTCTTCCTGGACAAAGTGGGTATGAGGCTGATTTGGACCATAGACGATTTCAACAATATTTTTTTTCTGAATGATTCAGAGCAGAGGTATGGACGATTCGAAACAGATTTCTCAAAAATTAGTTGCTGAGCAAGATTCTGGACAGTTAGGCTCATAATTGTGGATGATTTGGACCCCTCACAGAAATGACCCTACATGTATGTAGAGGTAGATTAATATTTAATGGATCAACCCCATAAGCCACAAAAGACTGAAACCAAATGCAGGGCTCGCCTTGAGTAAAATGGTCGGGGCCTAAAAAAAGTGCCCCACATATTGAGGTCGGGGCATTTTCGGGGCTGATTTCCCATTTTGTCCATTATCGTTAGGGCTTTTTTGTGGAAAATGTCGGGGCTTGAAGAAAATCCCCCAGCAAGTGCTCCTCGGGGGCTGATCTCGGGGCCTGGGCTGATCAGCCCCTACTCAAGGCAATCCCTGCAAATGAAGGAAAGACACAGGCTCCAGCCATCCCAACTGCCTATGTCAGCGCATAGAGTAAGCCCCCTTTTAGCTGATGGCTCCAAGTGACTGTATTTCGTAAACTATTAAAGTTTACAATGGCTGCAACAATTACAAGACATGATGTATAGGAGGGAAAGAACTTGAACCCTCCGTCCAGCACCCCCCCCCCTCCCCCCCACACACACACACACCCACTATACCAAGCAAGAAAACAACCCATGACAACAGATGTCCCCAACATCCATTTTTTGCAGACACGCTAACGGTTACAGAGGAAATGAAAGATTCAGACCCTGGGAAAAATCAACCCAGTCTTTTGGGGCAGTTTCAGCTTCAGTATTTGGGCTACAAGAAAGTCTGTACCAGGGTATTTTGGGGATTTTTACATTTTATGCTATCAAGTTATTTATTTTTCATTTCATTTTTACTTGTTGTGTCCCAAATAATGGTAGGGTGCTTAATAATAGTAGGGGGTGAACATTGTTGTGTCCCAAATAATGGAAGGGTGCTTAATACAGTTAAAACTAAAAGTCCTGTCCTGAAATGCGCACAAATAGCACGTGGATATGCGCGTTAATCTACGCGTTATGACCATAGTAAGGTTATCAAATTCTGTAAATATGGCCTGTGCACAAGCAATGTTTCAGCCAATGGACCTCCGGGTAACCCGGAGGTCCATTGGCAGAAACATTGCCCGTGTTTGCTTTGAGTAACCAGAAGAACCTGCCGTGCTTTGGTTGCCATTTGATATGGCAATTGCGCGCAATTCATACGCGCAATTAAGCCGAGATAAGTGCACAGTTCGTGACAGGACTTCTACTTTTAACTGTAATAGTAGGGGGTGGACATTATTGTGTTCCAAATAATGATAGGGTGCTTAATAATAGTAGGGGGTGGACATTATTGTGTCCCAAATAATGGTAGGGTGCTTAATAATAGTAGGGGGTGGACATTGTTGTGTCCCAAATAATGGTAGGGTGCTTAATAATAGTAGGGGGTGGACATTATTGTGTCCCAAATAATGGTAGGGTGCTTAATAATAGTAGGGGGTGGACATTGTTGTGTCCCAAATAATGGTAGGGTGCTTAATAATAGTAGGGGGTGGACATTATTGTGTCCCAAATAATGGTAGGGTGCTTAATAATAGTAGGGGGTGGACATTGTTGTGTCCCAAATAATGGTAGGGTGCTTAATAATAGTAGGGGGTGGACATTGTTGTGTCCCAAATAATGGTAGGGTGCTTAATAATAGTAGGGGGTGGACATTATTGTGTCCCAAATAATGGTAGGGTGCTTAATAATAGTAGGGGGTGGACATTATTGTGTCCCAAATAATGATAGGGTGCTTAATAATAGTAGGGGGTGGACATTATTGCCAAAATAAATAATAGTAAGGTGTAGAACATTGTATTACAAGTTTTAATATTTATGAATATCATCCACACATGAAATCAGCCATACACTGAATACATTAGCCCAGGATGTTCAGAAAACTTTAGTTGGATGAATGATCAGAATAAATTGAACCAATTAAGAGGCATAACTTCTGCAAAATTCATTTTTGCTCACTGCTGTCTGGCAATGAGAAAACATATTGCCCCAAATACTAGTAAGGTTCATAGTGGGGGTGGACAATTTTTGAAAAAGTAATAATAATATGGGTATGATTATTCGGAAAACTGGAGTAAGTATAATTCCTTTTGTAATGAGTGTTTGTTTTATATAAATATATTCTATCCAACCAAGAAACAGATAGAAGTCTAAACCAGGAACCAGACTGTTCAATGTTTCCATTAACACTGACATTATGAACTTTGAACTCATGAATTATTAACAAACTGGAGATGTGGGTAAGACATACACATGTACAGTACATGGAGAGTGTATTATCACTAAATCACCCACAGAGTGGAGATTCCACCCAAGCAATAATTGCAAATTTGTTGCAAAGCACAACCAGCACCAGCAAAGTATCATCCAATGGACCTCCGGGTTAAACCCGGAGGTCCATTGGCTGAAACATTGCTTGTGTTTTTGTCGATATGTACAAAATTTGAAAGTTATAGTTTGGGTGATAATTCCACTCTGTGGGTGATTTAGGAACATTCCACTCTCCACGTACTGTATCCAACAGTTTACAGACATGAGAATGTTCAGCTAATTAGCTGATTTCAGCTAATTTGTTTGGAAAATGCAGAGAACTTATTTCTATAAATGTACAAGAAAATGGAATTTCAGCTAATTCGGTGGCCATGTACTCTCATGTCTGAGTTTAGTATCATTTTAAAAAAATGACACCCAACATTTTCAAAGCAAGCTAATTTTTTCATCACTGCAAATAATTTTTACAGATAGTATCAAAGTAATTAATAATGAATTCTTAAAAACATAATATTTACTTCTTTTAACCTTCTAATAATACTGATGGATCGGTGTTATAATCCACAAATTACATCAGGTTTGTGCTGGAACTGAAACTGTCATGATATTTGCAGAATCGAACATATGTGTCGGGACTATAGTAGAGAATCTCATCAGTGCTTGTTCTGAAAAACTTAAAAATTTTGGTGCAGCATTGGCCTCACTATTTGGTGAGGTATGTACATTAATTTAGAGTACATGTACTGGTACCCTGGCTAGTGCAGCTTGTTCACATTCTTTAGTAGAAAAACCTTTATTTAAAAATTCACTAGAGTGGCCGATTCCAGTCATCAGTTGAACACTACTTACAAATGTACCGGTACCAGGCCTGAAAATAAACTGTCTGACATTTGCAAAAAGAGGTCCCCAGAGGGTGAATTTGATGATGCTATCTCATACAGTGGGTCAATTTATCCTGTGGGTACAGTTAAAACTAGAAGTCCTGTCATGAAATTTGCACAAATAGCATGTTAATGCCATAGTAAAACTATCACATTCTGTACATATGGCCTGTGCACAAGCAATGTTTCAGCCAATGGACCTCCGGGTAACCCAGAGGTCCATTAGCAGAAACATTGCACGTGTTTGCCATGAATAACCAGCAGAACCTGTCGTGATGTGGATGCCATTCGATATGGCAATTGCGTGCAATTCCAATGCGCTATTAAGCCTAGATAAGCGTACTATTCGTGACAGGACTTCTAGTTTTAACTGTACCTCTTGTTTTTAGTTTTGAGACCCTGATTCAGATTGAGGTTCCCAGAGGGTAAATTTAGTGATGCTACCCTGCTGTGGAGGGTAGCATCACTAAATTCACCCTCTGGGGACCTCATTTGGCAGATGTCAGTCTGCTTATTTTCTGGCTTGACTATTACAGGTAGGTTGGGCCCACATTGGGATTCATTTTTGGAGGGAAAATGTCAAAGTGGTCAACGTAACATTGTGAGTTGGTTTCAAAGGTAGAATTGAATTAATCTTCTCTTATTTTTTTTCCATTAACTGTCAAATTAATACAGATAACATTTCCTGAATAAAATTTTATATTTTTGTTTGGAAATCATAGTATATGACACCTCATTGCAATGATCTTGATGAGCTTGTTTTTCCATAGGACTGTCACGATTAATCGATTAGTCGATTGTTGATCGGTCACAGCGAAATCGATTAGTATTTTTCGTTGTCGAATAACCGGTAAATTTTATCCCGCTTTAGACGTTTAATAATTAAAAGAAAATTTTATGAAAAAACTATTGTTTCTAAAGGTAAAGAGTTAAGAACATCGATGTTAAACCCCAAGAAGCCGTTGGAAGCACTTGTCTGTCAGGTGCATTCATCAAAGCTTTGATGTTCTGAACTTTTGAACCGTCAGTGTAATAATCAAGACCGGTCGGCAGTTGCGAAGTTCGAACATCAAAGCTTAGAATGTACCTAAAAGAGGATCTTCTTCGTTGTTTACCGGAGGTAGGTCAACTGACTTGAACTTCATTTTTTATCGACGTCAGAGAGAGGGAGCGGGGGTCATCTAGGTACGATTAATCGATTATGATCAATTATTTGCGACGATTAATCGATTCCTAAATTAAAAAATCGTGACAGCCCTATTTTTCCATTTAGAGGACACACAGTCACCATGGGCTAGACATAATCCATGTGTGGACTCTGATGCGCATGCTTGCATTTTCCAGACAATAAAAATCATCGGCAAAATTTTAATGTCAGAAGCACCGGGTTGCACCCGATGCTTCATTAATTAAATTTTTGGTGATTATTCCTATAATTAGTGTTTGAAATTTAATATTATTTCGTCCGTTGAAATACTGTCTACCCATGAAAAATACTAAAATGTGGGTGGCGATTTTTGTGAACAGCTTTAGTTGTTACATCAGCTAAAAATTCAAATTACACATCATGTGATAAAAGGAATCTCATATTTATCCCGATTTGACATGAAAACATTTAAACCTCGGCTCAGATCAGGCCAGAAAATAAGCAGCCTAACATTTTCAGAATGAGGTCCCCAGTGGGTGAATTTGATGATGCTATTTTATGCAGTGGGCCATTTTATCCTCTGGGTACGTCCTGTTTCGTTTTGAGACCCTGATTCAGATTGAGGTTCACAAAAGATAAATTTAGTGATGCTACCCTGCTGTGCAGGGTAGCATCACTAACTTCACCCTCTGGGGACCTCATGTTGCAGATGTCAGTCTGCTTATTTTCTGGCTTGGCTCAGATTGATTTAAGTGTACTTCGTGCAGACATTTCACATGAAATCGTGATTTATTTGGAAGCGAGCCATTCATCTGTTTATATTGACATTTTCTTGTTGTTATATTTCAGTGTTGCTGGAACAGTTGGTGCCGTAGCTACTTGTCCACTAGAAGTGTTAAAAACAAGACTTCAGTCCTCTCTCACTATTCCAAGTCGTGTTTACATTCCAAGTGGCACACCCATTCTTAATATTCCTAGTGTTGGAAATATCAGTTATGAAACACCAATATCATACTCTTCCCTTGGACACACAACAGGAAGAAGGGTTCCATTATTAGGAATTTATACTTGTTTAAGGTAAGAAGACTTTTCTCATTTTTACATGTCCATCGACTCAATTATCATGGCATGGACACAACAAAAATCTGGATATACAATACGGCTGCCATAGACTGGTCACTTTCCACGAGTGGTCAGTCAGTATTTCCATGGACACAATAATATTAGATCCCAAACACTAATTATAGGAATAATCATCAAAAATTTAATTAATGAGTAATTAAAATTTTGCTTCTGATGATTTTAATTACAGTTCAAACTAGAAGTCCTGTCCTGAAATGCGCACAAATAGCACATCAATCTGCACTTTAACATATGCGTTATGAGCATAGTAAGGCTATCAAATTCTGTGCATATGGTCTGGGCACAAGCAATATTTCAGCCAATGGACCTCCGGGTAACCCAGAGGTCCACTGGCAGAAACATTGCCTGTGTTTGCTATGAGTAGCCTGGAGAACCTGTCGTTTGGATGTCATTCAATACGGCAATTGCACGCAATTCCTATGTGCAATTAAGCCTAGATAAGTGCACAGGTCATGACAGAACTTCTAGTTTTAACTGTACATGTACATGGTAAATGCATAAGTGGACATCACTGCCCACGTGTGGATCACAACCAGTCCACGGCAAATGTACTGTACATGTACCAGTAGATCAGATGGGAGGGGCAGAGCAGGTCACGTGGCAAAAATTGTATTTTGTAAATCATTTGACAGTATCCCCTGGGAAGCATCAAATTTTGATCTGATTCAAAATCATCTTGATGAATAATTTCAAGCTCCACCAATCTGGATATTTTTTTGAATGATTGAGATGCACTCAACCCCCCTCCCCCCAAAAAAGTGTCTCATCTTGAATTATATCGTTTGGTCTTCAGTCTAGAATACTCAATGATAGAAGAGTTCAAGGAAGCTCCACTTCTGAAAATAGTTTTCTTCTGGAATATTCTGCTTTTTTGATCGACTTTGAGTTTCCCAAACAGTTGATTTGAATACTTGGGATGAGGCTGCAGACCTCAAAATTCATCCCGATTCAATGTTGATTCTCATGAACTCCTGCCATGAGAATCAATTTTCTGTTATTATCACCCTCCCCCTGTGAAGTAGTGATGAACCGATAATCAGAATCGGCAATGGGAACTGGCCGGTTAATGGCGGTTATAGGGCATCAGCCGATTGTGACAACGTGCAGTTAAAAATCAGCAGTTTCCTGTTATTCTATTTTTAACAGTTACTCTGACTATTAGAAATGTCTTTGATGTCTGGCTATTTCAGTAAAGTTTCCCCATTAAAAATGTGTTTAGTGAATAGAATATTTTGGGTTTTGCTAAGCCAAGATATTACAGAATTTATCATCAGCAATCGGTACGAGATCACCACCATTTCCCAGCTGATCGAAGTACTGGCCTTCAGTCATTCATGGTGCTGTACAACTACAATGTTGCATTGGGTACATGTATAAATAAAATGTGTTCAGCAGGTAGTCTGTTGTGCATGTACTTCATGATGCAAGCATCACAATATGATAAGAAATTAAAATTTGAGAAAAACTAAAAAAAACACTTTTTTCCAATGATATATGATTGTTGCACAACATGTATTTTAAGTCGCATGACTGTCACAAAGAAACAAACACGTTTTTAGTTTATCAAATTCATTTTTTAATTCAGTTACCTCCCTTGATGTTTCTCTCCAATGTTGAATACAGAGTACATGTAAATACCGGAGAAACACATCTGACATGTTGCGTGTGTATCTCTTCTCTAAACCATGCGTTATACAACTTCATAACACACATTAACATCAAAGTTATTAACTTATTATTCAATTAAGACACAAGGTATGTTTGCTCATTACGGTATATTCCTGGTTAATACAGCCAAGTGTAGTGTGTATTCTTACAGAAAACTGAATTAATAATATTTACCGGAAAAACACAATCTTCATGAGAACAATATCGTGTTATTGTGATCTGCAGCCCCACCCGAACCCCCAAAAATGCAAATATTAATTTGGCTAATATTACCCAGCACTAAACATGCATACTCTGAGAACCTATGTTGTTTTAAGCTTTCGTAAATTGGTGATTTATCAATGAAATTCTGTAGTATAACAGGCAACAGCAGATTTTCCTCTGTGTCCTATTTCACCTATCGGAATCGGCATAATCGGCTGAGAAATATTCAGTAATCGGTTCATAGCGAGTTTTAATAATCGGTTCATCACTAATGCGACTGAAGTTGTCTGTCCGTGCAAAACGTGTCTGGCTCCAGGGCTCCATTTAACTGGATTTGCATGTCAATTTTAAACTATAGCTAATCAATTTCAAATGAAAAATCATGTAAATAATAGGAAAATGCCAATTCAAATTTATCCAAGTTAGAAAACTGCTACAGTTAAAACTAGAAGTCCTGTCATGAAATGCGCACAAATAGCATGTTGATCTGCGCGTTAATGTACGCGTTATGGCCATATATCAAATTCTGTATACATGGCCTGTCCACAAGCAATGTTTCAGCCAATGGACCTCTGGGTAACCCGGAGGTCCATTGGCAGAAACATTGCATGTGTTTGTCATGAATAACCAGGAGAACCTGCCGTGATTTGGATGCCATTCGATATGGCAATTGCCCGCAATTCCAATGCGCAATTAAGCCTAGATAAGCGCACTATTCGTGACAGGACTTCTAGTTTTAACTGTATTCAATTTTAAAACATTAAATCGACCACTGTCTGGCTCAGAATTTTTGATGGCCTTGAAGGATATTAATGAGAGTTGGTATTAATGTTGCCCACCAACAGAGGGTGTGTCGCGAATAAGGTTGGAATGCCTGTCTACAAGGTCAAGCTCACAGACTTAGTTCAAGTTTAGTTTACATACCCATATCCAAATATACACAAGTTGTGTCTGGCTCAGAACTTTTGATGGCCTTGAAGGATATTAATGATCATTGGTATTAATACATGTAGTCTGGAATGCCAGACCTGTTTGGGACTGCCTTTAAAATCTATTATCATTTGTCAATGCTGCATTGATTTGCAATAATTCATGACCCATTCTGTCGATACATTTTGAGTGTAGAAGACAGTCACTTAAGAATTGAATACAACATTTTGAATAATGAGAATATGGGTGTGCCAATTTTTCCACTGTGGAGCTGAATGTAGTAGCAATTTTTTAGTCCCAATAGTAATACCTTGAAGTGAATACACAGTACAAACTACATAGACAGTGTATTGTCAGTAAATCACTTGTGGAATGATGATTTCTCTCAAGAAATAAATGCTAATTCGATGTGAAGCATAATTAGCCTAAGCAAAGTTTCAGCCAATGGAGGTCCATTGGTTAAAACTTGGTTTGTGCTTCTTGTGGTTCTGTACAGAATTTGAGAGTAGTACCTTGGGTTATACCTCCACACCTCCATGGGTGATTGGGTGACAATCCACCCTCTACGTACTGTAACCAAAACAGCAAACAAGTACAGTACAGTCGCTGTGGACTGGTCGTAATCCACACATGGGCAGTGATGTCCACGCATGCGTTCAACAGGTAATAAAAATCATCATCTGCAAAATTTTAATTGATGAAGCACCGGGTTGAATCCAGTGCTTCGTTAATTAAATTTTTGATGATTGTTCCTATAATTAGTGCTAACAAACGTAATATTATTGCGTCCATGGAAATACTGGCCACCCTGTGGAAAGTGACTAGTCCACAGTGTCCGTACTGTATATGTATTGAAAAAATTCCAGGTGCAAATAACAGTTGCACTCCCAAGCAATCTGAGGAGGGCAATTGTTTTGCACTCCTTGATTTTCTAGACTGCCAGATCTGTGTTATGATATAACTAAGCCCTTTATTTCCTAAGCTTGTTATACCCGCACCCCCAGCAGGGGTGTATAGGATTTTTCTTGTCCATCCGTCCGTCCCTCTGCACATCCCTCCCAAAATTCAGTCATGAATAACTTGTAAAGCACATGTACATGTACATGTACTTGGTTGAGTCACTTGATATTTGGTATGCAAGTGTATGCAGTTGCTGTATACCCATAGTGAAATGCAGTTCAGCAATTCCTTATACATTTAACCCCTTGAAAACAAGCGGCTGCTTTTCTGGCCAGGAACATGATACGTCATTAAATAGGATGGCTGTTTAGTAAATGTGTGGGGTAGATAAATCAATATTTTCAATGTGCAGCCACGAGGCTGCACGTTGAAAATATTAATTGGTCTACTCCAAATAATGAATATGGACTCTTCTACATGTAATTGCTGCCATTGAACTGGCATGGAAGATACCACTAGAGTTCAAAAGGTTAAAGTTTCTGGTGTTTGGTGACAGTATTCCCTCGAAAATTCATGCACTACAGTTACAACTGAAAGTCCTGTCCTGAAATGCGCACATATAGCACGTTGATTTGCGCATTAATCTATGCGTTATGACCATAGTAAGGCTATCAAATTGTGTACATGTGGCCTGTGCACAAGCAATGTTTCAGCCAATGAACCTCCGGTAACCCAGAGGGCCATTGGCAGAAACATTTCCTGTGTTTCCTATGAGTAACCAGGAGAACCTGCCATGCTTTGGATGCCATTCGATTTGGCAATTGCGTGCAATTCCTACGTGCATTTAAGCCAAGATAAGCGCACATTTCATGACAGGACATCTAGTTTTAACTGTAACATTTTATGGGTGCAATGTACTCCTCCGTCTCTGATTTCACAGGAGCTTAAAACTGCACCCATTGATTTTGTTCATTTCTAGCACTGGCATTAGTGATCCATTCACCTTGTACAGTTAAAACTAGAAGTCCTGTCATGAAATGCACACAAATAGCACGTTGATATGCACGTTAATGTACGCGTTATGGCCCAAGTAAAGCTATCAAATTCTGTACATATGGCATGTGCACAAGCAATGTTTCAGCCAATGGACCTCCGGGTAACCCAGAGGTCCATTGGCAGAAACATTGCATGTGTTTGCTATGAGTAACCAGGAGAACCTGCCGTGCTTTGGATGCCATTCGATATGGCAATTGCGCACAATTCCAACGTGCAATTAAGCCTAGATAAGCGCACTATTCGTGACAGGACTTCTAGTTTTAACTGTACATGTAGTTCAGAAAGAATTATTGAAGCTTTTGTTTACTCATTTTGTTAAGTAAATTGTTTACAATACAATCATGATATTTTTTTATCATGGATCATTAACTGAAATCGGTTGAGATGACTAAGTGAGATGTATGTCAGTATCTTGTTTGGCAGATATGCGTAGATTGGCCATCAAACTAGTTATAATTAGGATATTGATCTGTAGGGTGTATAAAGTTATTAGACTACTGACTACTATCAACCTAAGTAACAACAAGTCAAGGATACATGTTTTGTTTTTTTTTCACACAGAAGTCATGTACATTGGTATACTATTGAAAGTTATTTAATAGCTTCATTCAGTGCAAGTTAGGTCAA
This sequence comes from Pictodentalium vernedei, assembly GCA_031216915.1. Classification (NCBI taxonomy): domain Eukaryota; kingdom Metazoa; phylum Mollusca; class Scaphopoda; order Dentaliida; family Dentaliidae; genus Pictodentalium; species Pictodentalium vernedei. Next base: position 467,572,775 of record CM062290.1, read on the forward strand.
AAGTACTACATGTACTTCATGCACTTGAGTCAGTGATCAAGAGAACATGTAGGAGTTTTTTTTATAATTTGTTTTTCCTTTCTCCTGTAACCATGTACAGTTTTATTACAATAGAAACTTGGCCACCATAAGTTGGCTGAACTGACCTCACCTCTAACCTTTTACCAGACACGAGTAGAGGCAGATTTTTAATAATCCTGGGTGGCAAAAAATCACTCTCCATGGAGTTACTAAGGCAAGAAAATTGCTCTCCTGAACTAATTATCATTGTTTTGCTTCACAAATATCCTCTAAATGTCCAGTACATATAATGGCTTGTGTAGTCTATGGAATGCATTCATGCCAATTAACCATTGTTCAACCTGTATGTGTATTTGTTTGTTTTGTTTTTTTATAAAAATCCTCTACCCCAGTATGGGCCGATTATGCAAGAAGTTCTGCCTTGTAAGGATTTCATTGTAACTTGTTACAGTTAAAACTAGAAGTCCTGTCATGAAATGCGCACAAATAACACGTTGATATGCGCGTTAATGTACGCGTTATAACCCAAGTGAAGCTATCAAATTCCGTGCATATGGCCTGTGCACAAGCAATGTTTCAGCCAATGGACCTCCGGGTAACCCGGAGGTCCATTGGCAGAAACATTGCATGTGTTTGCTATGAGTAACCAAGAGAACCTGCCGTGCTTTGGATGCCATTCGATATGGCAATTGCGCGCAATTCCAACGCGCAATTAAGCCTAGATAAGCGCACTATTCATGACAGGACTTCTAGTTTTAACTGTAGGTTGACTTGATATAATGCCTAGATGATGACATCCCCTTTTGATCGTGATTAGTCAACTGTGACAGCTACAGGTGCCCGAAGCCCGAAAACCTTGAGCACAGTCTACAGGTCATATTTATGAAAGGATTTCCTTGTAACTTTGTAGGATCATGCCAGATGATGCCCAGATGGGAATTCCCCTTTTGGTTGCGATCACTGAACCATGATGGCTGCCCTAGCCCGAAGCGAAAAAACCTTTAGCACTGTTTACAGGTCGTATTTATGAAGGGATTTCATTGTAACTTGGTAGGTTGACTTCATATAATGTCTAGATGAGAACGTCCCCTTTTGGACACAATTGGGCAACTGTGATGGCTACAGGGGAACCGAAGCCCGAAAACCTTAAGCACAGTCTACAGGTCATATTTGTGAAGGGATTTCATAGTAGCTTGGTTGGATGACTCCAAATAGTGTCTAGGTGAGAACTTCCCCTTTGGTCACGATCATTCAGCCTTTATGGCTGCCCAAACCCAAAAACCTTTAGCATAGTCTATAGGTCGTATTTATGGAAGAATTTCATTGTAACGTGTTAGGTTGACTCGATATAATGCCTAGATGATGACATCCCCTTTTGGTTGTGATTGGTCAACTGTGACGGCCCAAAGCCCGAAAACCTTGATCACAGTCTACAGGTCATACTTATTTTTATGTTCTTGTCATGTGAAATTGATTTTTTTATTATTATTATTAGGGTGTAACAACACATTAACAGCCAGGGTCATATCATGTCGGTGACAGTTTTACGGGTGGAGGAAGCCGGAGAGAACCACGAGCAACGATGAACAGCTGTCTGCTCTCCAACATCGTAACTCTGAACTCTGCACCGCGGCACAGGCAGGGTTAGATTGGTTGAAGACATGCGCACCATCGACGTGCTGTATGCCTTAGTACACAGCGTCATCATGTCCCCATGTAGACAATCGGGGTTAAGTGCCTTGCCCAAGGACACAATGCAGGAGCACGAATGAGTCGCTGAAATGGTCACCCATCCAACTACTAACCACACTCGATGTTGCTTAACTTCAGTTACCGCGATGCCACCGTGTCCCCTCTGAAATTGATTAGCTAATATGTATAATACAATGTAGCTATAGTTGAAAATTGATTAGAAAATCGATATGCAAATCCAGCTAAATCGAGCCCTGTCCACTTCTTGTTTACCCTTTATGAAGGGATTTGTCAGATCGTCAAGAGATATGGACAGTGTAAAAAATGAATGAAACTACACATGTAACAAAGCTTGCATGGAATTAAAATTGCACAAATGGCAGGCACACAAAAAATTAACTGCATCATATTTCCATCACAATGGAGGATATCAGGCAAAAAAAAAATCTTGGGTAAGGCTGTTAAAAAAAAGTGTTTCTCAGCTCATTTTTCCTGAATTTTTTTAAATGTGTCCAAGCCTTTTTTTCAGTACTTTGAAGACCGTGATAAATGTTGAAATAAAACTAGTAAAATGTTTTTGCCTGGATTTTTTTGTCGGGATTTTGACGATGATGAAAGCTTTTTTTTTGCAGAATTTTAATGGACTACATGTAAGTACTGGGAAAAAGTGAAGCTTGATAATTTTATTAGTCCCCTACCGGCATCGCCGGAGGGGACTATAGGTTGCACTCTGTCCATCCGCCAGTCTTTCCGTCTGTCCGTCTGTCAGTTAGTCAGTCACACTTTAGTTTTCCGGAGTTTTTTTGGTAAAGCTTCAACGGAATGATTTCATTTTTGGTAAACTACTATAGAACGATGACTGACAGTCAAGTTTGAGTTTCATGCTGATTGCACTATTCTTGTGTGAGTTACGGCCCTTGGAAATATGGAAAAGCACCAAAATATCAGTTTTCCAGAGTTTTTTTTTTTGGAAACGCTTCAATGGAATGATTTCATTTTTGGTAACCTACTATAGAACGATGACTTACAGATCAAGTTTGAGTTTCATGCTGATTGCCATATTCTTGTGTGAGTTATGGTCCTTGGAAATATGGAAAAGTGCCAAAATATCAGTTTTCCTGACTTTTTTTGAAAACTCTTCAACGAAATGATTTCATTTTTTGGTAACCTACTATAGAACGATGACTTACAGATCAAGTTTCATTTACACTCTGTCCATCCATCTGTCAGTCTGTCAGTCATACTTTAGTTTTCCAGACTTTTTTTGGAAATGCTTCAACCGAATGATTTCATTCTTGGTAACCTACTATAGTCGGTCATGATTCGCCATTGTGCATAAATATGTGACCTTAAACATCAATAAATAAATAACCTAATATAGAACGATGACTTACAGATCAAGTTTGAGTTTCATGCTGATTGCATTATTCATGTGTGAGTTATGGCCCTTGGAAATATGGAGAAGTGCCAAAATATCAGTTTTCCTGACTTTTTTTGGAAACGCATCAACGGAATGATTTCATTTTTGGTAACCTACTATAGAACGATGACTTACAGATCAAGTTTGAGTTTCATGCTGGTTGCTTTATTATTGTGTGAGTTATAGCCCTTGGAAATATAGAAAAGCACCAAAATATCAGTTGTCCGGCCTTTTTTTGGAAACACTTCAATGGAATGATTTCATTTTTGGTAACCTATAGAACAATGACTTACAGATCAAGTTTTGTGCACTCTGTCACGGTAGGTTCTCCTGGTTACTCATAGCAAACACAGGCAATGTTTCTGCCAATGGACCTCTGGGTTACCCAGAGGTCCATTGGCTGAAACATTGCTTGTGTACAGACCATGTGTACAGAATTTTGATAGCCTTACTATGGTCATAACGCGTAGATTAATGCACAGATCGACGTGCTATTCGTGCTCATTTCATGACAGGACTTCTAGTTTTAACTGTAATCATTTTCTCTCTGCACCTTACTTCCTATTTATTGATTTATATCCTTGAATTGATGATTTAATATGACTCAGAATTAAATGAATTGAAAAGTTTCAGGTTTACCAGACATGCAAACAATAATTTGCTTGAGATACATGTACAGTTACAACTAAAAGTCCTGTCCAGAAATAAGCACATACAACACGTTGATCTGTGTGTTAATATACGCGTTATGACCATAGTAAGGCTATCAAAAGTAACCCGGAGGTCCATTGGCTGAAACAGTGCCTGTGTTTGCTATGAGGAACCAGGAGAACCTGCCGTGCTTTGGATGTCATTCGATATGGCAATTGCACGCAATTCCTATGTGCAATTAAGCCTAGATAAGCGCACATTTCGTGACAGGACTTCTAGTTTTAACTGTATGCAGAATTTTTATTAAACACATGAGGTTATTTTAATTTTCTTGTAATAAATTCTACAGTACAGCCTTTCTTAATAGACTGGAACGCAGATTGCATCAACTGATTGAGTGCAGGAAGCCACTATCAGGGCTTTGAAAAATATGAGCGTTCATTTTTAGCTTGTCAAAATAAGCTACATGTATTGCCAACACGCGTGCTGAAGTCTGTGAGTCCAGGAGTCTGTGAGTCTGTTCACATTTTCCTTTGCACAGGCTACACCCCGCAGTTCTTGTCTGATCATCGCGAAATTTCATATGCAGGTTTGGGTCATGTCTAAATGAGAACGTCCCCTTTTGGTCGCGATCAGTCAACCGGTATGGCTGCCCGAGTCCAAAACCCGAAAACCATTCGCACAGTCTACAGGTCGTATTTATGAAGGGATTTCATTGTAACTAGGTAGGATGCCTCTGTATAATGCCTAGATGAAAACATCCCCTTTTGGTAATGATCTGTCAACCGTGATGGCTGCCCAATCCCGAAACCCAAAAACTTTTAGCACAGTCCGCAGGTCATATTTAATGTGGAGGGATTTCACTGTAACTTGGTAGGATGACTCCGGATGATGTCTAGATGAGAACTTCCCCATTTTGTCGCGTTCTGTCAACCGTGACGACTGCCCGAGCCCAAAACCCGAAAACGTTTAGCACAGTCAACAGGTCATATTTATGGAGGGATTTCATTGTAACTTGGTAGGTTGACTTCATATAACGTCTAGATGAGAACATCCCCTTTTGGACGTGATTGGGCAACTGTGACGGCTACAGGGGCCCGAAGCCCGGAAACCGTCTACAGGTCATATTTTTGAAGGGATTTCATTGTAACTTGGTAGGATGACTCCAAATAATGTCTAGATGAGAACGTCCCCTTTTGGTCGTGATCATTCAGCCTTGATGGCTGACGAGCCTGAAACCCGAAAACCTTTATCACAGTCTACAGGTCATATTTATGAAGGGATTTCATTGTAACCTGGTAGGTTGACTTCATATAATGTCTTGATGAGAACGTCCCCTTTTGGACGTGATTGGGCAACTGTGACGGCTACAGGAGCCTGAAGCCCAAAATCCTTTAGCAAAGTCAACAGGTCATATTTATGAACCGATTTCATTGTAGCCTGGTAGGATGACTCCAAATAAAGTCTAGATGAGAACGTCCCCTTTTGGACGCGATAATTCAGCCTTGATGGCTGCCTGAGCCCAAAACCTTTAGCATAGTCTATAGTCACATTTATGTAAGGATTTCATTGTAACTTGTTAGGTTGACTCGATATAATGCCTAGATGATGACAACCCCTTTTGGTTGTGATTGGTCAACTGTGATGGCTACAGGGGCCTGAAGCCCGAAAACCTTGAGCACAGTCTACAGATCAAATTTATGAAGGGATTTCATTGTAACTTTGTGGGATCACATCAGATGATGCCCAGATGAGAATATCCCCTTTTGGTTGTGATCAATCGACCATGATGGCTGCCAAAGGCCAAAAACCTTTAGCACAATCTACAGGTCATATTTGTGAAGTGATTTCATTGTAACTGGGTAGGTTGACTTCATATAATGTCTAGATGAGAACGTCCCCTTTTGGATGCGATTGGGCAACTGTGACGGCTACATGGGCCCGAAGCCCGAAAACCTTTAGCACAGCCTACAGGTCATATTTATCATATTTATGAAGGGTTTTCATTGTAACTTGGTAGGATGACTCCAAATAATGTCCAGATGAGAAGGTCTCTTTTTGGTTGCGATCATTTAGCCTTGACGGCTGCCTGAGCCCAAAACATTTAGCATAGTCTATAGGTCGTATTTATGGAAGGATTTCATTGTAACCTGTTAGATTGACTCCATGTAATGCCTAGATGATGACACCCCCTTTTGGTCATGATTGCTCAACTTTGATGGCTTCAGGGACCCAAAGCCCAAAAACCTTGAGCACAGTCTACAGGTCATATTTATGAAGGGACTTCATTGTAACTTAGTAGGATCACTCAAAATGATGTCCAGATTAGAATGTTCCCTAATGGTAGTGATCATTCAACTATGATGGCTGTCCAACCCCAAAGCCCAGAAACCTTTAGCACAGTCAACATGTAGGTTGACTTCATATAATGTCTGTCTGAGAACGTCCCCTTTTGGTCGCAATCATTCAGCCTTAATGGCTGCCGGAGCCAAAAACCCAAAAAACCTTTAGCACAGTCTATAGGTCGTATTTATGTAAGGATTTCATTGTGACTTGTTAGATTGACACCATATAATGCCTAGATGATGACATTCTCTTTTCGTCGTGATTGGTCAACTGTGACGGCTACAGGAGCCCGAAGCCTGATAACCTTGAGCACAGTCTACATGTCATATGTATAAAGGGATTTCATTGTAACTTCATAGGATCACTCCAGATGATGCCCAGATGACAACATCCCCTTTTGGTCGCGATCATTCAACCTTGATGGCTTCCTGAGCCTAAAACCCACAAAAATTTAGTACAGACTACAAGTCATATTTGTGAAGGGGTTTCATTGTAACTTAGTAGAATGACTCAGTTTAATGTCGAGATGAGGACGTCCCCTTTCAGTAGTAATCAGTCAACTGTCATGGCTACACAGGCCTGAAGCCTGAAAACCTTTAGCACAGTCTGCAGGCCATATTTATGAAGGGATCTCAATGTAACTTGATAGGATGACTCGTTTTGGAATAATTTCACTGTAACTTGGTAACTTTTGTTGATATACGTTAACTGTGAGGGCCACATACATTAACTATGAGGTCATATTAACCCATCCCTCCTCCCTTTAGTACAGTGTACTTTCATAATCCTTTCATAAACATTGAACATTATCCTTTTCATCAAACAAAACACACAGACTAGTTAAGCTATAGTGTCATTGACACTTTCATTCATATTCAGTCAAATGCCAATAATATTTTCTTTACATAAATCACAGATTATTGAAGAGTGTCTGTAGGCACTCTTCAGTAATTTGTAGTAAAACATTTTTTGATGAATAAATTCAGACCACCCCAAAAATGTAGCCGTCAACCAGTTAAGAGGCAACACACCTTCTAATGACCTTCTAAACATGACTCGATTGTTGTGTTGTATCACAATATAGGCATAGATGCTGATAGTGGCCTTAAACACCAGACAAACGTAAACTTATACTCTAGACAAACGTAAACTTAAACACTAGACAAATGTAAACTTAAACACCAGACAAATGTAAACTTAAACACTAGACAAACATAAACTTAAACACTAGACAAACGTAAACTTACATGTAAACACTAGACAAACGTAAACTTAAACACCAGACAAATGTAAACTTAAACACTAGACAAACATAAACTTAAACACCAGACAAACGTAAACTGTAAACTTAAACACTAGACAAACGTAAATTTAAACACTAGACAAACGTAAACTTAAACACTAGACAAACGTAAACTTAAACACTAGACAAACTTTAACGCTAGACAAATGTAAACTTAAACACTTGACAAACGTAAACTTAAACACCAGACAAACGTAAACTTAAACACTTAAACACCAGACAAACGTAAACTTAAACACCAGACAAACGTAAACTTAAACACTTGACAAACGTAAACTTAAACACCAGACAAACGTAAACTTAAACACCAGACAAACGTAAACTTAAACACCAGACAAATGTAAACTTAAACACTAGACAAACGTAAACTTAAACACTAGACAAATGTAAACAATGTTCAAGGATAGTGTACATGTACATGGACTCTAGTCTTCCAATTTCTGCCATTTAACTGGCATGGAAGATACCACCAGTGTTCAAAGGGTTAACACATTCTTATGGTGATATTTCATCAGACAAGTGTGCTGTTATTATAAGAATAACAGCCATTACTTACATGTACACTGTCTTATATATATTTATATTTAATGGTGTTTAAGGTCACATACTTATGCACAATGCCTAATCATGACCGTACACTACCCTTTTAAACCCTTTGAACTCTGGTGGTATCTTCCATGCCAGTTCAATGGCAGCACTTAGAAGAATCCATATCCATTATTTGGGGGTAGAGCAATTAATATTTTTAACATGCAGCCTTCAGGCTGCATGTTGAAAATATTAATTGTTCTACAACACATGTTCACTTACGTGTAGTAGCCCCACTTAAAGAAATTATGACGTATCATGTTGCCTGACTGGGGAAGCAGTCTCTCATGTTGAAAGAGTTAACAAAACATAACTGCCCCAAACTCTCCTTTATGACATGTAGTATTCACGCTGTTGGGTGCTACAGTTAAAATTAGAAGTCCTGTCATGAAATGCGCACAAATAGCATGTTGATATGCGCGTTAATGTACGCGTTATGGCCCAAGTGAAGGTATCAAATTCTGTACATATGGTCTGTGCACAAGCAATGTTTCAGCCAATGGACCTCCGGGTAACCCAGAGGTCCATTGGCAGAAACATTGCGTGTGTTTGCTATGAGTAACCAAGAGAATCTGCTGTGCTTTGGATGCCTTTCGATATGGCAATTGCGTGCAATTTCAACGCACAATTAAGCCTAGATAAGCACACTATTCGTGACAGGACTTCTAGTTTTAACTGTAATTTATGTGTAGTCAATGGCACGGAAAAGTTTGATTTGGCACCAAAAAAAATCTACACGTAAGTTGGCAAATGTTTTGGCACCAAAAAATTTGTTGTTCACTTGTGAAGAAAAGCCATTGCAGCAATGAAGCGCATGAGCAACGATGAAACCCAAATTTTATTTCAAGGAAGCAGGCAATAAAGGTGGAAACCTAAAACCAATTTTCAAGAAACGCACTCAAACCCACATATTTTGTCAATTACAGTATATAGAGAGTGGATTGTAACTAAATCACCCGCAGAGTGGAGATATCACCCAAACTATAAATTTTGGACATGTGGACAAAAAAAGACATGCACTATTTCAGCGAATGGACCTCCGGGTTTAACCCGGAGGTCCATTGGTTGAAACTTTGCCTGTGATTATTATGCTTTGCAACAAATTTGCAATTATTGCTTGGGTGGAATTTCCACTCTGCGAGTGATTTGGTGATAATACACTCTCCACGTACTGCAAGTGTTAGAAATAGTGTCTAAACAAGGCACTTAATCTCAATTGTCTACATGGGGGCACGGCACTGTATACGAAGTCGTACTGCGTGTCAACAGTGCACTTGCGCTCAACCAATAAAAAGTACATGTATGCACAGTTAGCACATTCCTGGGAAGTGAAGCCATGCCTGTTCACTACGGTAAACAGACTCTGTTTTACTGGTAAAATAGGACCTAATCACCAATGCTTGGGAGGTGCAAACCCTCTCTAAAATGGGCAACATAGCTTATTAATGCTCACCCTTTGTCTTGAGTTGATACTCATGTTGTGGTCATGATTAGCCATTGTGTAAAAATATGTGACCTTAAACACCAATAAATAAATAAATATTTAGTACATGGAGGTATGGTGGCATTGTGGTAACTGGTTCTCGTCAGATCACCGAAGTTAAGCAACACCAAGCTCGGTTAGTCCTTGGATGGTTGACCGTCTGAGCAATCGATTCGGACTCCCGCGATGTGTCCTTGGGCAAGGCACTTAACCCCCCCGATTGTCCACATGGCATGATGATGCTGTGTACTAAGGCATACTGCACGTCGATGCTGCGCATGTCTTCAACCAATCTAACCCTGTCTGTGCTGCAGTTCGGAGTTACGATGTTGGGGAGCTGGCAGCTGCTCATCGTTGCTCGGTGGTTCTCTCTGGGTACTCCGGCTTCCTCTACCTGTAAAACTGTCTCAGTGGCTGTTAAAGTGTTGCTAAACCATAATATATAAATAGTACATTGGGGAGTCTGACAGTTGGTCACTGCTCTCAGTGGTTCTCTGAGTACTCTGGATTCCTCCGCTCCATCAAACTGTCCGGTGGCGTGGCTCTGGCTGGCAAAAGGATCATAAAACCCCAGTAAATAAATAAATTTGACTTCCCTTCAAAATCACAAAAGGATAAAATTAAAAAAAGATACCATTCACTTGTGATGTAAAATACTTCATGATCATAATACTGCTGTGATGCAGCCATGACTACAGTTAAAACTAGAAGTCCTGTCAAGAAGAGTGCACTTATCTAATCTTAATTACGCATTGGAATTGCGCACAATTGCCATATCGAATGGCATCCAAAGTATGGCAGGTTCTCCTGGTTACTCATAGCAAACACATGCAATGTTTCTGCCAATGAACCTCCGGGTTACCCGGAGGTCCATTGGCTGAAACATTGCTTGTGCACAGGCCATATGTACAGAATTTGATAGCTTTACTTGGGCCATAACGCGTACATTAACGCACACATCAACGTGCTATTTGTGCGCATTTCATGACAGGACTTCTAGTTTTAACTGTAGATTTGATGAACAATTCATCTAACACTTGACCTCTCAAAATCATTGGCCGAAAAGGTGTTATCGGGTACATGTTCCTGGTAATACTTATATGTACATGTATTTACATGTAGTGGCAGGATATTTCTCGACCTAGTCTGGAAGATCTGCCAGCAGCATGCAGGGAGTTAATTTTGAAAACAAATGTTGGCCATCCCTATTTTTTGGAGAGGCCTTAGATTCAAGGAATGACCTTTAATTTGATTTGGGCCATTCAAGGCCTTCATATCCTGGAAAATGGGCAGGAGGTCTTGAAAAGCCTTAAATACTAATGAAATAATGAAATAAAAAATGCTGACAGGGCATGTAATCATAACTACGTATAAATAGGACCCTTTGGTCATTACACTCACCTTCCAGTTCGCTTCGGGAAGAGGGATAAATGACCAGAGGGTCCTAGTTAGCTCACCTGATAAAATGTCCGCGGAGCTTTTCTGATGCAAAGTTGTCTGTCATCCATCCAAGGGCCATCAACATTTCGTTTCTTACAGTTAAAACTAGAAGTCCTGTCATGAACTGTGCACTTATCTAGGCTTAATTGTGCATAGGAATTGCACGCAATTGCCAAATCGAATGGCATCCAAAGCACGGCAGGTTCTCCTGGTTACTCATAGCAAACACATGCAATGTTTCTGCCAATGGACCTCTGGGTTACCCCTGGAGGTCCATTGGCTGAAACATTGCTTGTGCACAGGCCATATGTACAGAATTTGATATCTTTACTATGGTCATAACACGTAGATCAACGTGCAGATTGACATGCTATTTGTGCGCATTTCATGACAGGATTTCTAGTTTTAACTGTAACGCTGAATATTTTTAGCTCTGTCTGACAAAGTCAGCAGAGCTTTTCTAATGCTAAGTTGTCCATCCATCTATCCATCATCAACAGGAGCAAGAACTTGGCTATGATACAACAGATCATATATTGCCATAGATGTAGTTGCGATACATTTATATTTACAGTTAAAACTAGAAGTCCTGTCATGAACTGTGTGCTTATCTAGGCTTAATTGCGCTTAGGAATTGTGCGCAATTGCCATATCAAATGGCATCCAAAGCACGGCAGGTTCTCCTGGTTACTCATAGAAAACAAAGGCAATGTTTCTACCAATAGACCTCCGGGTTACCCGGAGGTCCATTGGCTGAAACATTGCTTGTGCATAGGCCATACATGTACATGTACAGTTAAAACTAGAAGTCCTGTCCTGAAATGCGCACAGATAGCACGTCGATTTGCGCGTTAATCTACGCGTTATGACGATGGTAAGGCTATCAAATTCTGCACATATGGCCTGTGCACAAGCAAAGTTTCAGCCAATGGACCTCCGGATAACCTGAGGTCCATTGGCAGAAACTTTGTTTGTGTTTGCTATGGGTAACAAGGAGAACCTGTCATGCTTTGGGTGCCATTCGATATGGCAATTGCGCGCAATTCCTCCGCGCAATTCCTCCGCGCAATTAAGCCAAGATAAGTGCACAGTTCGTGACAGGACTTCTAGTTTCAACTGTATGTAGGGAATTTGATGGCCTTTCTATGGTCATAACGCGTAGATTAACGCACTTACCGATGTGCTATTTGTACGCATTTCATGACAGGACTTCTAGTTTTAACTGTAGGTTACCTGAATCAAGTACATGGGAACAAACAATAAATTACTACAGCTCAGTCTAGGTGAACGATAAATGGGTTACACAAAACAGCAGGCCTGCTAGATTTGTGGAAAAAATATTTTTTTAAATACTCAGTAGGTTAACCCTTTACCTAACATAAAAAGCAGACACCTGCCTGCAAAAACAATTCTTGAATAAATAATTTTTTGTCTCAAATATATAGGTTATGACCCCACATTAGAACGCGCTTGTTCCAATAGGGGGGGTCATACATGTAACCTATGTTTTTGAGACAAAAAATGAAATAAATAATGAAAATTAATTGGCGATTTTTGAGAATAGTGCTGGCAGGTTTTGACTGTTACGTTGCACATTGGGTAAAGGATTAAAATAAAAGACTTGATGTACAAACGTAATAAGAAAATTTCTCACTTTTGATATTTTTTTGTAGGCATATCGTTGCTACAGAAGGAGTCCGAGGATTATTCAAAGGTTTGGGGCCTAATTTGGTTGGAGTTGCACCATCAAGGTTTGTGTTTTTCACTAATGTACAGTTAAAACTAGAAGTCTTGTCACAAATAGTGCACTTATCTGGGCTTAATTGCACGTTGCATTTGTGCAATTGCCATAGCAAACACATAGCAAACACATGCAATTTTTCTGCCAATGGACCTCCCGGGTTACCTGGAGGTCCATTGGCTGAAACATTGCTTGTGCACAGGCCATATGTACAGAATTTGATAGCTTTTCTTGGGACATAACACATTCATTAACGCGCATATCAGCGTACTATTTGTGCGCATTTCATGACAGGACTTCTAGTTTTAACTGTACATGTATTATGGTTCGAACAAAAGTAGCTTTTTCAGTGGCTTAGGACATAAGTTGAAAGCTAACAATGAAGACAACACTTTTGTTATCCACTAATACAAGGATTTCATACAGAAAGGGGCTATCTCGACTGATGAAAGAGAGAGATGCAGTTGAAACTTGAAGTCCTGTCACAGTTAGCACATAACATGCTCGTTAGTTAACCCTTTACCCAACGCAGACGATATCAAAATTTAATATTTTAAATATCATTTTTTTTTAATTTTCAAAATATTTCAACAAAACCATATCATGTGACCCCTCGTTGGAACGAGCTCGTTCCAACGAGGGGTCACATGATATGGTTTTGTTGAAATTTTTCGAAAAATTATATTTTTTTTTGGCATATTACACGGGCGGATGCGGGCGATTCGTTAGGTAAAGGATTAATGCCCTTCTTACTGCAGCAAAATGAAGTAGTCTGAAGTATATAAGAGCGTTTGTGCTGTGCAATACAAAATATAATGTGCTATTAGAGAGGACGGTAATGAAGTCCCAAACAGAAAGAAAATATTGAGATTACAATGTGTGGAGGGCTGATTACTGTGGGATAGTTTTCACTTAGTAATTATTAATAATGTCTGAGGAAAAACATAAGAAGCACTTGTAAACTTTCATAGAGGTGAAACGATTAATCGGTGTAACATCGGCACTCGCAAGATAAGCACCCATCGTTTCACCATCGGCACTCATGGTTCAACATCGGCCCTCGCCGATTGTCTGAGACTCAGTTAAAGTGTTATGAATTATCTGTAATGAACTGTCTTCCCCTTCATGGGACAACCAGTGGCAAGCGATCGGTATGTCACCCGTCTGTTACTGATATCAGGTAATTGATGGTTCGTGAAAGAAAAGGCAGAATATTATATTAAAGAATAAAGATTTTGATTGTGTAACTGTACTGAGTTGTTTTTTATCCACCATGATTCATGTGAATATGGACGCTCTTCACTGCCCAAACTGTACTGCATTCTGCAAAATGGCGCAATATTTCTTTCAACCACACTCATCGTCTCATTAGATATATAATTGCATTCTTTATTCCCATATTGGACAGATAATTCCTCTATATTAGTAATCTGTGCTAATTGTGAGACTGAGAGGTTTGGGTGCAATAAGTTTAATATCGGGCGATTTGGGGTGGGATTTATCAACACAAAGCCACTGAACTTTTCTCATTGTTGAATTGTGTGGAGCACGTGATAAAAATAAATACTACAGGGGGCAATTTGCAGCCAACATTGACGTATCGACACGGAGCCTGGCTGTTATTGCCAGAGAAGAAAAAAACTGAGAATTTTTCTTGCGGTGTAACTTGTGGGATAACCGCACAAAGAGCAAGATGGACAGGGGATGTCTGAGCCCTCCCCCACAACCTGTGGCATTCACTTTCTCCAAGAGCAAGATGAATGGGGACGTGCCTGCATTCCCTCCTGGAGGGGAGGGGGACTCAGGCAGACAGGCATGCCTATCTGTACAGGCCAGTAAATTGCAAGATGGTCACAAAGAATTTCCTCTTTCAACAAGCAAAACAAAAATTCATGAGCCATTGTCAATTGCCCTTCACTTGTGAATGGGGGGGGGGGGGGGGTACTGAATTCTGCATGTGGGTGGAATGGGTGGGAAACACTATTGCTTCAAAATGAAGACAAAATACACAGCTGGGTCCACGTGTTCTGAATCTGTTCGTTTAGAAGTAAGGGGAGGTAACTTAATTCTTGTGATATCTCACAACTGAATTTTTTTCAGTTTTCAAGAAACTTTCAGTTATACTTTTTTTTACACAAACGGATAAATTTGGTATGAACCATAACAGTTGTACATATAATCGGTCAGCTGAAGTTAATTATACTGGAGAGGTCATGTTTTTATTTAGTTTATATTTCGAGTTTCTATAATTTTGATTTCACATTACTGCAACAGTATGAGAATATATTTGGCACACAGTGCATCTGATAAAACACATGGGCATGTTTTATAAATAAACAAACTATATTTAAACTGACCACCCTGGTGCACATAATGTGTCCCCATTGTTGTGAACAATATGACTTTCCCTTATTTTCAAAACAGCATGGATTGAACTGGATATTACAACTTGGGGGTATTAATTCATATTTATTTTTGAGCAGCTATTTCTGCAGGGATCACATCAGGGGTAATTTCTCAACTCATTTTCTAAAGTAATAAAAAAGGAACAATTTGGGTCACTGAAGTCTGAACACGCTGTCATTAATAATTTATGAACTGGGAATTTCCCATTCTTCTTCAACATGAAGTTGATAAACATGAGGGCTGAGAGTAATAAATAACACAAAAGCATGTAGTTTGGGAATTTATTTTTTTAGCTGAAAATGTGAAAAGATTAAATTGAGAAACAACAACTCCATAACACTTTCAGTTTCACATAATTGAATAATAGAAACCATCTGACATCGGCATTCGGTATCGGCCGATTGTTGTCTAAAATAATCGGTATTCGTCTTATGGGGCATTTTACTAATCGGCTCATCTCTAAACTTTCATCACATGGACCACCAGGTTTCACCCGGTGGTCCATGTGATGAAAGCTTGCAAGTGTTTCTTGTGCTATTTTTAAGAATAAAAAATACTTTTTAAGTGTGGAGAGTGTATTATCACTAAATCACCCGCAGAGTGGAGATTCCACCCAAGCAATAATTGCAAATTTGTTGCAAAGCATAACCAGCACAAGCAAAGTTTCAGCCAATGGACCTCCGGGTTAAACTCGGAGGTCCATTGTCTGAAACATTGCTTGTGTTTTTTGTCGGTATGTACAAAATTTGAAAGTTATCGCTTGGGTGATAACTCCACTCCACGGGTGATTTAGTTACAATCCACTCTCCACGTACAGTACTGTGATCACAAAAGCGGACACCAAATCGCAGCGCGTTCTCGACGCGGTCGCGATCGAGGTGACAGACAAGAAAAAAACCTTATCGACAGAAGCGCGGCTAAAGCGAAACACAATCTCCATTCCGCCGATTGGATTTTCGCCGAGATTTTTCGCGAACGTCGACAGCGTCGCGATTTTGTCGGAGGGAACAGTCCGAACTGCATGTGCACAAATGTAACCGGTTTGCAATGTTAATGTACATGTAGACCTAACCAATGTATCGAGTTGTTATATATTCTAAAAAAGGGTCAAATTCAACACTTCCCAGATGTCGCGATTGCCCACACCCCAACATTAATCATAACATAAATTCCTAATCATATTCATCTGAATTTGAAAATCGTGATAAACATGGACTTGAGGCAGACACCCCCGCTCCACCCACTATGTCTTTCACCACTCCCTCTCTTTTTGTTGTCCCCCTGATCTGACATTGTGTAGGCAGCACCCTCCAATCTCAACTTAATTTGTACTTTCCGTTTCAGTTTCACGCATTTCACCACAATCTGTCGTTTGGGGTGAATACAATATCGTCGTGACCAACTATTCGCTCGGTTAGAAATTCAAGAGTTTTGTTGGTTGTTGGGATCTTAAAAAATAAAAAAAAAAACGATACTTTATCCCTTTAATTATCAAAATGACTGACATCACATGAACACATTTGTACTTTAAGAAGCATGTGAAGCGTCAATTTTTCGGACTTTTGGGTACATGGCGGTTTTTAATGACGAAAGTACCAATTCGATATCAAGTCAATTCGTAGTCAGTTTGGTTACGGATATTGAACCGCAAAATATTCATCCAAGTCAATTCAATCCTTTTAAGCACCCCCCCCCCGTACATACACCTCCCTCCCGAGTGATGCATTACCCTTGCCCCCACCCTCCCCCCCCCCCCCCCCCCCCCCCCCCGCCACGTCGATTCTCTGGCAATGGAGGGCTGTAGTCGTCCCGGCCTCATGTGCCTATGCTTCTTGAAAAAAAAAATTGACACCACCCCACCCATCATAAACGAGATATATGTATTCCGTGGTTCTGATTAAACCTGTTTTTACAGTGTGTGTGTGTGGGGGGGGGGGGGGGGGTCTTTTGGCGGGGGGGGGGGGGGGGGTGGAGGGATAGCCAGCTCGATATATGCCACATGCATATCCGATGGTCATAGCCCTGAGGTGGGTGTGGCCTTCCCGCTGGCGGAGCTTCGATGGAATTGTAGATCAGTCCTACTTCATTGTTTTTGAAAGTACGAAGTCTCTGGCAGAACTTTTATTTATTTAACTGCAGGGGATGTACATGTAAATATACCAGGTGCACAGTCAGGGGATGGGGGGCGGGAGGGGGAGAGTCTTGCATAGAGTCAATGTTTTTTGGTGGGGGAACAACAACACTGAATTTTACTGGTTATCCCCCCCCCCTCCGCCAGTCTTCTACACATGATATTGTAGACTCTAGGCTATATGCCTGAAAAAGACTTCGGATTTGGACCAGGACCGTGACGTGAACCACCAACATTAGCATTGTTGATGCAGTGCTCGACTGTGCATGTTCATGATTCATAATTGCAATAATTTGCCTACAGTACACACTGAATGGTTGGTATTAGAAGAGGGATAAGTACTGGATGATTGGGGGCGCGGTGGCTCAGTAGGTAGAGCTGCAGGCCGAGAGGTCCTCGGTTCAAATCCCACCTGCGGCAACCGCGTTGTGTCCTTGGGCAAGACACTTCACCCCCATTGCCCACGTGGGGGCACGGTGGCATTGTGTACTGAGGCGTACTGCACGTCGATGGTGCATCTGTCTTCAACCAATGCTAACCCTGCTTGTGTGGAGCTGACAGTTGCTCGCCATTGCTCGGTGGTTCTCTCTGGGTACTCTGGCTTCCTCCACCCGTAAAACTGTCATGGTCATGATTAGCCATTGTGCAGAAATATGTGACCTTAAACACCAATAAATAAATTGGTTGATTACGACAAAAACACCCATGCAGTGGAGTTTCCACTCACACAGTGTGCTCAGGTTCTGTGAAAAAACTTACAGCACACTGGAGAGATACTTCAACAAATTCGTTTCAAAGCCTCTAGACCAAAATACTAAGTTATGTTACTTTAATTTAACCCGTCGGGGCGAACTGTTCGGAGCGAAAAACATTCAAACGATATAATGTCGGACTCCTCAAACACGTGTTGTTTAAAAGTTGTGAAAAAATAATGCCCTCGTATTTAAAAAAATATACTTTCTGGCGTGTTCTTTCATATGATATTCATGAATAAACAGTAAATATGTACGATCACTGTTTTTCTTTCATTCGAATGCGCTTTTCTTTAACCATTTAACTCGGAAATGCATGTCCGATCAGAATATCGATTCACCCCAAAACAGCCGACTTTGTGGTGAGAGAACGTCGAACCGTAAAATTGGCTTTTGACTGATTTCTGATGTTGGGTAAAGAACTTTTGTTTGAAGTAATTTGGATATCGCCGATGGATATGGCCGCCTTTTTCCTGTTTATTTGTTTATAATAATTTTACCAATTGACAGTAATATTTCTATCGACACCCAGACGGTGGCACGGGGGTGGGGGGCAACCCATAGCCATACTTTTGAAAATGGAAGTAGTTTTAATCATTTAATTATTTGTTAACCCTTGACTGCATCCAATGGTAGGTTAAACAGATAGTTCTGTAAAAAGCTCAGCCAAGTCTAACTTAAAAAAAAGCCTTTTTTGCATCAACTTAATGAAAGCTCAGGTCGTGAGCTCTCATTTGACCGAGCGCATTCCAGTTAGAGGCTAGAGACATGTTTTTTTTCAGGAAATCATTTTTTAAAAAAATAATTGAATCTGCCTAGGAATCGGGCCATCCCTTTCTGAATTTAAAAAAAAAAATTAAGCCTATATGATTTCATTTTCATTTTAACCGAAACTCTGGGCAAAGTTGGCCTGTTTGGCTACACCAAACTATATTGGAGGACGTTTTGTTGGGGGGAGGGGGGGCTTATCCTGCTGAATCCTTCATGACATTCATTGATGGACCTTGAAATACTCAGTTTCTCTTAGGTACCATATTGTCTATATTTCCATAAAATAAAAGACGGGTGGAGTTAAGACTGCAGGCTTAATAGTAATACTTTTCGTTCTCAGTTTGATGCGCTGAGGATTTACCCGCACAGACCAGGTCTTTTCGTATGATAGTGTTCACTTGTTCACATCGATCTATATACATCTCCGCACACTTTTCTTTCAAAATTTTTACTTTTGTCGATTTGAAAAGGGGGCGAGTCGGAAAATATCTTCAGGTTTGTAACTCGACTGGATTTTGTTGATTTTTTAATTGCGACATATGAATACATCGAACGAATCTTAGAATTTACAATCCGTTCACGCCAAACTTTGAAGTTTTCACCATCGAGGAATCCATGTAACAAATCATCTCACAATGTATTGGTGTTTCTGTTGCGATTTTCTCTCGATTCTACCTAAAGTTTGTCTCGATTCTTTCTCCATTCAGCCGCGTTTTATCGACAGAACCGCGATTCTCAATCGCGACGGAACCGAAGCCGGATCGAGAGCCGATCGACTAAAAGACCGCTTTTGTGATCACAGTACTGTACTGTATGGCTGCGATTCAGTGGTAATCCGCTCTCTTCATTCTGTGTATATAGTAGAATTTTAACTGGTAGAGTGCTGAAAGCCCATATTTGGGCTTTAGTCTGATGTGCAGGGACTGTGCAGTTAAAACTAGAAGTCCTGTCATGAAATGCGCACAAATAGCACGTTGATATGTGCGTTAATGTACGCGTTATGGCCCAAGTAAAGCTATCAAATTTTGTACATATGGCCTGTGCACAAGCAAAGTTTCAGCCAATGGACCTCCGGGTAACCCGGAGGTCCATTGGCAGAAACATTGCATCTGTTTGCTATGAGTAACAAGGAAAACCTGACGTGCTTTGGATGCCATTCGATATGGCAATTGCGCACAATTCTAATGTGCAATTAAGCCTAGATAAGCGCATTATTCGTGACAGGACTTCTAGTTTTAACTGTAGTATAAAGGCCTCATACTCTGTAGATATGCTTCATATTATCTTCGAAATGAAATTATTTAATCTGTGTAGATTTGCCTTGTTGCAATTTATGGGAGAGTGCCTACAGGCACTCTCCCATAAATTGTAACAAGGCAAAGACATGTGAACAAATTTTGATGTTCAAAAATAATTTAGCACTCTACCAGTTAATATCTATTTACATCATTACATTTACATATACATGTATCCCAGTAGATGTTAGGAATGATGTTAATGATCCCGATTTACTAGTCTACAATTGTTATTCAAATGAAAACATCATTACTTCTGCCTTCTCAATGTTTAGCAGTCTTGAATCAACCTGCATGATCTTCTCATCAATCTTCAAAAACTAAAATCATACAATACGTGTTTTTAAATACTTCTGGTATTGTCACAAAATGAATTGATAAAAGGGGAGAAATCAGTTGAATTAACATCATCTCATCTTCTGAGTACAGTAAAACCTGTCTTGAGAGACCACTGTCTTGAGAGACCACATCTGCCAGACACCGATTGGTTTTACTCTATAATGGACCTGCTATGGGAGACCACCTGTCTTGAGAGACCACCTGTCTTGAGAGACCAGGATGGAATGATTTTGCGCGCTGAAGGCACGCAGGGATGGTTTAGGGCAAGCCCCTTTCGACCCTCGCTTGAGAGACCACTGTGACCTGGTACCAACTTGTATTTTTATGCCATAATGGACCTGTCTTGAGAGACTGCTCCTTTGAAGACTGAAACCATGACAAAAACTTTTTATGGTAGGCCACCCATCTGACAAAATAAACTCTTACCCTGCCAAGTTGCCAACCTGGGGTGAAGCTTTGTTTGGCAAAAAACAACAGCAAATTGTTTGATGATGATAATTGACCACCCTCAAGGTGGCCAGTTTATTGAAATATCACAGTTTATTGAAATAATAATGAGTTCTACAGCCATGTGATGCCACAGAACTTAAGAAAACAATTAGAAATGAAACTAAATTTGAAGAATTTTGCCAAAAGGGGCGCATATAACGCCATTGGCTGCCAGGAAGAAACCTGGCTGCCTGCGCCACTCGAAACCCCAGGAAAAAAGAAGCCCTTACATGCTGGGAAAATTCCTTAAGTATAACCGAAAAGCGTCTGATGACCAGCGCCCAATTTGCCAAATCTGGGCATCGGAGAAACCAGTTTGAGCTAAATAGGATGACCCCCCCCTCCCGATCCTAAAACTATGAGTTTTGTAGAAGGAAATATTCAGACCACAAAATACAAGACACCTGCGAAGCACATTAGAAAAATGTGTGCGAGTGATTGAGCTGCCCATCCATGTGGCAAAATAGGTCATTGTCGTAGGACGCACTTGGTTGTAGCTGGCCAGTGCTACAACTGGACAGGGAAGAGGAGGGGTTTTGGGCGTTAGTCGAAGAACGAAGGTGTTGCCTGGAGTGCTGTGTTTGTAATTGTGGAGTTTAAGGGTTACCCCTAAGTGGTCCCAGACAAAGCAAGAGACTGTGAGAGGGGAGGGAAGATGATGGGAAGGGGATGTGAATTTGCTTACCCATAGCAAAGCAAAAAATGCAAGCAAGAACATGGCTTTAAACAACCGGATATCGTACCAAGACAGACCCACATGATGTACTGACATGAGGAGTTTTTGTAGAATGGGTAGAGTAATGGGAAGGCGGATATCCAGAGAATGGCGGGGATGTTTCACACCCTGAAGAAGTTTGTGGATGAAAAAGGACTGTGAGGGATCCTGAAAACCATGTAGTTTATGAGCATGGTTTAAAGCAGACAGGTAGGTCATGATCATATATAACTATACTTGAGACCTTGTTGATAAAGCCAGGAGATAAATAGCCCCATCTCGTAAGGTGCTATTGGTAACGTGGGAGTGCAAAAGAATGTGGCCTGGTAAAAGGACCGAAATCGATCAAGTGCTTTAGCATACGTGTGATGGGTAGATGCGGCCAAGGAGGCATGCAAAAGAGAAGGCATTATGTGAGGAAGGCTTCCGGTTGCAGATGAACAGGGATTGGTGTTGGCTCCTTGTTGGCCATGGGATAGATGGCTTGAAAATCTTGGACCTGTAAACGAGACAAAGCATCGGCATAAGTGTTAGTCGTACCTGGAATATGTTGAGCCCTAAACAAAATGTTGTATTTGAGAGAGAAGATGACTAAGTGATGAACAAGCCTCATCAATTTTGGGTCTTTGCAAGATTGTTTGTTGATGACTGGTATGAGAGCCTCATTATCTGTGTGAAACAGGATGCAGTGATTTGCCAGTAGAGGGCCCCAAGGCCAATGGACAGGACAGAAATGTGATAATGTTTGACCTCAGAGGGCCAGGCACCGTAAGTCCAGCGGGAACCAAAAATTGCTCCAAAACCCAACTTTGAGGCGGCATCGATGTACAGGGAAATAGCCTGGCTGTTGCACCACCGATCATGTAAAAACATAGATGTCCCATTAAAGTGATCCAGAAAAGCAGCCAGGCCTGTAAGTCTTGACAGGCTGCAGTGGTGAGTTTAATCCTGTGGTTGGGACGGGACACACCCTTCGTCAAATCAATCAGTCGACGTAAAAAGGGGCGGCCTGGGAGGACGACAGAACAGGCAAAATTGAGGACACCAATGAGACTTTGCAACTCATGCAATGTGATCTTTTTCTTAACTTTGTATGTGCGAAGCAACTCACGTGCATGCTCGAGTTTGCAGGGTGGGAGGCGTGCTTCCATCACTGTTGAGTCCAAGGTAATGCCCAGAAAATCAAGGCATTGAGTAGGCAAGACAGTTTTGTCCACGGCTAACAGTACCCCAAGATCATGACAGAGGGCTTGAAAAACCTTCAAAGCACTGGCACATTCACTCTGTGAGTGATGTATGAGAAGAAAATCATCCAGGAGGTGGACCACTGATGCGGGAAACAAAGATTTTAATATGACCTGGAGAGCAGAACTAAACCGTTCAAAAAGCTGGCAAGACGATAGGTAAACACCGATCAAAGTAGAATTGATTCTCCCATGTAAAACCTAGCAAGTGGCAATCCTCAGGATGTATGGGAAGCAGGCGAAAAGCATCTTTGATGTCAACCTTCGCCATGAAACTGTTACACCCCCAACATTTGAGTTTGTCGATGGCATCACCGACGGAGGCATATTCTACTCGGGAGTGCTCGCTGGGAATCCCATCATTTACAGATGCTCCCGAAGGAAAGGATAGATGGTGGATGAGTCGAAAAGAGCCTGGGGTCTTTTTAGGCACCAAGCCCAATGGAGAGATGTATAAGGGCTGCATAGGTGGGGAAGAGAATGGACCCCCAATTCGACCGAGTTCAAGTTCTGTTTGTAACTTTGCAGAAACAATAGAAGGGTGATCTCGTGCAGATTTCAAGTTCCGAGGTGGTGACTGGGTATGGAGGGCACCGGAAAAACCAAGACGAAAATCTTCCCGAAAACCTTTGAGGAGGAATGCACTGTCAGAATAAGAAAGTCTATGGAAGTACCCTTCCAGCCGATCCGGCTTTATGGGCGTTGGAAGGGGAGGATTTCCTGAGTGTTTGGGTGCTGGAGACTGAAGGCATTGACCCTCCAGTTGAGACTGTGTTAGCACTGGAACGCCGGGACCAGCAAGAAGAGGCTGGATGAGGACGTTGGCAAATGTAGCATCTGTGGGGGAATTGGCAAGTGCTGTGACAGGCGAGGCCCTTGTGGAATCGAAAACACTCCCCGGCTGGTACTCGAAAATTGTGGTTGCGAGTGTGTCCCTGTGCTGTCCGAAACTGGTTGTTCCAAAAGGAAGACCGAAAGGTTGAAGTGCGTGGTGCAACTTGATCAATAAGTTCCCAATGAATCATGTTCCAGGGGAGCAGACAGGTTTCTCTGAGGGCACGAAATTGTTCATCGTACCAAAACCAATCAGAGCCCTTCTGTGCCAGGTTTCGAATATTTGCGATGTATCGCAGGAGTTGAGGAGCCTCAGAGGGCTGTTTCTGAGTGTAGATGGCAACAAAATATGAAAAGCAGTAAGCCATATGTCTAGGTTCAGGGTGGTACCCTGTGAAAGCTGACTGATACAAAGCTCAGGTGTGCCTGATGCCTGGGTTTCTACAGTGACAATAGAGAAGGAGGGCTTTTGCTTGTTGAGTATATCAGCCATGTGGACGAAAGTATTCCAAATTTTTTCCTTCAGAGAGGGTGGGACAAAAGCATCTAATGGTGTGGCGAGAGAGTGATAGATTGGTACCGAAGGATCGACCGGGACTTGAAGAGTTGGAGCCTGTGGTGAAAGAAAATGCTCGAAGATAGGAAGGTTATTACCTGCAGACTCATGTGGACCTGGCGGCTGTGACATCCTATGGTTTGGCAACGCGTTAAGCATATCTGGGTGAATTTCCTGTGGCTGAGATGGAGGCTCATGGAAAGTGCTGTGTGCTGAGATGTGATGTGCTGAGTTGCTCTGTTGTTCCAGCCGACTGACCAACTCTGCCAAACGATTGATAGAATCCTGTAGCTGTGGTATGGAGATAGATGGATCCACCCCCTCGGAATTGGTGGTGGAGGGGTGTGATACCAAGGTATGTTGTGTAGTGGCTGTGGAGGTTGTGGTGGTTATTCAAGGCCTGCTATCTGATCCGGCATGGGTCACAAGAGGTTGTGTAGCAGGTATAAAGGAAACCAAAGGTGATCTGTGTGGCACTGAAACTTGTGTGGAGCACCCTCCTCTGGGCGGCATATCCAAATTAGAAGTGACTTTACTAAAAATCGGCGGAATGTCTACAGTGCGCGATGCAGGTTTTACACATGTGTGAATGGTCTGTGCCGAGGAGCTTATATTGACAGGTGTGTGTAGCGATGTGTTAGACAAACTTTGAGTTGAAATGGCGATTGACAGAGTGCTGGATAAATTGACCCGATCTGAACGTTCGCTGGAAGCTGGATGATGGTCACCAATCTCTTGGGAAACAGCCAGAGCATGACGGAGGCTCTGCCTCGAAGGCACCCAACCTTGAGTGCCGCGTTTGTGCTTTTTGGGAGCCATGTGGAATGATAGGAAAGAGTTGCAGATAAAATCAAAGGAATGGAATGTGCAACAATTAAAGGCATGCAGGGAAACTTAGTGGCCCCCCCTCCCCCACCTTAGGAGAGGGTGATTGTAGCTGGGAACCCCCAAAATGGACCCAAAAGCCTGTGCTCATTTGTGTACTAGTAGAATATGATAGGGGAACAACTTGCAAGGCAAAATAACTGGGCACGCAGCCCCACAGTTGTGCCTGGACATAACGCACCAGCTCCAAGAGGTCATGTCCGGAAGCTAACGGAGACCATTAAATAAAGCAGAAAGCCGTAGACACAGAGAAATTAACAAACTGACACTGTGAGAGAGGGGCTCCCCAATTCCCCATACTTTAGTGAACCATGACGTACTCGGAACGTATGCACAAATTCTCTAAACGGGCATTGAACTCGTCTAATTTCGTCACATAATGGGAATCGTTGCGCCAGAATTCCGAAAAAATTCCGAAAACAGAACGATGAACTTCACCTTGTATGCATCGTGCAAAATCGAAGCAAATTCAAAAACTTGAAGGGCTATCTCAGCCGGATCCTCCTCAGACAAGGCGAGGTCATTACCCCCCCAATTGGATCAAAACCATGTTGGGTTTAAACAAGTCGATGACCGTGGGGCTGCGTTCATAAGCCCTGGGAATTGTCAGACCACCGATGCCTAAATAGCAAACATCACAATCGAGGACCCCCAATGATGACCGATATTGTGGAAATTTGCAGTCCATGTGGTCGCGAAAACGCCTAACGAAACTGTGGCCCAAGAGGAAGATCTTCATAATAAAAAGAGAATAAATAAGAGAATAAAAACGATACGCTTACGGAAATCCTGGAATGCACAACGCCAAACGAAAAGATTTTACCACTTGTTGCTTCAATGGAAGAGTTGAACTGTCCCGAAGTGACGCTAACCTGTTGAACGAAAGTTGGTTCCACCAATGGAAAGTTCTGCAAGTATTCTGGGATTGCATGTTTTGAGACAAAGAGAATATAGTCTGTTCTTGTGAAGTGCCAGATTACGTAAGAGTTGGGGAAAGTTACTAATAGATTATCAGGAGTTTGGTTTCAGAAATAGAGTATGCGAATGACGTTGCAACAGGTCAGCTTGAGGTCAGTGGCATGAAAGCAGCTGTCAGAAACAGGCTGTAGTTACAGGTGTGCCCTAAACGTAATGACAAGGGTGTTCCCCATAAAACAATTTATGTTAGGGCCGAAATATCCTTTACCTGTTCTGGAATTGGAAAATCCATTGTGGTTATACTAACATAATTAAAAGTATTAAAAGCTCTTAATTGGGTTTCAATTGCTCTTTCGTTGCATAACTCATTAAAGATTGAGATGTTTTTATAAAACCCCTGTGAAAAGATTAGGATTATTGCTGAATAAACAATTTCATACATACCTGAAATGTGACAGACATCGCTGATCACAGACCTGGAAAACATCAGCACCCCGGCTGAGGTATCGAAAGAAATTGGATGGATAAGGATCAGTCTGAAAAACAAAAGTATTGCCCTTGGGGTTGTGTATTGTGCAGTGGAGGGAAGCAAACCCGAATGGAGTGATTCGATATACTCAACACTGAGGTCCAATATCACCAAATTACAAAACAAGGGGCTTGGTATAATTCTGATGGGTGACTTTAATGGCCACATAGGTAATGATGAAGAAGGCATAGAGGGTGGGGACAGTAAAGTCAACAGGAATGGAAGGAAGCTGTTGAACTTCACAAACGAGCTCGGTCTGAAGATTCTGAACAGGGACGCGAGGTGTAAGGGGAAATGGACCTGGGAGAGGAACGACAGAAAATCAATAATCGACTACATCCTCACAGATATTAATTTATGGAGGGAGGTGATAGGGGTAGAAGTGGATGATGAGGGTAAAATGGAGGTGGATAGTGATCACAACTTGATTACAGTGACGATCAGGGCCAAAACTCTAGTAAAAAGCAAAGGAAGCTCTAAGGAGATTTGGGAACTCAAAAAAGATGCTGACTGGGCGAAGTTCAATGAAAAACTGAAACCAAAACTTGCAACCGTACCCAAGAGGGGCAGTGTCCAGAAGATGGCCGACGTCATAGTTGCGAGCCTGGTGGAGGCAGGAAAGGAAAGTGTAGGAAAGGTCAGGGTGCCAACATGGGAACTTGGGTACAGAGTGAACGAAGAACTGAAAAGGGCCATAAAGGGAAGAAAAGCTAAATGTGCTGCATACAGAAGAAGTAGAAAACTTAAGGGGGCGGAAAGCAATAAGGCCACAGTTGCTAAGGAAGAATACCACCAAGCACGAAATAAAGTAAATAAGATTAAAGACGATAATCGGAGAGTACGAAATAGCAGTCTTATTAGGACGATCAGAACGACAGGGGGGTCGAGTTCGAACGTATTTTGGAAATGGGTGAATAAATGTAACAAAGGAAGTAACCCACAGAGTATTAAAGTAGATGGCAGAGTTACAGACGAGCAAGATCAAGTCACATCAGAACTAGTCAAGCACTGGGAAAAGGTAACAATAAGCGATGGGGCATGGGGAGCCCACCAGAGTGTCCGAATCAGGTCGAGGAAAACCTATCGAGCTTCGTGTGCAGCGAAATTAAAACGGAGGAGGTGGGAAAGGTGATATCAAAATTAAGGGATGGAAAAGCGGGAGGAGTTGATGAAATTCCTAACGAGTTTATCAAAAAAGGGGGAGAGGAACTCGTGAAAAGCCTAACTGCCCTATTCAATCTAGCCATAGAAAATCAAGAGGTCCCAAAGGAGTGGAGAGAAAGTAAAGTGACATTTATTCACAAAAAGGGGGAAAAAGACGTTTTGGATAACTATCGAGGGATCTCTGTCAGTAGCAACATTGGAAAGGTTTTCTGTAAAGTCCTGTATGGGAGACCAGAGGAGGTGATTGAGGAGAAGGGTTTTTTGGGAGAAATCCAGAATGGCTTCAGGATGGGAAGGAGAGTTACTGTCTTACTGACCATCTTTTCACACTATCCCAAATGATAGAATCCGGGAAAGCAAAAAAGAAAAAGATGTTTAAGGCCTTTTTGGATATCAAAAAGGCATACAATAGAGTATGGAGGGAAGGTATGTGGCGCAAGCTCGAGGCTATGGGCTTAGGAGGCGAGTTTGTTGGAATTATGAAAGCATTATATAAAGATGTACAGAGTGAACCTAGCCTGGGAAAAATTACAACGAAACGTGTGCCTATGGAGATAGGCCTAAAACAGGGGTGTATCCTTTCGCCAATCCTGTTTGCATTGTACATCAAAGGTTTAGGAGATGAACTCCTGCGTAGCGAGAAGGGGGTAGCAGTTGGGGACTTGAAGATCCCAGGGCTATTTTTTGCAGACGATATGGTTCTAGTGTCAGAAAGCGAAGAGGGGCTAACGAAAATGCTGGGAATTGTTGGGAAATATGGGAGCAAATGGAGACTCGAACTTAATGAAAGCAAGAGCAAAATTATACCTGTGGGCCGCAAAGTGGACTCTACCCGAAGGGGTGAGTTCTGCTTTCCGGAAGGGAGCAGCAAACCTCTCAGTGTGGGAGAGACAGGTGATTATGAGTATTTGGGGGTAAACATAAACATTACAGGAAGAGGCATCTACCGGAACCACACAAATAAATTGATTCTGAAGGGGAAGCGAATCCTTAACCAAATGAAACTTATAGGGAGAAACAGTTTCAATAAGGTTTTCGTGGGGAAAACCATTTGGGAAATGGTGGGGCTGCCAAGTATAACATACGGTACGGAAGTGGTACCCCTAAACCAGACGGCCATAAAGAGCTTGGAAATCCTGCAGAACGATGCAGGCCGATGGATAACGGGGTCGAGTAATGCCGCAGCGCTAGAAGCAATCAGGGGTGAGCTTGGGTGGATGAGGATCAAGGACAGGATAGACCTGTTGAAGCTCGATTATCTTAATTATTTGGTAAATCTCCCTGACAGCCGATGGTGTAAAGCAATGTTCCTGAGAATTTTCAACTCAAGTATCAAAACGGGGTGGATGGTCCAAGTGAGGGAGCTAGTAGAGAACTACTCATTGGAGATCTCGGACCTGGACGTTGGGGCAAACCAGGGTAAAAAAATCGTCAGAGAAAGGGTCATGGAGGATTGTAACCGTAATTGCCGAGAGGGGGTCAAATCAAAGAGGTCTTTGGGTGGCCTGCGTGATAAAGAGAAGCCAGGTTTTGAAGAGTACCTTGATGGCACCTTTGGGGGGGTCACTGTTGTTCAAGCTGAGGTCGCGATCCCTGGAGCTGAGGGGAAAAATTGGGAAAGACAGTGAAAGGGAGTGCCAGATGTGTTACTTGGACATGGTGGAGACCCTGGAAAACTTTCTTCTAGAATGCCCAAAGTATCAGCCTAAAAGAATGAGATTCACTGGGAGTATAATGGGGAAGTGGGATGGGAGAATGAAGGACATGTGGTTAGGGGGAGACTCAAAGGAGAGGGTTAATATGCTAATCGGAGAGATTGGGAAGAATGGGACAAGGGATATCATCAAGCAGTTGTCTCCGATTGTTGGGAGGAGAGGAGAAGCATGGGAATAGGGAGGCAGTTGGGAGTACAGGGGTAACCATGGCCTTCTCATCCGAGAACCACGACAAACCAGTGGCTGGCCAAAGTGTTATTATTATATTGTTATAGGAATCATAGGATTATAAAATTAAATTTGTGTTGATAATCTTCAATGAAGATTTTCAACACTAATTTATTTTTATAATTTTTATAACAGTCCATTTCAATTTGTTACAAAAACTTCATAAAAAAGAACAACTACAAAGTAATTTCAAAAATCCATTCTTCTCTATTTCTGAATTTTGTGGTTGGTTATTCACTGACTTGAGAAAAGCTGAAACCTGTTATGAGAGACCATCTGTCTTGAGAGACCACTTTTGTGTGGCCCAAAGGGCGGTCTCTCAAGACAGGTTCTACTGCATCCGCATTCTAATATTTAATTGCCACTTAATGTCAGTAGCAGATGCGACTTAATTACTGTTGATTGCCTGTTACAAGTACTGAATAGCCGTCATGCATTACAGCAGAAATTGCAATACACTACTGTGCATCAGATGCGATTCTCTGGTGATTTGCTGTGCTAACCTAATGCGCTATTATTTCAAATTAGTGCAGAATACTGGACAGGACATCTAGTTTTAACTGTAGGGACAAAATGTGCGCTTACTCATTGCACTATTCAAAATTGTGCACAAGACAGTGAATTAGAAATTTTACTTCAAATCCGGCAACAGAGCAGCAAGTGGTTCTTTTCAAATCAAATTGTCTGAATAACAGCATTCATAACTTCCCATTTTCACCATGTCTAGAAGTGTATGCAATTATGTGTTCGACGTTCAGAAATGGACACATTTGCAATGGTTTCTTAAAAAAATAGTTAGCCTCTCTTTTGCTCTCGCTCTCTCCTGGCATTATTAAGACATCCCAGAGAATCTGGAAATTTATAGCTCGTTTTGCAGCAAAGCTTGTAACATGCACGTGAAAACTTAAGGGATATTCCGTATTTACAACTTTACATAACTCAAAGTCAAGATAAGCTATTGCCATCACAAGTGCAGAAGTCTGTGAGTCTGTTCACATTTTCTATGGCACAGGCTACACCCTGAAATTCTTGTTCGATCATCACGAAAAGTCATATGCAGGTTTGAGGTCATGTCTAGATGAGAACATCCCCTTTTGGTCGCGATTGCTCAACAGGCACAGCTGCTAGAGCCTGAAAACCTTTAGCACAGTCTACAGGTCATATTTATGGAGGGATTTCAGTGTAACTTGGTAGAAAGACTCTGTATAATGTCTAGATGAGAACATCCCCTTTCGTTTGCAATCGGTCAACCATGACAGCTGTGAGTGCCTGAAACTTGAAAACCATTAGCGCAGTCTACAAGTCATCGTATTTATGAAGGGATTTCATTTTAACTTGGTAGGATGACTTCATATAATGTCTAGATGGGAATGTCCCATTTTGGCAGTGATCGATCAACCGTGATGGCTGCCCAAGCCCGAAACCCAAAAAACCTTGAGCACAGTCTACAGGTCGTATTTATGAAGGGATTTCATTGTAACCAGGTACAATGACTCCCTATAATGTCTAAATGAGAACATCCCCTTTTGGCCATGATTGGTCAACCGTGACAGCTGCGAGAGCCCGAAACCTGAAAACCTTGAGCACAGTCTACAGGTCATATTTATGAAGGGATTTCATTGTAACTTCATAGGATCACACGAGATGATACCCAGATGAGAATGTACCCTTTTGGTTGCGATCATTCATCCTGGATGGCTGCCCGAGCCCGAAGCCTGAAAACCTTTAGCACACTCTACAGGTCGCATTTATTAAGAGATTTCATTGTAACATGGTAGGATGACTCTGTATAATATCTAGATGGGAATGGTCATGATCAGTCAACCATGATGGCTACGCTTTTGTTTGGCCGTGTTCAGTTAACCATCATGGCCGCAGGAGCACGTTGCCTAGATTCCTTTAGCACATTCTACAGCTTGCATTTGTAAAGGGATTCCATTCCAAATTTGTATGATGACTCAGTACAATGTCTACATGAGAAAGTGGTATTTTGGCTGTGATCGGTCTACTGTGACAGCCACACAGACACATGACCTAGATTTATTTATCACAGTCTACTGTTCATATTTATGAAGCAGTTTCATTGTAACTTAGAAAGATAACTCAGTATGATGTCCAAATGAGACTTGTGTTTTGATCACAATCACTCAGCCATTACCACCTCCTGGTCACTTGACCTAGATTCCTTTAGAACTGCTTACAGGTTGTTAGCTTTACTTGACAAATTCAAGATAAGCTATTGCCATCACGTGTGTGGGAGTCTGTTAGTCTGTTCACATTTTTCATATGCAGGTTTGGGGTCATGTCTAGATGAGAATGTCCCCTTTTGGTCGTGATCGGTCAACCGGTATGGCTGCCTGAGCCCAAAACCCGAAAACCTTTAGCACAGTCTACAAGTCGTATTTATGAAGAGATTTCATTGTAACTTGGTAGGATGCCTCTGTATAATGCCTAGATGAGAACGTCCCCTTTTGGGCATGATCTGTCAACCATGATGGCTGCCCAAGCCCGAAACCCAAAAAACTTTTAGCACAGTCTGCAGGTCATGTTTAATATGGAGGGATTTCATTGTAAATTGGTTGGATGACTCCGTATGATGTCTAGATGAGAATTTCCCCATTTGGGCGTGATCTGTCAACCGTGACGACTGTCCGACCCCAAAACCTTTAGCACAGTCTACAGGTCATATTTATGGAGGGATTTCATTGTAACTTGGTAGGTTGACTTCATATAATGTCTAGATGAGAATGTCCCCTTTTAGACGTGATTGGGCAACTGTGACGGCTACAGGAGCCCGAAGCCCGAAAACCTTTAGCACAGTGTACAGGTCATATTTATGAAGGGATTTCATTGTAACTTGGTAGGATGACTCCAAATAATGTCTAGATGAGAACGTCCCCTTTTGATCGCAATCATTCAGCCTTGATGGCTGCCCAAGCCCAAAAACCTTTAGCATAGTCTATAGGTTGTATTTATGGAAGGATTTAATTGTAACTTGTTAGGTTGACTCCATATAATGCCTAGATGATGACATCCCCTTTTGGTCGTGATTGGTCAACTGTGACGGCTACATGTGCCCGTAGCCTGAAAACCTTGAGCACAGTCTACAGGTCATATTTATGAAGGGATTTCATTGTAACTTCATAGGATCACACGAGATGATACCCAGATGAGAATGTACCCTTTTGGTTGCGATCATTCATCCTGGATGGCTGCCCGAGCCCGAAGCCTGAAAACCTTTAACACAGCCTACAGGTCATATTTGTGAAGAGATTTCATTGTAACTTGGTAGGTTGACTTCGTATAATGTCTAGATGAGAATGTCCCCTTTTGGACATGATTGGGCAACTGTGACGGTTCCAGGCACCCAAAGCCTGAAAACCTTTAGTACAATCTACAGGTCATATTTATGAAGGGATTTCATTGTAACTTGGTAGGATGACTCCAAATAATGTCTAGATGAGAATGTCTCCTTTTGGTCGCATTCATTCAGCCTTGATGCCTGCCCGAGCCCAAAAACCTTTAGCATAGCCTATAGGTCGTATTTATGGAAGGATTTCATTGTAACTTGTTAGGTTGACTCCATATAATGCCTAGATGATAACATCACTTTTGGGTTGTGATTGGTCAACTGTGACGGCTACAGATGCCTGAAGCCCGAAAACCTTGATCACAGTCTACAGGTCATATTTATGAAGGGATTTCATTGTAACTTCGTAGGATCACTCCAGGTGAGAATGTACCCTTTTGGTTGCAATCATTCATCCATGATGGCTGCCCGAAAACCTTTAGCACAGTCTTCAGGTCATATTTATGAAGGGATTTCTTTGTAACTTGGTAGGTTGACTTCATATAATGTCTAGATGAGAACATCCCCTTTTGGACACAATTGGGCAACTGTGACGGCTACAGGGGTCCGAAGCCTAAAAACATTTAGCACAGTCTACAGATCATATTTATGAAGGGATTTCATTGTAATATCACAGGATCACTCCAGATGATGCCCAGATGAGAATTCCCCTTTTGGTTGCGATCATTCATCCATGATGGCTGCCCGAGCCCAAACCCCAAAAAGCTTTAGCACAGTCTACGGGTCATATTTATGAAAGGATTTCATTGTAACTTGGTAGGTTGACTTCATATAATGTCTAGATGAGAACGTCCCATTTTGGTCGCGATCATTCGGCCTTGATGGCTGCCCAAGCCCAAAACCCAAAAACTTTTAGCATAGTCTGTAGGTTGTATTTATGGAAGGATTTCATTATAACTTGTTAGGTTGACTCCATATAATGCCTAGATGATGATATCCTCTTTTGGTCGTGATTGGTCAACTGTGACAGTCCGAAGCCCTGAAATCTTGAGCACAGTCTTCAGGCCATATATATGAGGGGATTTCATTGTAACATCGTAGGATCACTCCAGATTATGCCCAGATGTCAAACCCCCCTTTTGGTCGCGATCATTCATCCATGATGACTTCCCGAGCCCAAAACCCAAAAAACTTTAGTACAGACTACAGGTCGTATTTGCGAAGGGAATTCATTGTAACTTAGTAGAATGATTCAGTATAATGTTGAGATGAGGACGTCCCCTTTTAGTTGCAATCAGTCTACTGTCATGGCTATACAGGCCTGAAATCTGAAAACCTTTAGCACAGTCTACAGGCCATATTTATGAAAGGATTTCAATGCAACTTGATAGGATGACTCATTTTGGAATAATTTCACTGTAACTTGGTAACCTTTGTTGACATACGTTAACTGTGAGGGCCACATACATTAAGTGTGAGGTCATATTTACCCACCCCTCAGCTCTTTAGTGCAGTGTACACCTCATATTATTTTTATTAAAAACATAGCATACAGAGAGCAGAAATTAACATATTCCCAATTATCACAATTCTTGTCTTATTTCATAACCCT
The DNA here is from genome assembly GCA_031216915.1 of Pictodentalium vernedei. Taxonomy (NCBI): domain Eukaryota; kingdom Metazoa; phylum Mollusca; class Scaphopoda; order Dentaliida; family Dentaliidae; genus Pictodentalium; species Pictodentalium vernedei. Next base: position 467,607,353 of record CM062290.1, read on the forward strand.
TTCATAAACAGTGAACATTATCCTTTTCATCAAACAAAACACACAAGTTAAGCTACAGTGTCATTGACACTTTCATTTTTGGTGGGGGAGGGGGGGGGGTGCATGTGGCAGAGCTGCCTTTTATCAAAGCAGTCATTGAAAAAATCCTAAATTTGAATTGTGCTTTTTGCAAATAACACTGGTCGTATGTGTCCGCTCTGTTATTATAAGGTTTTAAAAACAGCCAGTGTTGTTAGTTGATTTACATTGGGCAAAATCTTTGTTTGAGATGAGTTTTATCATTGTAGGTCACTTTTGATGCCCTCATTTGTTCTGGTTATAACCGTTATTTGTATATATATATATGTTGCTGTGTCATCAGAAGTCACTTTTAATGCCTCTATCATCGTAGGTTGGAAGCGAGGTGACTCGGTAGGTAGAGATGCAGGCTACAAGCTGAGGGGTCCTCGGTTCGAATCCCACATGCAGAAACTGGGTTGTGGCCTTGGGCAAGATACTTAATCCCAATTGCCCACGTGGGGGCACGGTAGCGTTGTGTACTAAGGCTTACTGCACGTCTGTGGTGCACTTGCATGTTGGAGAGTCTGACAGTTGCTCGGGGTTCTTTCCAGGTGCTCTGGCTTCCTCCACCCTTTAGACTGTCCGACATGAGATGACCGCGACTGTCATCATAGGTCACTTTTAATGCCTTTATCATCATAGGTCACATTTAATGCCTTTATCATCATAGGTCACATTTAATGCCCTATGTTGTTCTGGTTATTTATATACATATGTTGCTTTATTATCAAAGGTCACTTTTTAATGCCTTGATCATCATAGATCACATTCAGTGCCCTCAGTTGTTCTGGTTATTTACATACATATATTGCTTTATCATCATAGGTCACATTTATTGCCCTCAGTTCTCGTTATTTATACACATATGTTGCTTTATCATCATAGGTCACTTTTAATGCTTTTATCATCATAGGTTGCATTTAATGCCCTCAGTTGTTCTGGTTATTTACATATGTTGCTTTATCATCATAGACCCTTTTAATGCCTTTATCATCATAGGTCACTTTTAATGCCTTTATCATCATAGGTCACATTTAATGCCCTCGGTTGTTCTGAATATTTACATACATATGTTGCTTTATCATCATAGGTCACTTTTAATGCCTTTATCATCATAGGTCACATTTAATGCCCTCAGTTGTTCTGGTTATTTACATACATATATTGCTTTATCATCATAGGTCACTTTTAATGCCTTAATCATCTAGGTCACTTTTAATGCCTTTATCACCATAGGTCACATTTAATGCCCTCAGTTGTTCTAGTTATTTAAACACTTGTGTTTAGGAATATTTTTCATTTTATTTCAGAGCTATATATTTCTATTCATACGCAAGAGCCAAACAGTATTTTAATAATAAAATAGATCCGGACTCTCATCAGGTGCACATTTTATCTTCGTTTACTGCTGGTAAGTAAATTGTAATATTTAAATTGGTTTAGTATAAGAAGTGCTTCAAGTACACATATCTTTTTTATTGAAGGACTGGAAACCAGCGGTGGAGAATTAGGTCTGCAACGATACATTTTCTCACGATATGATTCGTATCATGATAATATCCCCATGCTATGATATGTATCACGATAGACTACAGTTAAAACTAGAAGTCCTGTCATGAAATGCGCACAAATAGCATGTTGATCTGCGTGTTAATATACGCGTTATGGCCATAGTAAAGCTATCAAATTCTGTAAATATGACCTGTGCACAAGCAATGTTTCAGCCAATGGACCTCCGGGTAACCCGGAGGTCCATTGGCAGAAACATTGCACGTGTTTGCTATGAGTAACCAGGAGAACCTGCCGTGCTTTGGTTCTCATTCGATATGGCAATTGCGTGCAATTCCAACACTCAATTAAGCCTAGATAAGCGCACTATTCGTGACAGGACTTCTGGTTTTAACTGTATGGTAGAAAATACAATTCTAGAAGATACAACTGTAAAAGTTTTATAGTATTGGCTCCTGATGTACCTGTTGCATTGTTATGATCCAGTCAATTCTCTGTCTGCTTTGATATTATAATCATGTGCTTAATATAATTTTAAATTAGCACTCTTCACAGTGATGTCAAAATACCACAAACGTTTGGGAGCAAAGTTTTCTCATAATGCAACTAGGAATTTCACCAGTTCAGTCTTGATTGACATTGTGCAGTGAACTGTTAGGGTGTGATAGCACATCTCAAAAATGAAGCACTGCAACAGTGACAAGAACACCATGGAAGGGGGCAATTTCTCCTATGGAGGGGGCAACCTACAGTTAAAACTAGAAGTCCTGTCATGAAACGCGCACAAATAGCACGCTGATATGCGTGTTAATGTATGCGTTATGACCCAAGTAAAGCTATCAAATTCTGTACATATGGCCTGTGCACAAGCAATGTTTCAGCCAATGGACCTCCGGGTAACCCGGAGGTCCATTGGCAGAAACATTGCATGTGTTTGCTATGAGTAACCAGGAGAACCTGCCGTGCTTTGGATCTCATTCGATATGGCAATTGCGCGCAATTCCAACGCGCAGTAAAGCCTAGATAAGCGCACACATTGTGACAGGACTTCTAGTTTTAACTGTATGGAGGTGGAGATGATGGTGGATAGATATCCCCAACGCAATGCTTGATGACCCTGTTGCTATCTGTGGTCATAGGTGAGTCCAGTAGCACACATAAATGAAGCACTGCAACAGTGGCAAGCACACAATGAAGGAGGCACTTTCCCAGAAAGGGGGGGGGGGGAGTGTGGTTAGGCCTCCCCAACAGGATGCTGTAGCCTCTCACGCCCCGTTTGGTGTCATCCCTGGTCATGGGTGATAGGTTGCGATAGCACATCTCGTAAATGAAGCACAGTGACAAGCACACCATGAAGGAGGTAGTTTCCCAGATGGGAAGTGGGGTGGTGGGAGTGTGGTTAGGCCTCCCCAACTGGAGGCTATAGCCTCTCACACCCCATTTGGTGTCATCCCTGGTCATGGATGTTGAGGTGTGACAGCACATCTCATACATGAAGCACAGTGACAAGCACACCATAGAGGAGGCAGTTACCCAGATTGGGCGTGGGGAGGGGGAGCTGGACCTCTCCATCCGCCAACAGGAGGCTTTTGCCTCTCACACCCCTTTTGGTGTCATCCATGAGTGTTAGGGTGTGATAGCACATCTCATAAATGAAGCGCAGAAACAAGTACACCATGAAGGAGGCAGTTTCCCAGATTGGAAGGGGGGGGGGGGACATGGCTAGACCTCTCCAACAGGAGGCTATAGCCTCTCACACCCCTTTTGAAATGAGGTACTGCCGCAGTGACAATGATAGAGTGACATGTTATTTTTCACCACATTGTCAGTGCATGCGGTTAATTTTAAGGGCTGCACTAGCATCCCTGAAGAGTAGAAAATATTGTTGTGCAAAGTCTTGTCTCCATTTGCATTGCATGAGATAAATTTGTAACAGCTCTATTGGGAAGGCTTATTTTGCTATCAGCAAAGTTATACATGTCTACTGGCATGAACTGAATCACTTTCCACCACTCAGACCTCTGAAATACAGGCTTTCAGACATTGAGTAATCACAAGCTATAAACATTTCAGGTAGACATCAGAGTGGTATAGATATATTATCTGTAAAGAATAGGACATTAATATTGTTTTTATGTGGTTTGTGGAGATACTGCCCTACTTTATAATGGGTTTAACATAAATAGGTTATCATTAATTTATATAGGTCAGATCTTCACATAAAATTAGTTGCTCTAAAATAGTTTATGGGGGCCTCATTAAAAGTCGACATAACACAAAGGTCAATGCTGGAAATTAACAAAATTGATGGGTGCAGTTTTAAGCTCCCATGAAATCAGAGACAGGAGTAAATTGCACCTGTAAAATGTTGGTACATGAATTTTGAGGGAATACTTTCACCAAACACCAGAAACTTTAAATGTATTATGACCTGTTGAACTATGAGGGTAATTTCCCATTGGCCACAGGGTGCAGCTTTCCCAAAACACACATTTATATGCCCTCACAGTATATTAGTGCTCCACAATATTTTTCAACAAGTGTATTTTTTAGCTCCCGTCAAATAGAAAACACATTTGCTGACAGGAGCGACTGCACTCGCACCCGTCTCATTTCCAGGACTTAAGGTAATTTGCATATTTACATGTAATTGCTTTTAGAATTCACCTGATACAAACGTTTCTTCTCGGGGGTTAACAAAGCTCGAAATAATTTTTTTCTAGTACAGGTCAAAATGTCCGACCTCAAGTTGTTGGTGCAGGTCATTTTAATTTTGTGTAGGATATTCTCTATGTATTGATTTACACATTGTAAAGTGACATTTTAGTGATAAATAGGAAATGACATACAGTTAAAACTAGAAGTCCTGCCACGAATAGTGTGCTTATCTAGGCTTAATTGCGCATTGGAATTGCGTGCAATTGCCATATCAAATGGCATCCAAAGCACGGCAGGTTCTCCTGGTTACTCATAGCAAACACATGCAATGTTTCTGCTAATGGACCTCCGGGTTACCCGGAGGTCCATTGGCTGAAACATTGCTTGTGCACAGGCCATATGTACAGAATTTGATAGCTTTACTTGGGCCATAACGCGTACATTAACGCGCATATCAACATGCTTCTCTGTGCGCATTTCATGACAGGACTTCTAGTTTTAACTGTAGAAAAAGCTATTAATTAATGTATGCCCTGTTTTTTAGGTGATCTCTTAAACTTAAAACTTTTCAAGAGTGGGGATGGATGTTTTGTGACATCAATTTACTTTTCAGTTATGTAATAAACTTATTTTCAAAATGTGTTCTCCTTTTAGTTCAATAGTGTCAAAATTGAATTGAATTTATCTCTCTTCTCCTTAACCCTTTGAACTCGTGAGACTGATTTTTCGATCCAAGTCATAATTTTGCCCCATTTTTGGCTTATTATAAGAGGTCTGTATATTGGGCATTGATGATAAAATAATAACTGCAGTTTGCAGCCAGATGGCTGCAGACTGCAGTTTTTATTTTATCCTCCATATATATTAATATTGGACTGACCCATCTCACTGTAAGTGATGCCATTCCAGGAAATGGAGGTTTGAAGGGTTAAGGGGTATAAGATGCCATATAAAAATTATCAGCACATAATTGAACTTGTGCCGAATCCCAGAGAATCATAAACCAAACAAGCCAATGATTTTTTTTAATTAACTGAATATTTCACATAACATTTTTTTCTTTGCTGTATGTTCACGCATGTATTGCATTCACAATGTATTGTGTAATGGAAATATAATTAATAAATTATTTGCAAACTTGTTCTTTATTTCTTTATGTTTAAGTATTGTTTTCCTCATCAAAATGACGAATTGACCAATCAAATTTTGGTTTTTCAAACAGTGTGCTTTCAATTCTTTGGTTTTGGAAGAGAAAACCCACAAATATTATGTTGTACTGATCTTAAATAACGAAAATAATATTAAAGGGTCCCATAAATAAATCCATTTAATGTAGTTTACATGAAGACCAAGCACTATCAACAGAACAGGGTAATTATCACTTCGAACAAACACATTCACAGTGTTCTGCATTGCCCTGAACAGCAACAAATTTCATTTAAAATAGATCAAATTATAACAAGATCACTATGTGCTGATGGCTGTTGAAGAGTTTCCTAAAAATTAACACATGGACCTGTACACTATCAAAGCATATTGATATTCAACATTTTATTTTGCTCCCCCGCACATCTGCATTGTATGTGTGGAGGACAAAATTCAAAGCACGAAAATAGTAAATATGGGAGGAACTGCAGAGCAAATACTCGCCATTATGACCGTATATTGAAAACTTACGAACTTACACAAGTTATACTTTTTTATTGACTGTTTTATAATACCCCCACTTTCGAAGAAAATGGTGGTATACTGGATTACATGCGTCCGTCCATCTGTCCGTGTGTGAGTCCGTCCGAGGATATTCATAACTTTCATAACTCAAGTAAATTATTATTATTTTCTATGATATTTGTTATTATTTTCTTTTATATTTGTTGGTCATAGGTATGCCCAGACAAGTTTTTTTTTTTTTTTATTACTTGTTCACTTAGAAATTGTGTCCGTCCAAGCCAAATTTTGTCTGTTCAGCCTGTATCTCGGGTATCGAATGTTCTATTGCAATGAAATTTGATGTGAACACTGCTTATGGTATAGGCTTTAAAAAAAGGATTCAACGATATTTCTCACATTCTACTTTTTTAGAGTTATCCCCCTTTTTTGACTTAGAAATTGTTGGAAATAGACATTATTTGTCTGTTCAGCCTGTATCTCAGGTTTGGGTTATCGGATTTCAGTGAAATATGCCCCATTGCATAAAACTTCCAAACACCAAATAATTTACCATACCTTTTGACTTAGAAATTTTGGAAATTGTTGAAAACTTTCAACGAAAATTGGGGGTGGGGGGGGGGGTGGGGGGGGGGGGGGGTATACTGGATTGGGGTTATCGGATTTCAGTGAAATATGGCATGCAGTTTGCCTATGGCAAAGGCTTCTGCCTCATTGCATAAAACTTCCAAACACCAAACAATTTACCATACCTTTTGACTTAGAAATTGTTGAAAACTTTTGAAGAAAATGGGGTGGGGTGTATACTGGATTGCATCCATCCATCTGTGCATCCGTCTGTCAGTCCATATGAGAATATTCATAAATAATGCTTGTTGGTCATAGGTATGCCCACACTAGGCGGTACACCACATGGGGGTATGCACCAGGCGACAGTCCAGCTCTTGTTTTTATTAACATGTTTCTGTCAGGGGAAAACCCATGATTGAATTGGCCATGTCCACTTTTTTCTTGATTTTTGAGTTTATCTGAATTATTTTTTCTTTGCGAATGGACGTGTTCCATTTCATTGTTAATTCACATGCAATTTAAGTTTATACTGGAATACTGGATTACCAATGTGTGACCTTGGTTTCTGAAAATTTGAGCAGAATTTGCGATGGACAAAATTTCAGAAGAATGTCAAAGTGTGTCAGTCAAAGTAAGTTTGTTGTCGGTCATTGTCCTTGTCCACCCACTTATTTCAGACGTTGCTGGGGTCTTTTTTTTGTAAACATAAGATACAGTACTGTCACCATGATCTGGTCATACATTTAATCCATGCATGGGCATGCATTTACCAGATTATCAAATTCATCAGCAAAAGTTTAAAAGTACAAGCCGGTGCTTCATTAATTAAACTTTTGCTGATGAATTCATTAATTAAATCCTTCGTGCTTCATTAATTAAATTTTGATGATTCCTTTTATTAGCTCACCTGGCCCAAAGGGCCATGTGAGCTATTATTACCAGCACTTAGCGTCGTGTCATCTGGCATCAGTAAACTTTTTACATTTTCATCTTCTTCTCTGGAACTGCTGAGCCAATGTGAACCAAACTTGGCAGGAATGGCCTATGGGAGGTCCTCTACAAACAATCCTCATTTTGTTCCCATCAATTGAAAAACATGGCCACCAGAGACATTCTTTTATTCTGGTTGGTGGATTTTCAAAAATCTTAACCTCTGAAACCACAAGGCCAAATGTTTTGAAACTTCACACGATGATGCTGGGACACCCTCTACCAGAGATCCTCATTTAATGTTGTCCTGGTTGCAAACATGGTTGCAATTGTGGCTTATAGTTACTGTAGAAACCCTATGGGAAATCACATTTTCATCTTCTCTGGAACTGCTGAGCCAATGTGAAACAAACTTGACAGGAATGGTCTAGATATGGGAGGTCCTCTACAAACGATGTTCATTTTGTTTCCGTTGGTTAAAAAACATGACCACCAGAGGTATTCTTTGATTCTGATTGGTGGATTTTGAAAAATCTTGTCCTCGGAAACCAGAAAGCCAAATGCTTTGAAACTTCACATGATTGATTACAGATCTGTTGAGACACAAGAAAGGATGGGTAAGTTACCCAGACATTACCATCCAAGATGCAATATTAGGCTAACCGATCATTCATTCAACTAAATTTAAATTTGCGTAACTGCCCTGGAGAACGAGACAAGTGTTCTCGCTAAATTTTGCACACTTTGGCCACAATTGCAGCTTCTAGTTGCCATAGAAACCCTATGGGAAATCACATTTTCATCTTCTGTTCTGCCAGGTGAGCAATTACAGGCTCTTTAGAGCCTCTTGTTATGCCCTCCACTTGAAAAGTCGAAGGGGTATCTAGTGGAGACCTCCATCCATCTGTCCGTCCATCAGTTCACCTGTCCGCCTGTACAAATATTTTCCCGTGTATCTCAGCCACTGCTCTAATTTGAATGATATTTTGTGTTGTGAACATCATGCAGGAATGATACCTGTGTAGCGTGAGTTTCTTCCTCAGATTTTTTCCAGAGTAATGGCACTTTTTCACTCGTTCGAATTAGAAAATTTCTGACGGGTTGGGGGCATTGGCACATGCTTTGCGTTGCCCCTTTTGTTAGTGTTTGGAATCTAATATTATTGTCTCCATGGAAATTTTGCCTACCCAGTAAAAAGTGACCAGTCCATGGCAGCTGTACTGTAGGCAAACGTTCTGTGCCTTGATCTTTGCCAAAAGTTTAGGGGCAGCTTTGTCTTGGCTGATGAAAAGCTGTCCTTTACGAATTGCATTGGCTGCCAGTATGCTAGAGAATCCAATACAAACTGTGTCTGCTGGTCTTCAAGTGACTTGATGGCCTCGCACCATCTTACCTCTCTGAACTTCTGAATTGGTACGAAGTTCGTACTACGAACCTGGTTGCTCAAGCCTGAAAATAAGCAATCTGTCATTTGCAGAATGAGGTCCCCCGAGGGTGAATGTGCTGATGCTATCCCATACAGTGGGCCAATATATCCTCAGGATGCCTCTTTCTGTTTAGGTTTAAGACGTTGATTCAGATTGAGGATCACAGAGGGTAAATTTAGTGATCATGGTAGCATCACCAAATTCACCCTCTGGGGACCTCATTTTGCAGATGACAGCCTGCTTATTTTCTGGCTTGTGGCTGCTCCCACTCTGTGGAACTTGCTCCCCAAAAGTATAAAAAACATTCAGATCGTGACTTCTTTTAAGAAAAGCGTTAAAACACATCTCTTTCAAGAGGCATTCTATTAGCAACTGTAAAGCTAAAGAGCACTTTCGTGTGTGTGTGGGATTGGGGGAGGGGGGGGTAACTACCATACAGCCGCCATGGATTGGTCACTTTCCATAATTGAGCAATATTTCCACGGACGCAATAATATTAGATTCCAAACTCTAATTGTAGGAATAATCATCAAAAATTTAATTAATGAAGCACCGGGAACAACCTGTTGCTTCTTTAATTAAAATTTTGCTGATGATGATTTGTATTACCTTGTAACTGCCCACCCATGACTTACGACCAGTCCATGCTGACTGTACTGTATAGGCCATGTCTAGCTAGTGCTATTCCCCCAAAATGGTCATTCAAATTATTATTTCAAGGATTTTAAACGCACTATTAATTGAAAATAGAATATGTTTTCATTTTTGGAATTCACTTTAAAAATTTTCCACAATCCAGTAGAAGTATTTCCAATAGTTCCTTGAATCCAGCACCATATGTAACAACATGTAACTAACTTACCCAAAGCACTTTTACAGCCTTAGTCTTTATATATTTTCATGTAGTGTGTGATATGGCAGTTACCAATTTTTTTTAACCAGAAAGTGTGACTAACCCTGTGCACTGCACAGGGTTAGTCACACTTACTGGTTATAAAAAAATTTCCATTTCTAACTGAATAACTAACCTGTGCACTGTATTGCCTTGGTGTAAATGTCATCTTTATCAACTCTTTACCCAATGTAATGGTCAAAGCCAGCAAGTACAATTCAAACTCTGCTTAAGAACCCTCGTTGGGTTTGTTTTTAGTGAATTCCAAAAATGAAAACATATTCTATTTTCAATTAATAGTTTGTGTTTATTGGATGTTTACAGGGGCCGAATATTGGATCCTTTCACAATGGCATTCGGGCATGATTTTCCTAGTTCCCAACCCCAAATTTCCCAACTACAGTACCTCTCCCACCCCCAACAGGAACAAAAATGTAATGCACAATAGCAGTCCTGAACTGAGTGGTCATAAGGCCACAAAAAACCATTGGTTTTCTGAGGCCATATAAGACCACCTAGTTCAGAACCCCAGATGTGCATTACATTTAAACCTAACAAAGCTCGGACAGTCTATGAATTCAAAGGCAAAAGGTAAGTTCTTCTCAAGTACAGTTTAATAGAGACTCCAGAGACTGTGGTGAACATGCTTCCATGTGACTGTTTGTGATAAAACTTACAGTAGTGTGCATGCAGTTGCTAAGGTACAGTTAAAACCAGAAGTCCTGTCACGAATAGTGCGCTTATCTAGGCTTAATTGCGCGTTGGAATTGCACGCAATTGCCATATCGAACGGCAGGTTCTCCAGGTTACTCGTAGCAAACACATGCAATGTTTCTGCCAGTGGACCTCCGGGTTACCCGGAGGTCCATTGGCTGAAACATTGATTGTGCACAGGCCATATGTACAGAATTTGATAACTTTACTTATGGCCATAACGCGTGCATTAATGCGCATATTAACATGCTATTTGTGCGCATTTCATGACAGGACTTCTAGTTTTAACTGTATGGGTCTTAATGTTCTCTATTCATTTCAGTGTAAAATTTCTTAGTCTGTATGTTTCTTCCCCTCAAAATAGATTCTCAATTGGAGCTCCTTTGATGCAAATAATCCGAATGGCATGGGACAAGACCCTTTCTGAAAGAGGGCGGAAGAATCCCTGTATTTCTAAAAGATACATGTAGGTCATGGTTCATGAGCCTTGATTGGAACAAGCTCATCGAGCCTGTTTCAGTGAAAGGTTATAAGCTATGTCTCTGGGGTGAATTTAAATTTTTTTTTAGTTTTTCAAGAGTTTATTTATTTATTTATTTATTTATTTATTTATTTATTTATTTATTTATTGTGGTTTAACAACCTTGAATTGGACAGTTTTACAGGTGGAGGGAGCCTGTTTTACAGGTGGAGTACCCGGATAGCACCACCGAGCAGTAGCGAATAATGTCAGACTCCTCAACATACCAACTTTGCACAAGCAGGGTTTAAGACAAGTGCACAATCGACATGCAGAATGCCTTAGTACACATTACCACCATGCCCCACATGTGCAATGGGGATTAAGTGTCTTGCCCAAGGACACAATGCAGTAACCCCTGTTGGGGATCCAACAGTGGACCTTTCAGTTTGAAATCCAGTACTGGAACCACTGAGCCACCACATTCCTTAACCCTTTACTCAACGAATCGCCTGCATCCGCCCGCATGATATGCAAATTTAGCAGCTGGAAAAATATTATTTTTCGAAAAATTTCAACAAAACCATATCATGTGACCCCTCTTTGGAATGAGCTCGTCGAGCTCATTCCAAAGAGGGGTCACATGATATGGTTTTGTTGAAAATGTTTGAAAAAATTTAAAAAATGATATTTAAAATAATAAATTTTGAAATCATCTGTGTTGGGTAAAGGGTTAAGAGTTTTACAAGTGTTGTCAACTTGCCATGTTAGGGAAAGGGTTAAAAAAATGTGTTGAAATTCACCCAGAGCATAAGAAAAACATTGTTCCCTATACAGTATATAATCTGAACATTGTAGATATTTTAAATGTGACATCTTTTGTCTGTTTGTCAGAATAAAAATAAATGGATTCTATATATAGCAGACCTTTAGGAAATATGTGTAGTTTGGTACACACATCTTCTTTAGAATAAATATGTACAGACATTGGAGGTGGTTTACATAGGAATTTATTGGGACAAAGTCAATATTTTTCACTCTGTTGCGTCTTTTTTATCGACAAGTTGTACCTTGACCGATTTAAAGTTTACAGCAGCTTAGCTAGATCACCTATTTTTTTTTTTTAGCTCACATAACTTTAAGACAGTGAGAGCTATTGCCATCACTTGACATCTGGCATCAGTCGTCCGTTAACTTTGGAAACATTTTTTTCTTCCAAACCACTGGGCCAAATTCAAACATATATTGCACAGAACATCTTTGGAGTAAACCCTTTCTATTTTGTTCAGATGAAGCGGCTGCCATCTTCAGGCTGTGGTTAATGCCCCAAAAGCCTAAAAATCTTCCTCTCGTGAACCACCAAAGAGAATGCCTTGATATTTTGTGTGGAATATCCCTTAGTGTTGAAGATTAAAGTTTATTCAAGGGAAGTTTGTAATCAATATTTGGGCTTTCTGTGGGAGCATACCCATTTTGGATTCCACCCAAAATTTGTATTTCAAGAACTGATGGGCAGATTTGAACCAAATTTGGCATGTAGTATAAGTGGGTCCTAAGTACTTGATTGATGCCCAAAACTGTTTTTTCACGGTGGGAACCCCTGCGGGACTGAAGATAGAAAAAAATGATTTCCCAAACCACAGGGGACAGAGAACTGTTATTTGGTATGAAGCATCCTTAGGACTAGTAGAATTGAGTGGTAAAAAAAATTGCCATCGGTTGTGTCAGGGTGTTCTTCGGGGGGAGGGGATCAAAAATGCTGAGTCAGCATATTTGCAAAAATTAAAAAAAAAATATATATATATCTCCAGAACCCAGCAGAACCATTGATCAGAATGTTTTGATATTTGGTATACAATAGTCGTATGGGGGTCAGATATAAGTTTGCTAAGATGAAGCCCTTTGGATCATACTTGAGCTCAATACAAAAGCCTGAATTTTTACCTTAAGGCAATATGGGGGAAAATCTTTAAAAATTTTCTTCTTCAGAACCACCAGTCAGAATCTTTTAACATTTGGAATACATCATTGTTATTAGGGTCAGATTCAGGATTGTACAATCAAATCCCCCGGTTAATATTTAGGCTTCCTATGGAAATTTAACAAGATGCAATATGGGGGCTAATCTTTAAAAATTTTCTTCAGATCTACCAGTCAGAATGCTTTCATATTTGGGATACAACATCTCTAGGGGGGCAGATTCAAATTTGTTCAAATCGGGTCCATGGGTTAATATTTGGGCTCTCTGTTGGAGCCCAAAGTTTGTCTTACTGCAATATGAGGAAATTTTTTTAAAATCTGCTTCTTCAGTTACAATCAGAATCTTTCAATATTTGGTATACAACATCCTTTGAGGGTTCAGATTCACTTACTTCAAATAAAGTCTCTAGGTTGATATTTGTGTTCCTTATTTGTGGGAGGGGCAAATTTTAACATAGTGCAAAATAGTTATATTCTCAAAATCTTTTTCTCCAGAATCACCAGTCAGAATCTTTTGATATTTGGTACACAACATCCTTCAAGTTTCTTCAAGTCAAATCATTAGGTTGATATTTGGACACCCTAGTTTTCCATTCCTGAAAATCCTGACATTATTTATGTAATAGCATCCCAATACCAGAAAAAAATCATTTGGCATGGACAGCAGAGCTATAAATAATTAAATAACATCATTCCAATGTTGTGTTAAGTAGCCATGGATGGTTGCAGTTAAATCCTTCATTAAACACCTTTGGTAAGGGGAGCACCTCAGGCCCCGTGGAGCCTCTTGTTTTAAATTGTTTGAACAATTTGAAAAACAAATAATTAAAACACTTAGGTGCAACGGCACTGGTATAACCCTCTAAGGGTTTCTAAGTTGAAAAAAAGTGGAAAAAGGCCCATAACTCTAGAAAAAAGGATGGATAAAACCTCTTACTTGTGAATATCCTTTCCCCCTTGGTGGTCTGTCAGCATACCAAATATAATTTATATCCAACATCAGCTGACAGAGATATGAAGGTCCAAAGTTGTTGCGAACGGACAGATGGATGGACCCCATTTCTGTATCCCATACAAAGTTCGTTTTGGCGGGTATATAATAGCAAATAATCCTTTACGTGACACAAGGTGCCATCTGCATTACTTTAGCTTTGCAGATGGTGCCTTGTTCCACTCAAGTGCTGAAATATAGTGTTCAGCCAATGATTGGAACCGGCACCACAATCAGCCAATTGTGGGCAATCATATGACAACGGCAACGACTCATGGAACATCGGTTCAACCGATTGTTGCCAAGCATCTTGTGATGATTCATAAACCACATTTTATTATCTTCTGCAATTGTTCAGTTGTTAATGTAAAATGATGTCAATGATACCATGCAGTAATGTTGAAAAACCACCACAATGTGTATTCTTAATCTCTCTAGAAACCCATTTACAGGTTATACAAGTTAAATGACATGTAAAGATTACAATGAAGCGTACTTGCGGCAATCGCCAGTTCATACCGGAAAAGTGAAGGTTGCGCTCCATTTACCAGTTGTGCACACTTGGGCGGTAAATGTGAGCTCATTGCAATGAGGGGTCATAAGCTATGTTTTTGAGACAAAAAGTGAAAAAAATAATGAAAATTGGATGGTGATTTTTGTGAATAGCGCTGGCTGGTTTTGACGGTTACTTTGGGTAAATCGTTAAAGAAGACAAAAAGGGTCAAGGCCACATAAAGTAGATCTGTTTCTCAGGCCATTATTTGTAAAATTTCATGCAGGTGCGCAGGTTTTTATTTTATTTTTTATTTCTGTAATTATTTCTTTTCCACCAAAAGTTCATGTCCTTGGTATGTTTTACTTTAGGCCTCATAATCTACGGAGAAGCATGGGTGGTGGTGTGTTTCGTCCCTTGAGAGCAAGAAGGCTTTGCAGTGCTAAAGCATTGCAAAGCTTTCTTGCACTCAAGAGACAAATTTATCAGTTTTTTTTAACTTTGGTAAAATATCAGATATAGACCATTTAATTTTTTTTCAAGTTTGCATTGGTTATAAAAATAGAGCATGCAGCAGCCAAAAGGACCATGCTGGAGAGCCTGCGAAACAGATTTTTTATTTTTTTAGGCCTGAGATATTCCTTTTAATTTTTTGTACAACTTATTGAGACTTGAACTGTACACAAGATGCACCACAGTTGGAATGTGCATTGCTTGTAAGGGAACTCATACAGTGCAGAATGCATTTTTCGCATTGCAATATATTTGCCTGCCAAATCTGATAATGGTAAACTAGTCTTTATCCAATAAATCCCTTGGTTAACATGCGTTAATCATGCTGTATACATGAACCCAATTATATCCAGCCTTGAACTCATCTTCTTTACTTAATCACAAGGTGTTCATGAAGTAAGCACCTGACCTGAGTTATAACCATTGTTTCCAAACATTCTATGGATATTTTTAGGTAACAAAAGTGGTGTTTGATCTAAACATAAATTAACATATTCATTCATACGGAAGCAATATCTCATCATTTTCTCTTAAAGGCAATCATTTGGCAACAGATTCTGGTTTCTTTCACTTTAACCTCTTTGGATCTGTTTCTGGGTTGTTCCAACTTTATTAACTCAGAACAAATACCTCAACATGTAGTCATATGGAAGACTTGTAAACTAGAGTTATTTTGGTATCTCATGAGATGTTCCAGACTATTGGTAAAAAATCCAAGAATTGATTTTCATTCAAGTTCCTATACCAGAAGCAAAGATTTAATGCTTAGGCCACACAAAGTAGATCTTCTGTTTCTCCAACCATTATTTGTAAAATTGCATGCGTGCATTTTTTTATTTTATTTTTTATTTCTGTAATTATTTCTTTGCCATCAAAAGTTTATGTTCTTGGTTTATCTTTTAAGCCTCATAATCTATGGAATAGCATAGGGGGTGGTGTATTTTGTCCCTTAACCCTTTACCCAACGAATCGCCCGCATCCGCCCGCGTAATATGCAAATTCAGCAGTTGAAAAAAATATTATTTTTCAAAAAATTTCAACATAACCATGTCATATGACCCCTCGTTGGAACGAGCTCGACGAGCTCGTTCCAACGAGGGGTCACATGATATGGTTTTGTAGAAATTTTTTGAAAAATTTTAAAAAATGATATTTAAAATAATAAATTTTGATATCGTCTGCGTTGGGTAAAGGGTTAAGAGCAAGAAGGCTTTGATATGCTAAATCACTCAAGGGAGAAAATTTATCAATTTTTTCAACTTGGGTAAAATATCGGACATAAACCATTTAATTATACCCCCCCACAAACAAAGTTTTTGGGGGGTGGGGGGTATATAGGAATCACCCTGTCGGTCTGTCTGTTCATCCATCTGTCCATCCTTGTAAGCGCAACTCCTCCTAAACCGTTTGAAGAATTTTCATGAAACTTTACACAATGCAAAAACTCTGTATGAAGATGTGCATGAAGCAATATAATTCCGTTCTGACATTCCAAGGGGAGATAATCGAACTTATGCATTTCAGGCACAGGGGGTATCACTTTGTGAGTTTGCTCACAGTACCTCTAGTTTTTACTGTTTTTAGAGTTTACTTTGGTTATAAAAAGAAAGCGTGTGGCAGCCAAAAAGGCAAGTGTAGAGGGCCTGAGAAATAGATTTTTATTTCTTTAGGCCTTAAAATATTGAATTGGTCACATCTGCCCACATAATTAAGCAGTTGAAAAAAAAAATTTTCAGAACATTTCAACAAAACCATATCATCTGACTCCCTCATTGGAATGAGCTCATCAAGCTCGTTATAATGAGGGGTCTCATGATATGTTTTTGCCTCCTCCTCCCCCCACCCCCAAAATGGCTTGGGCATCCCTTATTGTAGACACCTGTTAATGTTGCATGGCATCAAATAACATTTTTACTTTGCTGTATTTAGTTAAAAAAAAACCTCCTAAGGCATATTAAATCCGATTCCGGCATGATATGCAGGCCTTTAAAAATTGAAAATTTGCTTAACCCGAAATTCACGTAAGCCAGAAAAAATTGCTCAACCCATTTGTTTTGCTTGACCCATTTCACTTTTTCAGTTGATGTTTTACATTACAGAAACGAACTTGCACTAACGGAATAAAGGTGAAGCTCAAACAGTGCACGAACTAAACGCTAATTCGTGCAATTTTTAGCTCAACTTGACAAAGTCAAGCTGAGCTATTGCCACCACTTCTCGTCCGTCGGCGTACGTACGTACGTTAGTACGTACGTTAGTATGTTAGTACGTTAGTACGTACGTCCACAATTTCCTTTGGCACACCTCACAGGTCGCATTTATGATCAGATTACTTTGAAACTTGGTATGCTTGTTTGGGGTGACCTCTAGATGGGAGCTATCGATTTTCTTCAATTTCCGTCGAAAAATGTTGCCACGGCCAACGTTCTTAGAACTTAGTTTAGTCAAACCACAATATTTCCCTTTGGCACACCCTACAGGGCACATTTATGATTTGATTGCTTTGATACCTGGTATGCTTATTTAGGGCGACCTCTAGATGGGAGCTATCGATTTTCTTCAATTTCCGGCAAAAAATGTTGCACGGCCAACATTCGTAGAACTTAGTTTAGTCAGACCTCAATATTTCCCTTTGGCACACCCTACAGGGCACATTTATGATCAGATTACTTTGAAACCTGGTATGCTTGTTTGGGGAGACCTCTAGATGGGTGCTATCGATTTTCTTCAGTTTCTGTCAAAAAATGTTGCCGTGGCCAACGTTCTTAGAACTTAGTTTAGTCAGAAGACTCAATATTTCCCTTTGACACACCCTACAGGGTACATTTATGATCGGATTGCTTTGAAACCCGGCATGCTTGTTTGGGGTGACATCTAGATGGGAGCTGTCGATTTTCTTCAATTTCCGTCAAAAAATGTTGCCGCGGCCAACGTTCCTAGAACTTAGTTTAGTCAAACCACAATATTTCCCTTTGGCACACTCTACAGGGCACATTTATGATTTGATTGCTTGGAAACCTGGTATGCTTATTTAGGGTGACCTCTAGATGGGAGCTATCGATTTTCTTCAATTTCCGTCAAAAAATGTTGACACGGCCAACGTTCGTAGAACTTAGTTTAGTCAGACCTCAATATTTTCCTTTGGCACACCCTACAGGGCCCATTTATGATCAGATTGCTTTGAAACCTGGTATGCTTGTTTGGGGAGACCTCTAGATGGGAGCTATCGATTTTATGCAATTTCTGTCAAAAAATGTTGCCGCGGTCAACGTTCTTAGAACTTAGTTTAGTCAGAAGACTCAATATTTCCCTTTGGCACACCCTACAGGGTACATTTATGATCGGATTGCTTTGAAACCTGGCATGCTTGTTTGGGGTGACCTCTAGATGGGAGCTATCGATTTTCTTCAATTTCCGTCAAAAAATGTTGCCGCGCCCAACATTTTTAGAACTCGGTTTAGTCAGACCACAATATTTCCCTTTGGCACACCCTACAGGGCACATTTAAGATTTGATTGCTTTGAAACCTGGTATGCTTGTTTGGGGAGACCTCCAGATGGGAGCTATCAATTTTCTTCAATTTCCGTCAAAAAATGTTGCCGCGGCCAACATTCTTAGAACTTAGTTTAGGCAGAAGACTCAATATTTCCCTTTGACACACCCTACAGGGCACATTTATGATCGGATTGCTTTGAAACCTTTCATGCTTGTTTGGGGTGACCTCCAGATGGGAGCTATCGATTTTCTTCAATTTCCATCAAAAAATGTTGCCGCAGCCAACATTCTTAGAACTTAGTTTAGTCAGACCACAATATTTCCCTTTGGCTCACCCTACAGGGCACATTTATGATTAGATTGCTTTGAAACCTGGTATGCTTATTTACGGTGACCTCTAGATGGGAGCTATCGATTTTTTTTCCATTTCCGTCCAAAAATGTTGCCACGGCCAACGTTCTTAGAATTTAGTCTAGTCAGACCACAATATTTCCCTTTTATACACCCTACAGGGCACATTTATGATCAGATTGCTTTGAAACCTGGTATGCTTGTTTGGGGAGGCCTCTAGATGGGAGCTATCAATTTTCTTCGGTTTCTGTCAAAAAATGTTGCCACTGGCAAAAAAAAATGACATTGGTACCAATGATCTTCAATTTTGCCATTTCATTTATAACTTACCAAGTTCAAGTTTGTCAAGTTGAGCTACAGTGTCATTGACACTTTCATTAAAGGCCTGCTATGACACTTGTTGTTTAAAGGGTCATTAAACCTCAATAAATAAATAAATAATAATAAATTCACTAAATGAAGGAGCATATAAGTTTTTTATCATATGACTCGTTCGTTTTGTTCACTTTAAAACATTTGATATTTTGTATTCATATTAATCAGCCTTCATATTTTAAATAAAGCCTTCCGTCAATTTCATTGGTCAATTTCAAAACTAGACAATTTGATTGGCTGAACAAAATACAACTGGGCCACATTTTCATAATTTGCATAATTAGAGTTGGGAGCTTTCATTGGTCAATTTCAAAACTGGACAATTTGATAGGCTAAACAAAATACAACTGGGTCACATTTGCATAATTTCAGTAGGGAGAATTTACGTTATCTGTCCTATTTAGGGTGGGTTATATTGTATTAATCTTTTACCTAACGTAACTGCAAAAACCGTCTCATGCAATACAAGAAAAATGCCATTTATTTTTAGCTATATTTTCACTTTTTGCTTCCAAAGCATAGATTATGACCCTCATTGGAACTAGTGTGCTGCTCTCGTTCCAGTGAGGGGGTCATAACCTATGTTTTGGAAGCAAAAAATGAAAATGTTTAGTTAGATGTTTTTTCCAAGTGCTGTCTGCAACTCAAGTTAGGTGATGGGTTAAAAAGTCATACTGAGTGTCTAATTTGAGGGTGTGTGTGTCATATGATAAAAGAGGCTCGCCCAAACAGAAAATTCTCAGACTTGTTTCATAAATTATATGAGAAAAACACTCTTTCCATATCCTCTATTTATGTTAATGTTACAGACTTGGCAATTTCAGGAGAGCGATTTTTTAGCTCTCCTTACTGCCCTCCTGAAAGAATTAAGGAGAGCGAAAAATTGCCCTCCTAAATATTTTGGTCTAGGATGATTGAGATTACATGTATTATGCTCACATTAAATTTTTGTTGTAAAGCAAAAATGTAATTTAACTTCGAAGTCACATAACATCATGTAATTTCATTTTGAAAGTGGTTTAGTGGTAAAAGGTAATGGCTGCAACAATACCCAAACACAGTTGCAATCATTTGAAGCAAAATGGGTCACAGAATTTTTTTTTTTTCTGTCAGTTTCAAGTTCAACAACTGACATCACAGTTTGAGGGGTAATTATTCAAGGAATACTGACACTGTAATATACTACCATTACTACTATCCTGTCACTTGGAGCACTTGCACCAGGATGTGGCTGTAGATTCAAGCAGACCTGTTGTCCAAGAAAGTCATACGCCTACCTCTACCACCTTCAACCCCTTGAGGGGTTGAAGGTGGTAGCGGTAGGCGTATGACTTTCTTGGACAACAGGTCTGGGTACACACACAGGTCTTGTCAAGTGTGTGTTCGGTTGTTGAGTGAGACATCTAGATGTCTAAGAGATTTCGCTTTACCTTAGTAAAGTTAATAAAATCACTGATGTAGTCTGTTGGTTTCAGTTTCAATGAGTTCGTTCAATTGGATACTTAAAATGCTGTGTAAAGCTATTTGCTCTCCTAAGCTGATTGAGGAGAGCGATTTTTTGCCCTCCTGCATTTTTCAGAATGCCAGGCCTGATGTTATGTGTGTTGTATCTTTAATATGTGGAGTTTCCTTCGAGAAAAGAGGGATGGAGGGTCATCTCAAACCCATCTATTCAGATCCTCACATCAATTCTCCATCATAAATTAGAAAAAACTGTTCACATATATATTTGACGAACAAATTAATGCTCACATTGAAAAAAACTTACACGCCAGTAATAAAAATGTCAGTTGATTTCAGGTTTAATTAAATAGTTTGTACATTGTAAATATTAACTGCAAATAGATTTTTATATTTCCAATGATCTTCTAGTTTACCCTAATGTTAAGCTGTTTGCTGTGTCAATTACATGTACATTGAGTAATGATTGATTACTGAATGAACTGAGAATGCATTGACAGATGAGTTTTGCAGAAAAATTGTCTTGTATAACTTAACCCTTTACCTTACATGAAAAGCAGACGACACTTGCCAAAAAAAATTCTTGAATAACTAATTTTTAGCTCAACTTGACAAAGTCAAGCTGAGCTATTGCCATCACTTCTCGTCCATCGGCGTACGTACATACGTACGTACGTTAGTACGTACGTCCACAATTTCCTTTGGCACACCTCACAGGTCGCATTTATGATCAGATTACTTTGAAACTTGGTGTGCTTGTTTGGGGTGACCTCTAGATGGGAGCTATCGATTTTCTTCAATTTCCATCAAAAAATGTTGCCGCGGCGAACGTTCGTAGAACTTAGTTTAGTCAGACCTCAATATTTCCCTTTGGCACACCCTACAGGGCACATTTATGATTTGATTGCTTTGAAACCTGGTATGCTTATTTAGTGTGACCTCTAGATGGGAGCTATCGATTTTCTTCAATTTCCGGCAAAAAATGTTGCCGCGGCCAATGTTCTTAGAACTTAGTTTAGTCAAACCACAATATTTCCCTTTGGCACACCCTACAGGGCACATTTATGATTTGATTACTTTGAAACCAGGTATGCTTATTTACGGTGACCTCTAGATGGGAGCTATCGATTTTCTTTCCATTTCTGTCAAAAAATGTTGCCACGGCCAACGTTCTTAGAATTTAGTCTAGTCAGACCACAATATTTCCCTTTTGTACACCCTACAGGGCACATTTATGATCGGATTGCTTTGAAACCTGGAATGCTTGTTTGGGGAGGCCTCTAGATGGGAGCTATCGATTTTCTTCGGTTTCTGTCAAAAAATGTTGCCACTGGCCAAAAAAATGACATTGGTACCAATGATCTTCAATTTTGCCATTTCATTTATAACTTACCAAGTTCAAGTTTGTCAAGTTGAGCTACAGTGTCATTGACACTTTCATATTCATTTTTTGTCTCAAAAACATAGGTTATGACCCCTCGTTGGAACAAGCTCATTGAGCTCGTTCCAACGAGGGGTCATAACCTATGTTTTTGAGACAAATAATGAAAATTAATTGGCGATTTTTTAGATTAGCGCTGCCCGGTTTTGGCCATTACGTTGGGTAAAGGGGTTAAGTAAAAAATCTCATTTTTTGCCTCAAAAACATAGGGCATGATCTTGCATTGGAAAGTTCTAAATCAGGGACATGATCTTGCATTGGAAAGTTCTCAATCAGCTCATTCCAGTGAGGAGTTGTAAGCTAGATAGATGGATAGATAGATACTTTATTCAGCAATATGTATGTTTTTTTTTACAACACAACAAATTTGAAAGTTAGCATGAGCTATAGTGATCACACACCATCCGTCCTCTGTGGACATGGTGTTTGGACCCACTCCTCCTAAACTGCTGAACCAATTTTAGTTAAATTTGAAGTGATTGCATGTTCTGACATCGCATTTTGTTTTTGTTCAAATCAATGTACCCAGCACCATATGGAGGGGATTTAGGAAAATGCTCAAAAAATTCTTTCAAAATCTTCTCATGAACCAGTCAGTGGGTACAATTTGGTATGCAGCTTCCTTTTGAGGTGTAGAAGCAAGTTTGTTCATACAAAGTTTGTGGATCAATATTTGCTTTTGTAATGGGAGGGCAAGATTTTTGGCCCTGTCCAAAATTTCTATTTTCTGAACCGATGGTCCGATTTGAACCAAATTTGATATGTGACATTATTGAGTCATTAGTACTTGATTCATGCAAAAACAAATTTTCCTGTTTTCCCATGGGAACCCCTGCAGCTAAAAATAGAAATATTTTCAAATGCTCATATTTCCCAAACCTCATGGAACAGAGAACTGTAATATGGTCTGCCGCATCCTTAGGACCAGGGGAATTGAATGGTAAAAAGAATAGACATTGGTTGTGTCAGGGGGTTCTCAAGGAGGCATCTAAAAAATGCAGAGCCAGCATATTTGCAAAAAATTATAAAAAAACATTTTTTCCAGAACTACTTATCAGAAGCTAAGGATATTTGGTATACACCACCAGAAGGAGGGGGGGGGGGGGATTGGGCATAGGAGGGTGGGCGGGGGGGAGGGGGGGCAGATTGAGCGCCTTGGTTCATATTTGGGCTCAGATGCGACCGATGCATCAGGAAAGAGTTAGCAGATTGTTGACCCTCAAATGGCCAAACAATCTTGTGGGGAAAAAACCTTGTATCCTACATTGTAGCCATTTCACTGGTCAGTCTCGGATATACAGTACTGCTGCCATGGATTGGTCACTTTCCATGGGAGGGCAGTATTTCCACGGATGCAATGATGTTAGATTCCAAAACACTAATTACAGGAATAATCATCAAAAATTTAATAATGAAGCACCGGGTACAACCCGGTGCTTTGTTAATTAAAATGTTGCTAATGATACCTTTTATTACGTGGGAAATGCATTACTGCCCACGCGTGGATCACGACCAGTCCACGGCAACTACTACGTGGGAAACGCATAACTGCCCACGCGTGGATCACGACCAGTCCACGGCAACTATTATGTGGGAAACGCATAACTGCCCACGCGTGGATCACGACCAGTCCACGGCAACTATTACGTGGGAAATGCATTACTGCACACGTGTGGATCACGACCAGTCCACAGCAACTATTACATGGGAAACGCATTACTGCCCACGCGTAGATCACGACCCGTCCACGGCAACTATTATGTGGGAAATGCATTACTGCCCACGCGTGGATCACGACCAGTCCACGGCAACTATTACGTGGGAAACGCATTACTGCACACGTGTGGATCACGACCAGTCCACGGCAACTATTACGTAGGAAATGCATTACTGCACACGTGTGGATCACGACCAGTCCACAGCAACTATTACATGGGAAACGCATTACTGCCCACCCGTAGATCACGATCCGTCCACGGCAACTATTATGTGGGAAATGCATTACTGCCCATGCGTGGATCACGACCAGTCCACGGCAACTATTACGTGGGAAACTCATAACTGCCCACGCGTAGATCACGACCCGTCCACGGCAACTATTATGTGGGAAATGCATTACTGCCCACGCGTGGATCACGACCAGTCCACGGCAACTATTACATGGGAAACGCATAACTGCCCACGCGTAGATCACGACCCGTCCACGGCAACTATTATGTGGGAAATGCATTACTGCCCACGCGTGGATCACGACCAGTCCACGGCAACTACTACGTGGGAAACGCATAACTGCCCATGCGTAGATCACGACCAGTCCACGGCAACTATTATGTGGGAAATGCATTGCTGCCCACACGTAGATCATGACCCGTCCACGGCAACTATTACGTGGGAAACGCATTACTGCAAACACGTGGATCACGACCAGACCACGGCAACTATAACGTGGGAAATGCATTACTGCAAACACGTGGATCACGACCAGTCCACAGCAACTGTACTTTACAAAGAGAAAATCTCCAATCTTGGGAACTTTTTTTTTTATTGCAGCTTGCATGATGTTTCTGTCTTCACCGACCATCTAGATTCTGGAGATATCCTGAGGTTGAGTCACTTCTAATGTTTTAGTGCAATCCATTTTTCAGGTTAGATTGTTTTGTACCTTGAACTGTGTTGTAAATTTATTTATGATTTGTATTTGTAGGAATAACTGCATCAACCTTAACAAATCCCATCTGGTTTGTCAAAACAAGATTACAGCTGGATCAGAAGTAAGTTTTCTTAGTCTATTATAGGTAACAATACACTATTTTTGTGCAAAAAGCACCTCTAGCAGTTTGCATTTAATGGAGAATAAAAGTTGCCTGATTTATCTAATTGGTGCAAAATAAATTGAGCTTGTAAGTGGAAATAAAATTTTAAAAGTGCATTTTATGAAAAAATGATAAAATATTGGTAGTAACTGTCTTCTGAAAAGAGTGAGAGAAGATAATTGGTTTAGGGAGGTATAAGTATGTCTATTTTATTCAGTATGAAACTGGACAATACTATAGGAATCACCAAATTTAAGTGCCAAGTCACATGGTGACCTATATTTTTTTTTAGTATAATTTTTTCAAGAGGTGATAAAATAAATGGGTTTAGGGTTGTTTTTGCCAAAATCGGCTTGATGAGGTGGGGAGAGGGGAAAAGATTTGTTCTGTCGCCAATGGAAAAAAAACAGTGTATTGTAACCTATTTAAAGTGATAGATACAATGTATCACATGTCATGGCCTAAAGTTGTCAGTGTGCAGACCTGCAAAAACTCCCTACCTAAAGTTTCTTTTTCTGGTTATAACCATTTTTCAGATCACCCAGTAATGAATAACTGTGATGTGTTTATATGAATTGGCTGCCAGTTGAGTCTCGCATTAAGTATAACGTACTGGCGGTGACACACAACATCTTACATAGCGACAAAGCACCAATCTACCTTAAGCAGGTCATCAAAGTACACACACCATCGAGGAATCTCAGATCAGCTTCTGAGATTCTCCTTGTCGTACCGCGAATTTGATCAACGGCAGGGAAGAGATCGTTCACTTTCGCAGCTCCCTCACTCTGGAACGCCCTCCCTCAGAACCTTAGAAAAACCCTAAATACAGATCACTTCAAGAAAGCTCTGAAAACCCATCTCTTTCAAGCAGCTTTCGGCCGCTGATTATACCATTGTTGCCATCACCTATGTTTTCAGCGCTTTTGAGCAGCATTTCGCTGGGAAAAGCGCTATATAAATAAATTATTATTATTATTTATTATTATTACCACAAAGGCTGAGAAAGAGCAGTCTAGAATAACAAATTTTAACTTAGGCCTAAAAAAATTAAAAATCTGTTTCTCAGGCCCTCCCGCATGGTCCTTTTGGTGGCCGCATGCTCTCTTTTTATTAAATGGTTTATGTCTAATATTTTACACAAGTTATGATAAATTTTCCCTTGAGTGCAAGAAGGCTTTGCAATGCTAAAGCATTGCAAAGCCTTCTTGCTCTTAAGGGACGTAATACACCACCACCCATGCTATTCCATATATTATGAGGCCTAAAACATAAACCAAAAGCATGAACTTTTGATGGTAAAGAAATAATTACAGAAATAAAAAATAAAATAAAAAAACGCTCGCCCGCATGCAATTTTACAAATAATGGCCTGAGAAACAAAAGATCTACTTTGTGTGGCCTTATTTCAAGGCTTTCTTTTATTTAGCTGATTATATGTTGCTGTGTTGAAATTATAACACTGTGAGTATATGATTTGGCTGAAGGAGTCTTGTAATTCAGAGAACACTTTTCAATAGTGTGTTGTTACATCACAGCAGTTGCTCAACAAAGTAGACCGACAATGTGTTTCATCATCGATGTAATGCACTGTAGATGATCATTGTAGAGAGACAACAGTACCAAGCAAGATTTGGTTAAAATTTCAAATTTATCTTTGATCTCACAACGTTGACAATTAATGAATGACTGGCTCTATTTCTTTTGAGACATATAATAGATAAGGCCACACAAAGTAGATCTTCTGTTTCTCAGGCCATTATTTGTAAAATTGCATGCAGGCAAGTATTTTTTTATTTTATTTTTTATTTCTGTAATTATTTCTTTGCCATCAAAAGTTCATGTTTTTGGTTTATGTTTTAAGCCTCTACAACAGAATAACATGGCTGGTGGTGTAGTTCGTCCCTTGTGATCGAGAAGGCTTTGCAATGCTAAAGCATTGCAAAGCCTTCTTGCACTCAAGGGACAAATTCATCAATTTTTTTAACTTGGGTAAAATATCAGACATAAACCATTTAATTTTTATTAGCTCACC
Source organism: Pictodentalium vernedei (assembly GCA_031216915.1). NCBI lineage: Eukaryota > Metazoa > Mollusca > Scaphopoda > Dentaliida > Dentaliidae > Pictodentalium > Pictodentalium vernedei. The sequence continues at coordinate 467,634,189 of CM062290.1, forward strand.
TGGCCTAAAAGGCGTCCGTCATAGTCCGGCAACCATAAACTTTTCACATTATCATCTTCTTCTCTGTCACTGCTTAACTGGTGTGAACCAAACTTGGCTGGAATTGTCTATTGGATGTCCTCTACAAATGATCCTCATTTTTTTCCTGTCGGATGAAAAACATGGCATTCTTGGATTCTGGTTGGTGGATTTTCAAAAATCTTCTTCTCTGAAAATGCCAGGCCTAATGTTTTTAAACCTCACATAAAGGATGACTGGGCCCCCTCTACCAATGATCCTCATTTAATGTTGATCGGGTTACAAACATGGCCACAATTGTTGCTTATAGTTACTATAGAAACCCTATGGGAAATCACATTTTCATCTTCTTCTCTGGAACTACTGAGCTGACGTGAACCAATCCTGGCAGGAATAGTCTATGGGAGGTCCTCTGCAAACGATTCTCATTTTCTTTCCATGGGTTTGGAAACATGGCCGCCTGAGGAATTCTTTGATTCTGATTGGTGGATTTTGAAAAATCTTCTCAGAAACCACAGGACCAAATGTTTTGAAACTTTGCATGGTTGATGACTGGGACCCCTTCTACCAAGATTCTCATTTAATGTTGATCGGGTTGCAAATATGGCTTCAATTGCGACTTACAGTTACTATAGAAACCCTATGGGAAATCACATTTTCATCTTTTCTGGAACTTCTGAGCTGACATGAACCAAAGTTGGCAGGAATGGTCTATGGGAGGTCCTCTACAAACAATTCTCATTTTGTTACCGTGGGTTGAAAAACATGGCTGCCACAGGCATTCTTTGATCCTGGTTGGTGAATTTTCAAAAACTCCTCTGAAACAGCCAGGTCAAATGTTTAATTACTGGGGTTCCCGTTGTGGAAACTACCAATGATCCTCATTTAATGTTGATCGGGTTGTGAACATGGCTGCAATTGTGTCTTATAATTACTATATATATAGAAACTCCATGGGAAATCACATTTTCATCTTCTTCTCTGGAACTACTGAGCTGACTTGACCCAAACCTAGCAGGGGTAGTCTTTAGGAGGTCTTCTACATATGCTCCTCATTTCTGTTACCATGCATCGAAAAATATGGCTGCCAGAAGCATTTTTTGATTCTGATTGGTGGATTTTGAAATATCTTCTCCGCTGAAATGTTTTGAAACTTTGCATGGTTGATGATTGAGACACCCTCTACCAACGATCGTCATTTAATGTTGATCGTGTTGCAAACATGGCCGCAATTGCGGCTTATAGTTATTGTAGAAACCCTATAGGAAATCACATTTTCATCTTCTTCTTTGGAACTACTGGGCCGATGTGAAGCAAACTTCGCAGGAATGGTCTATTGGAGGTCTTCTACAAACGATCCTCTTTTTGTTCCTGTTGGTTGGAAAATATGGCCACCAGAAACATTCTCTGATTCTGATTGGTGGATTTTGAGAGAACCACCAAGCATCAACGAGCAACTGTCAGCTCTGCAACATTCTAACTCTGTTCAAGCTCCACTCAAGCAGGGTTACAGCGGTTGGAGACGTGTGCACCATCGACATGCAGTACGCCGTAGAACACAGCATCACCATGCCCTTGTGTAGGCAACCGGAATAAAGTGCTTTGCCCAAGGACACAACGTAAGTCGTCCCAGATGGGGATCGAACTCGGGACCTCTAGCATAGAAGTCCAACAGTCTACCACTGAGCCACCGCACTTTCCTTTGGTGCATATACTGCCCTTGAACTTAGTTACTGTTTTCCAGATTTTTTTTTGTTATGGATTGACATATTGAGAAAAAATTTTATATAAAGCTTTGTTATGGATACTTACAGATTAAGTTCGAATTCCGTTCCACTCTGTTGATTTTTGTTGCAGTTACTGTTCTTGAACTTAGAATTTTTAGAGTTTTCCGGATTTTTTTTTCATTTTTCCGAACTTTTTGAATAAGTATAATTAACTAAAGTGGAGAAACTAACAGTAAAGTTGAATCAGCACATGAATAATGTTTTATAATTTCTGGTTTAAGTTTACATTGGTTATAAAAAGAGATCATGTGGCAGCCAAAAGGTCCATGCAGGAGGGCCAGAGAAACAGATTTTTAATTTTTTTAGGCCTAAGCAAAATGATTGTTTATCCAGTTTGTCCAGAGTTAACAGTTAAGGTGTGAAAATAACAATAATAATGGTAACAGAAAGAAATCTGAAAATCAGCATCAATAACTTAAATTTAAATTTAACTTTTCTGAAATTTTATAACAGAAATAATATAAGGCCTAAAAAAATTAAAAATCTGTTTCTTAACCCTTTACCTAACATGAAAAGCAGACGACACTTGCAAAAACAATTCTTGAATAACTAATTTTTTTCATTTTTTGTCTCAAAAACATAGGTTATGACCCCTCGTTGGAACGAGCTCGACGAGCTCGTTCCAGTGAGGGGTCATAACCTATGTTTTTGAGACAAAAAATGAAAATATTTTGAAAATTAATTGGCGATATTTGAGAATAGCGCTGGCCGGTTTTGGCCGTTACGTTGGGTAAAGGGTTAAGCCCTCCTGCATGGTCCTTTTGGCTGCCGCATACTCTCTTTTTATAACCAATGTAAACTTAAAAAAAATAAAAATTAAATGTTTTATGTCTGATATTTTACCCAAGTTAAAAAAATTGATAAATTTGTCCCTTGAGTGCAAGAAGGCTTTGCAATGCTTTAGCAGAGGAGTGAGAGCCGATTGCCTACGTTGGACTCTCAGAGGCGTGAAAGTCAATTGCCTATGTAGGACTCTTAGTGGAGTGAAAACTGATTGCCTACGTAGGACTCTCAAAGGAGTGAAAGACGATTGTCCACGTAGGACACTCAGTGGAGTGAAAGCCGATTGCCTACATAGGACTCTCAGAGAAGTGAAAGACGATTGCCTACGTAGGACTCTCAGTGGAGTGAAAGCTGATTGCCTACGTAGGACTCTCAAAGGAGTGAAAGACGATTGTCCACATAGGACTCTCAGAGGAGTGAAAGCCGATTGCCTACGTTGGACTCTCAGAGGAGTGAAAGTCGATTGCCTACGTAGGACTCTCAGTGGAGTGAAAGCTGATTGCCTACGTAGGACTCTCAAAGGAGTGAAAGACGATTGTCCACGTAGGACTCTCAGTGGAGTGAAAGCCAATTGCCTACTTAGGACTCTCAGAGGAGTGAAAGCCGATTGCCTTTGTAGGACTCTCAGTGGAGTGAAAGCCGATTGCCTACTTAGGACTCTCAGAGGAGTGAAAGCCGATTGCCTTTGTAGGACTCTCAGTGGAGTGAAAGCCGATTGCCTACTTAGTAGTGTTGAAACGATTAGCCGACTAATCGGTGTCGACGCGATTATTAAATTAGTCGATCCCTAAATCTGCTAGTCGATTAGTCGGAACATCTGCCCCAACCATACACCATCCCCTTAAATTCACCCAACATTGTTGCGAACGTCACAAGTAAACTCCCGAAATCAAAAAACAACCCACGTAAATAACGTGTTTGATGTTTCCGACTGCATGAATAACAACCCCAGTTGGCCAACTGATCAGAGATTGAATAAGACCAGGGGTGCGTGAAGTAAACAGGGAAAAATATATGGGTGAGCTTATTCTCGAGGGAGCAGCCTGCAGGAAAATTAGGACCCAAAGTTGACGTGAAATTAGGCCACCTTCGGACATCAATTTGTTCACCAGGTTCTGGTAAGTTCGAAATGTCTTATAGCGGGGGAGGAATTCGCTAGAATTGTGCACTTGGTGATACCTTCCTGAAATTTGGCATGATGTAAGGGTAGGCATCAGAGATTTCAAAATCGATCGGCTACAAGTTGGCACCATCCTCTAGCCACCACTAGCAGCGAAATCCAAAATGGCCGCCAAGCGGATCGAAAAAAAGCTATTTTCGCCGATCGCACAACTGAAGCTCCAAACCTAACACCATACATGTGCTGTAATTGATGTGAATGATGGAGTGAAGCCCTTGGAACAAGTTGGGGGGAAGATTAATGGATAATGGGATCAGAATTTCCGTCGATGTGTGCGTCTGTGTGTCTGACTGTCAGTATGATCGTCCGTCCGTAGATAAATTAGTGTTGAATGTTTCTCGGGAATGCAATGGTCAAATGAACATGGTATGAGAGATTCCTGTCAACACATGAACAAGGGTACTCGATAGTATGCAGCAGTGGGGATACTTGGACATTTGATAATCCAATTAAAGTGACAGTCTATTCTCAACTTCCGGCATTTTCGATAGATTTATTTTCTAAGAAAATAAAACTATCAAATTTCTAGAGGAGTTCTGGTTCAATCTCAACACCATAGCGACACGTCTGCCAGCAAGGGCAGTGCTGGAATGAACTCGGGATGCATTAGTTCCCGTTGTTAATTATACAATGTTATCTTGCCAGTATAGAACATTGGCAAAATGGGACTAGAAGGGGTGAGTGTATGTTTGCAGTCATTCGAGGTACAGGAATATTTTTTGACTACAAGTAGTATTCTTCATTTTCGGCCAGTTAAGATGTGGTGTGTTCCAAGTCAGGATTAATGTTGCCGACACTTAATGCCCATCCCTCATGGTATGCTACTTTACCAGGGATATAGAGATATAGCCACCACTGGGAGCCAAAACATGACCTTTGATGTCGATGAGTGGTCGAAATGTTTTAGCGAATAACTTATCGAAATATGATCCGGTATGGCAATTTGATACCTTACGTTAGATTTATTAGATCAACTCAGGTATGGATTCATTGAGACATGAGTGCGCTACAAGATGAAGGATTTCCAAGTTGATTTGCTATGGAGTAGGAACTGACTAGTCACATGTGGCCTATGGCCAGAGAAAGACAAGGATACCATAGATGAACACACGGGTGAACGAAGGTATCAACTGTTGTACAGAGGCAAAATAGTTGGGGATATTGTATCATGCTATGCATGAATTAACACCGTCTTGTGCAGTAAATAACAGACTATTTTCCGAAATCTAAAACTGTATTCCTATACCCCGGACAATGTAGCAAGCCACATGGGATGAACATTTGTTAGCAAAATCAACTCAACTAGAAACATGACATGTGTTAACTGGCCGAAAATGGAAAAAAAAATACCAGAATAGGAGATGACTGGTCCTAACATGACAGTATACTACTCAATATTGTTACAACAGCCACCTTCACACTTACACAAAGGTGTGCACCTTAATCCAGCTTTCAAGCATTTGCAATTGCCCTTGCAGGCCTTGGCACAACTACAGTGGAGCATCAGTGCACATGCAGCACTTGCGTCTCCTAGGTGAGTCCAAAATGGGACCAGAATATTGAGACGTGGATTCCACTCCCATCCGTACTGTGATGGGTCTGGCACACATAAGTGTTTCTGCAGAGCACGATGCCAAATGAAAGATGACACAAGAATTACCCTTTTTACATGTTGATACAGAGCTGCTTTGGTGGGCGGGATGTTTTCCATAGACTTAAGGCCATGTGTGAACATATGCCGTCTCGCATCATTGACACGTGTACTGACACAACTGTTACTGTACATCTGTATGGTGAGTTTTTCGATATGCTGCATATGAGGGGAATCCTCTGAAAAGACTTGCGGATTCTCAGTCAATTCTATCATCATTTCAGTTGATGCGGGAAAATTCATCCATGCATTCCATCCTGTCTTCTTCCCAATGCCGAGCATGCTGGATGTTACATCACAACCTGTGAAGGCGTGGAAGAAAGTCAGGGCCTTACAGTAATCAGGTCCAAGTTGTGAAGCTATCTCATGAATTGGCATATCTTTATATGCCTTTCCAATTCCAAACCCAATCCACAGCTCACTGAGTCCAAGGTCACGGAATGTTGCGAAATGGTGCAAAGACAGAATGACGACATCAGAATCAACCGTGCGAAGAAAAGCTATTTTGTGACCTTGTGAGACTGCATGGTTGAGATGAAGCATCATGCACGTGTCTGCTTCCTCGTGGTTCGATGGAGATATGTCACATAAGCTAACATCCTTATTGCATAGTACATATTCTCCTGATGTCGTTAACAACTGGTACTCGGATGTTGATGTTAATTTCAGCAGTTCAGCAGACAGGAACTTGAAAAATTCGTCTTTATTCTCACTAACTTTCAAGAATGCCTGCCAATTCTTCCCTTTAGGTAAAGGGACGTTCTCGGACACCCGTATCAACCTAACTGCTGTCTCACCGAGGCGTTTTGCTCGCGTCTGATTCTTCAAACTGCCTTCGGGGTAACAGTCATAGATCGCATCAACCCTTGTGGTGTTCGTGTTAATCAGAGATTCGATGTATGGCAATAATTGCAATCGAGCATATTCTCCAAACAGATCCGCTTTCTGTGGTTTGATTACATGGACTACAGCAGGCATATCCAAGATGACAACTGAAGCTTGTCTAGCTGCTGAATTCTTCCCTTGTGCAGGAATAGCTGGTAAACAATTGAGAATTTGAGATTTTGTCCCACTCCGTAGCTTACCTCTATCGGATAATGCTGGCGGATCACGTGCATTCTCGTGCATGAAAAACTCATCCATGTTTGAATCAGGCCGGGCTTGCAGTGAAACGAACATCTGGGTAACTATTGCGGCAGTTGCTTTACTTGACATGAGTTTGTCTCGGCCTTTGTCCAGGTTGGCTGGGGGTGGGTTAAGGAAGGTATATATATTTGCCTTGGGAATAACATCATTCAGGGGTACGGTGCATTCCACAAGCCTTTCCTTCAAGAAAGTGGAATATAAATGCTTGCCCCTTTCGGGTAATGACCGTAAACTCTTACTAACTTCGGGGTCCATATATTCACCAGTATCTAATGTCACCAGCTGACCACTAGTTTCATCATAAGGGTTGATAATGAGTCCCTGATTCACCAGATCGAGGAGAGATTTCAATTGATTCAGAAATTTTTTCTGCTCTGATACCGAACTTTCCGGGTGTTCCGTGTTATCTGATGATGTTGTGTGGAAACTTGCATATTCATACTCATCTATAACACGCAGAACTTCTGACCTTGAAAGCTCAATAACGACTTTCTCTTCAGCCTGGCCATAGAGACCTTTTGGACCACTGTCTTCTTTGAGTAGTTGGATACTATGTTCTTGGCTCTGATCTAAACCCATCATACTGAACTTCCTCTCACTACGCTGGACCACAAAATGGCCTTCCATGAATTTGTTGTGGATTGAAGGATGCCGCCTGGGTAGCTGAGACATGTCTCTCAGAAATACGGGGACCCACCGACAATAATTTGTATGTCCTAGGGCAAAAAAGTAACTGCACAACTCATCGATAGAACACAGTGTACCAGGCCAGTTACCGATTCGTTGGTTCCGAACGAATTGACAGCTTGTCAAGAGAAAGTTCCGAACGATTTCACCCCAATAGCGCGCAGTTGGAGATTGTGAAAGAATCCTCTGTTCCCACATTTCAAATGACTCATGGGGCCCAGTCTGCTGACAGTAAATCTCATAAGCATTCTTTCTGAGGATCTCAAGCCAAGCTAGAGTGAGAAGATATGCCTGTCGCGTCCTCTTGACATGTTTCCCACCAAGTAGGGATGATGCTACACCGGGTGTGAATATCTTTGCGAGGTGAAACATTCGCTCCCAACCAGAACCACCCATAAGCTTACCACCAGCTTCTTGGGTGCACATTTCAAGATGCAGGAATCCAATCATACACACCATTCGATCCTCACCTATCTCCTCTGGGAACAGCCATTGACATTTTTTCTGCCTGGCATACAACGGACAGTCACCTTCAATGACAGTTATCTGGCCGGGGTTTACGAAAGCAGTAGCTTCCCTGACCACATACATAGCATGCTTCTGCATACTGAGTGAGTCCGCTTTCTGCTCACTGAAAACAGGGAATACCCCAATAACTGCACGAGGTTTGACATTGTCTTGATCTTCATGTTTTGAAAAGAAGCCTGAAAAGGTCACAGGGACTTCATCAAGCTGCCAGCTGCCATCAACCTTCCCTTTATTGCTGATCTGTGACACATGAGACAACCAGTCATTCTCTCCCACGTTCAAATCTGCATATTCATTGGGCCGTACATTACATTCATCTGGAGATTCAAGCCTGATGTCCCCACCAAAGTCTTCAACGAAAGGAACAAATGCATAGTCGTCTGGGAGTTCAATTTGTGTGTCTTCTGGAACATCTAAACTCAGTGGTGGGGGATCAGTACCCACATTGTCCCTGCTCAGTTGACCAATGAGTGTGATGGACGTACCATGCATATCAGATCTACCAGATACATCAATGTTATCAGTGGTTCCTATCGAGAAAACATTACGTTTGCAGTTAGCTGGGACTACAACACCTTCGTTCTTGAACCGCAGTGAAACAGCTCTCGCGAAACTCCTGCGAACATCCATTACGCGATCATAAGAGACAGAGAGTCCCATTTGATGAAAATCTCTGATAAGATTTTTCATACGATCATGGGCATGCAACTTCAAACCCACATAAAGAGGCATTGGAGTTTCTCTGTCACGTCTCTGGTGAACATTTTGTGCATGTTCGGAGCGTTTCGCTGAATTGCTGATCAACATCTGTGAAATAGTACAAGCCACTCGAGTCTTGGCATTAACAGTCTCATCATCGCCTAAGTTCTGTATACTACATGTGCCCTCAAGTAGAACTCTAAGAAGAGTCAGGAGTGAGTTGGGTACAGGCTCGCTCAAGCAATAAGATGAAAATGATCCCGTGAAAGGAGCTTGAGATATGAGTATGTGTTTACGCAGAAGAAGACCCACATCAACTATCTTTTTTGCCTCTTCCTCAGACACTATACGAGTTAAAGATTCGGACAACAAGGAGCCAACTCGAAACCTACTTGAAATAAACACATCTCTACCCTGTGTGAAGGCGTCCCAGCCATCGCCCAATTTCTGCAACAAATGTTCTTTGAATCGAGTGGAATGTATTTCTTCACTAAGCCAATCAGAACCGACTTGCTTCAACCTCCGACTGTACAGATTCTTGAGATCGACAAGCTTCATCGCGGAATCGTTGTGTTCAACAAATGTTATGAGCTCTGCCATAACGAGAGGGTCATAGGGCAGGCCTGACGCGGAATGTTCGGCGTTCTTCGACTTTTTAGATTTAGCCGCTCGTGCTTCATTGGCAAGCTTACAATAACAGGTTTTGTGATAGTAAAGATCACTAGCAGCGGAATCAAATGCTGCATTGACCCGAGAAAAAACAACCCAGTTCTCGGCTTCCTTTGCCATAATTTTGAGTTTATTGTTATCAGACATTGATCTGCAAATAGGCTCACTGCTGTCACCTTCGCGTTTGTGACAATAAACACACTGGGGCAGTTTCCTGTCACAGCCAGATTCAAAACTTGTCCGTGTTCTTTTAGGACTCAGCGTGGAGCAGGATGCCACTGCCTCATTTCGCTCTCGCTTGTGTAGCACGCGCTGTACGATGTGAGTCCGAATACTGTCACGGCATGTCTTATGATATATTGCCTTATTCGTCAACAGTGACATCGACATACACTCATCACTCTCTCTCATCAAACAATCAATGGTCAAATTATATGGAAGCTCAACGCCATTATCTAGGAAGCGCGTTATGTCTTCCTCAATAGCTTTATAGGCGTCATGAAAACGAGATTCTCTATACGGACGCATCAATTTCTTGGAACTGTCTTGCTGGCAAAAGCAACAACGTTCCCAGTCAGTACTAGTCCGTACACGAAGAGGATTCTCACTCATTCTGTGAATGATTTTTGTGAACAATCGCGTTCTCGAATTAATTTCGACAGACAAATCAGAATTGCTTGCGGAATTACGCCAAACAAGAGATTGTATGGCAAAGAGACTGCTTCATAAAGAGCGTTGTTTCTCCGGGATCAGCGTCATTCAGGTTTGCCTGAATGACGCTGATCCCGGAGAAACAACGCTCTTTTCAAGTTCCAAGAAATTGATGCGTCCGTATAGAGAATCTCGTTTTATTCTACATCATCTCCCACGTCTGTTTCCAACACGTGCGTGGATCAGAGTTCACTTTCGCGCCCTTACAATCGGATGTATAGTCGGTAGACCGTCGAAAAGGAGGTTCCCTTCAGCCGCTGGCGGCCATTTTGGATTGTGCCGCTACTGGTCGCCACCGGTCGGTGTCAACTTGTAGCCGATCGTTTTTGAGAACCTCATAGCCTACACTAACAGTGTGCCAAATTTCAAGAAGGTATCACCAAGTGCACAATTCACCTGTATGTGACGAATTCCTCCCCCGCTATTACAGAAACATCAAAGAGAAGTTATGGAAGAACACATACCAGTTCGTATTTGGAACAATTTGTTATCACTAAAGAACCAATTACAAAATCCATGTGCTTTTTATTTTCATTTTGTAAATACATGCGGACAAATTCCTGGAAATCTGCGAGTTTCCGGGAAATTGAAAGTGAAACTAGCTTTTCCTCGAACTGCAACTGAGTTAAGAGGAAACCCAATCAGGTCAGGTGATGATTTTCAAAGCAGACTATATGGAAATTAGTAGGCGTGTTCGATGTATGCATAATTATGGACAGATAAGAGGTTAAGTCATAATACGAGTGGTTGTGTGGGAGTGTTCAGTGTACAATTGTTGACAGACTGATGACTGCTGTGGGCGTTAACTGTGCTTAATTTTCGACAGGGGATGTACATCACGCATACGTAAAGAGCACTTCCTTTTGTTAACATTCAATGGGATGGAACGAATAATATAAAAAAAAATCTGAATAATGATTTATTTTATTAAAATATCAGAGACTATATTGAGAAAAAATGATTTTAAACAGAAGCTACCAACATTAATTCTCTCTCGAAACTGAAAGAGGTTTTGAGGACTTTGAAAGCTTCACTTGCCATTGTTTCATTGCAAGTATTACTGTTAGTTTTAACCAGGGAAGAACGGCGGTACACGTGTTTGATAACAATAACATGGGGGCTTCGACTAGTCGATTAGTAATCGATTACTGCTGGCGACTAGTCGATTCCTGAAAATCACTAATCGTTTCAACACTACTACTTACGACTCTCAGAGGAGTGAAAGCCAATTGCCTACGTAGGACTCTCAGAGGAGTGAAAGACGATTACCTACGTAGGACTCTCAGAGGAGTGAAAGCCAATTCCAGTAGTGGAGTACATCACAGTACATTATCAGAAATTATCTTTCTTCTTTCTTCTTCACAACACTATATAAACTCACCTGTGATTTTCAAAAGGAACTCTGAGACCTTTGAGACTGCTTATACACTCCCTGTGCTGCAGGCACAAAAGTTCCACATGGCCTAAAAAGTTAAAATCTGTTTCTTAGGCCTCTTCATGGTCATTTAGGCTGCCGCATGCTCTCTTTTTAAAACTAATGCAATAAAAATTAAATGATTTATGTCTGTTAATAAAATTGATAAATTTGTCCCTTGAGTGCAAGAAGGCTTTGCAATGCTTTAGCAATGCAAAGCCTTCTTGCACTCAGAGACGAAATACACCACCACCCATGCTATTCTGTCGATTAGGAGGCCTAAAACATAAAACAAACCAAGAACAGGAACTTTTGATGGCAAAGAAATAATTACAAACATAAAATAAAAAACTGCTGGCCCACTTGCAATTTCACAAAATATGTTCTGAGAAACAGAAGAGCAGTTACTTTGTTGAAGATCTACATTGTGGGGCCTAAAATATGCTCTCACAGAGTTTAATCTTGGGGGGGTTGCTTGAGGCATATACAGGCCTGGCCGTTTGAGGAGAGCTATTGCTCCGGCTCTCCTTGGCTCCCCTCAAATCATATTGGGGAGGGTCATAATTGCCCTCCTTAATCTGTAATGGCTCTCCTCAAACTTTCAATTCCCTTATTAAAAACGGTGTATAATTAATGTAAGTGTGAAATAGCTCCCCTGAAACAGATTTAGGGGAGCTGTAGCGGCTCTCCTGGATTTTTCAAAAGGCCAGGCCTGCATATAACCCTTCACCCAAAGTACACGATATCAAAATTTATTATTTTTTTTTTTTCAAGTTTTTCAAAACATTTCAACAAAACCCTTTTTTACTGCCACCTAAATCAATGGAGTGCATCCTTCACTTTTCCAGTATGAACTGGCAATTGCCACAAGTACACTCAATTGTAAGCTTTACATGTTGTTTCACTTGTATATCCCGTAAATGGGTATCTAGAGAGATTAAGAATACACATTGTGGTGGTTTTTCAACTTTATTGAATGGTATCATTGACATCATTTTACATTAACAATTGCAGAAGATAATAAGATGTGGTTAATGAATTATCACAAAATATGCTGGGCAGCAATCGGTAGAGACAGTGTTCCAGGAGCCATTGCTGTTGTCATCCGATTGCCCACAATCGGCCGATTTGGGTGGACGATTCCCATCATCGGTTGAACACTAATATATATTTGTGTATTTACAGGAGAGATGGAAACATGAGGTGTAGAGATTGCATTGAAAGGGTTTACAGAACTAATGGCTTGTCAGGATTCTATAAAGGAATTAGTGCATCGTATATTGGTGTTTCAGAAACTGTCATTCACTTTGTGATATATGAAGAACTCAAAGCCAATTTGTTGGCTTATAAATTACATGACTATAGTGAAATGGAAGGAACAGACTTTCTCAAGTGTATGTTAGCTGGAGCTACTTCCAAGACATGTGCTACAATCATAGCCTATCCACATGGTAAGTTCATGTCGTTGTCGGGGGTTATGGGAAAGCAAGGTGGTTCATTGGTTAGAGCAGTAAACTATAAAACAAAAAGTCCAGTTTGACCCTGACCAGCATTAACTGTGTTGTGTCCTTGGGGAATGCACTTAACCCTTTACCCAACACAGACGATATCAAAATTTATTATTCGAAAAATCATTTTCTTAAATTTATCCATATCATTAAATATAAATAAATCCATATCATGTGACCCCCTCATTGGAACGAGCTCAATGAGCTCGTTCCAAAGAAGGGTCACATGATATAGTTTTGTTGACATTTTTTGAAAAAAAGTGTTTTTTCAGCTGTTGAATTTATATTACGCCGACGGATGTGGATGATTCATTGGGTAAAGGGATAATATCTATTGCTCATGTTGGGGCATGGTGGAGTTGTTTACTGAGGTGTACTGCACGTCTATAGTACACTTGCCTTCAACCACTGCTAATCCTACTTGTGTGATGTTGGGGAGTCTGACAGTTGCTGGTGACTGCTTGATGGTCCTCTCCTTCTTCCTCTACCTGTCACACTGTCAGACAATAGGTCACCCTGGCTGTCAAAAGTTTCCAGGCTTGGCAATTTCAGGAGAGCGATTTTTTAGCTCTCCTTACTGCCCTCCTGAAAGAATTAAGGAGAGCGAAAAATTGCCCTCCTAAATATTTTGGTCTGGGATGATTGAGATTACATGTATTATGCTCACATTAAATTTTTGTTGTAAAGCAACTTTCCACGGGTGGGCAATATTCCCAGGGACGCAATAATATTCAATTCCAAACACAGGGTTCATACAGCTCTTGGAAAACGCTTAAAAATTAGTTTTTTCTTGAAAAACCCTGGAATTTGAAAATAGCCCTTGAGAAACCCTTGAACTTTCAGAAATCTCTTGAAAAACCCTTGAATACCAAGCTATTTCTTGGGCATTGTAAATATATGTGTACTCGCCTTTTACTTGTTTGTTGCGCTCGTGTCGCTCAGTTAAAAAAAAAACATAAAAAAGTATGGAACGTTTTACCAAGATTACTGTAACACAGATCACACTTTGGGTACCAGTACTTCCTGACTTCCAAAGTCAGATCTGCGTCACATGAATCTTAGATTTTTAGAGCTCATACAACAAGCTGAATAGTATATGTAGCTCTTGAAAAAAAAAGCCCTTGAAAAACCCTTGAACTTTGTGAGCAAATTTTTGTATGAACCCTGAAACACTAAATATAGGAATAATCAACCAAAATGTAATTAATGAAGCACCAGGTACAACTCGGTGATTCATGAAGGAAAATTTTGTTTATGATGATTTTTATTACCTGTTAAACGCATGCGTGGACATCACTGCTCAAGTGTGGATTACGACCAATCCACGGTGAATGTTCTGTAACATGAAAAGCTGACGACACTTGCATACAAAATTATTGAATATCTAATATTATCATTTTTGGGGTCAAAAGCATAGCCTATAACCCCTCATTGGAATGAGCTCAACAAGATTTTTGTGAATAGTGCTGTCTGGTTTTGACCGTTATGTTGAGTAAAAGGGTTCATGATAACTTGAAGGGTCACATAATGTGGCTTTGTTGGAATTTTTTTTTCAACTGCTCATTTAGTGAATTACATGGGCAGATGTTTCCAATTTGTTAGTTAAGAGGTTAATATCCTACTCTGTTCTTCAGTCTGTGAAATGATATTATTTACACATGTAAATGAATTATTTTCATTTGTAGTACATGAAAGTGGGGGTGCATTTCTGGAATTATGTATAGATCATGATATTAACTCTTTACCCAACACCGACGATTTCAAAATTTATTATTTTAAATATCATTTTTTCAAAAAATTTCAACAAAACCATATCATGTGACACCTCTTTGGAACGAGCTCGATGAGCTCTTTCCAAAGAGGGGTCACATGATATGGTTTTGTTGAAATTTTTTGAAAAATAATATTTTTTCAGCTGCTGAATTTGCATATTACACTTGCAGATGCGGGTGATTCGTTGGGTAAAGGGTTAAGCTCTGTTGCCATGCTCATTATCACTTGTTCATGAATTTTGTTTTCATAATCAATGTTCCTTTATATTTTCAGAGGTTCTCAGGACAAGGTTGAGAGAAGAAGGAGAGAAATACAAACGTTTCGTTCAATCATTTCTGTTAATACTGAGAGAGGAAGGACATAGAGGACTTTACAAAGGACTTGCAACACAGCTTGTACGTCAGATACCAAACACCGCAATATTGATGTCAGTGTATGAAATGGTCGTATATATGTTTTCAAAAGGAAGTGAGGATTTAACATGAAGTCTTAATGGCATTTCTCAGTGTCCATTGTTTCAGGCTGTGATCTTAAGCATATGAAATGATATTTATATCGGGTTGAGTAATTATCTAATGGCATGGTAATGCTGAAAGTGATGATTAACTTGAAATCAGACGTTGTAATTTGCTGGACAGGTGTGATGTGAATGGGTATAGTTACCTGTTGAAATATCAGTAAATGACAGTTGTGAAGAATTGAGGTGTGATGAACTGGTCCATGAAAAAAGTGTTCGCTGTTAATTGTAAAGTCCAGATATTGACACAAACTGTCACTTTTATTTTACTTTGAAAAAGTTGACTGCAAGTGTATTCTTGAGAACTCAACCAGGAATGAATACTATAAAACATTTACAATTGTATTTCCTAGAATTGTATTTTCCACCTATTAACATAACTCACAAAAATTAATCTTTAGCATTTTAAAAGATTTGGCAATTTGCCAGACAGGAAAATACAGTTCTAGAAAATACAATTGTAAAAGTTTTATATTGTTGGCCCCAGAAGGCTGCAATTATCTTGACAGTGTATTTACATTATTGTTGGCTGCCTGATGTAGAAACATGGTTCAGTCATCTGTACATGTATTTATGGTAGTTGGGGGCTCGATGGTGGTAACCGGTTCCCGTCAGATCAGCGAAGGTAAGCAACGTCGAGCCCAGATAGTCCTTGGATGGGTGACTGTCTGAGCAATCGATTTGGACACCTGCATTGTGTCCTTGGGCAGGGCACTTCACCGCGATTGTTCACATGGAAGCATGATGCCGCTATGTACTAAGGCGTACTGCACATCGATGGTCTGCATATTTTCAACAAATCTAACCCTGCCTGTGCGGAGTTGCGGAGTTACGATGTTGGGGAGCTGGCAGCTGCTCGGCGATGCTTGGTGGTTCTCTCCGGGTACTCCGGCTTCCTCCACCTGTCAAACTGTCATCGACATGATATGACATTGGCTGTTACAGTATCGTTAAATCCTAATAAAAAAATAAATAAATTTATGGTAGTTATCATCAAAATTAATCTGAAGCTACATATGATAGTTAATATCGTAAAAATTAATCTGAAGCTACATGCAGTAGTTAACTTCCTGCACTCTGGTATTAAAATTTTACATTTGCTGACACGAGTTATCTTCCTCAGTGTTGTAAGGAAGTCGAAAATTTTTGTCTAGCTTGACAAAGCTCCGAGAGCTTTGTCAAGCAAGACACAAATATTCGAATTATTGACTAAACTAAGGGAGATAATTGATGTTAAAAATAGGAAATTTTGACATCAGTGTGCAGAGGGTTAATATCGTAAAAATTAATTGGAAGCTACATGTGGTAGTTAATATCGTAAAAATTAATCTGAAGCTACATATGGTAGTTAATATCGTAAAAATTAGTCTAAAGCTACATACGGTAGTTAATATCGTAAAATTAATCTGAAGCTACATACGGTATTAATTGCGTCCATGGAAATATTTCCCACCTGTGGAAAGTGACCAATCCATGGCGGACGTACAGTTAAAACTAGAAGTCCTGTCACGAACTATGCGCTTATCAAGGCTTAATTGCATGTAGGAATTGTGCTCAATTGCCATATCGAATGGCATCCAAATCATGGCAGGTTCTCCTGGTTCCACATAGCAAACACAGGCAATGTTTCTGCCAATGGACCTTCGGGTTACCCGGAGGTCCATTGGCTGAAACACTGCTTGTGCACAGGCCATATGTACAGAATTTGATAGCCTTACTATGGCCATAACGCGCAGATTAACGCGCAGATAGACATGCTATTTGTGCGCATTTCATGACAGGACTTCTAGTTTTAACTGTATTGTATGTTCATCATATTCATGGCGTTTCCTATTAAACATGTAGATAGGATTTAGGAAGGAGTGCAGCGGCTCGTTGGTTACGGCTTTGAACTTCAAACAGAAACATACACAGTTTGATCTCTCTGCAAACTTATCCACCGGGTTTAAAATTGATGCAAGACCAAGAAAGTCTGCATGTGTTTTACATGTACATGTAAAACAAGAAACTCACCTAAATTGGAACTAGTCCCTCAACCCATTATCCATGCACGTAATCTACCAATAGAACAGTTCAAAAAACATTATTCCAAATATTACAACAAAACCATATCAGGTGACCCCTCATTGGAATGAGCTTGTTTAGCTTATTCTAATGAAGTGTCACTTGATATGGTTTAGTTGAATTTTTGTGAATTTTTGTTTTTAAATAATTAATGACAATCTTACCTCTAGATGTTAAACATTAATTTTTCAGACTGTTGTAAAAAAAAAGGTTAACTCTTAGAAGACGGAAAATCAGAATGAATTTATTGAACATGAAACACCGCGAAACACTTACAGTAAAGCAGGTGCTTCTAGTCAAGTGTCGTATGCCTATTCAGGCAGACGATGCTCGACTAGAAGCACCTCCACAGTGTTCAATTCTCCCCCAGCCCAAAGAAAGCCGTACCGTCACAGCCAGATTACCTGCAGCATTACATCACAGGCAAGAAAACTCGACTCCCGGCTTCTAAGAGTTAACCATTTCAACGTGTGTCAGTCAGTATCACTGATCATAGCATTATGTTCTGTATCAGTCTGTATCGTATTTTATCAGGGCTTATATTTCGTCTAAATTTGTTAGAATCCATTTGGATTCTCATGAAAATGGTTGCGAGAATCCATACCTACTATGAGTGTCCCAGGATCCCATGACGGCACCAAGGTTGAACCACTGTTGTATACTGATAACACATGTTAACCTTTTACCGAACACACTTTTTTAAGTTTTAAAACTAAGTTTGATAATTTTTAAACAATAAATAATAAATAAATGATAAAATAATTAAACAAACAATATTGACCAATAAAATGTTACAAATATGGCTGTCGTTGGAACTAGCTCAATGAGCCGGTTCCAATGACAGCCATATTTGTAAGGTTTTATTGACAAAGTGTCAGGATATTTCAGGTCATGTTAGCCTTCTATTGGTTAATTTGCTGCCGCTGTGTTAGTTAAAGGGTTAAATTGACTCTTTTTTTCACTTGAATCCTAGCAGAGGTGCAGCGAGAATCTACATGGATTCTCGCCAGTTTTATTGCATGAATCTTTGTGCAAATCGATTCTCGGATTCTCATCGAAATATAAGCCCTGTTTATTCAGGTAGATACATGGCTGAAAGTAATGCACAGTTGCTAAATCAACTTAAAAGAAAAAAAAATCACTGGATACCAAATATCAATTTTGAGTTTCCACAGAAGCATATTGCCGTAACTTACATACACAATTTAATTATTTTCTAACTTGTTCCAGATACCTCATTCAGCCAAAAATAGATCATACAGTCTAACTTAAAAATCATTTTAGAGTCATAAAATCAATATTCTTTGAGACTTGCTGAATAAAGTTGGAAAACAAATTGAAAAGAAATGTAAGAATACAATACTTATGTCTGTCAATTTTTCTTTTACATAGAATTCTTCATAAGGCCTGAAAAAATTAAAAATCTGTTTCTCAAGCCCTCCTGCATGGTCCTTTTGGCTGCCGCATGCCCTCTTTTTATAGCCAATGCAAAAAAAATATATTTATGTGAGTTATGTCTGATATTTTACCCACGTTGATAAAATTGATAAATTGAACCCTTGAGTGCAAGAAGGCTTTGCAATGCTTTAGCATTGCAAAGCCTTCTTGCACTCGAGGGATGGAATACACCACCACCCACCCTATTCTGTAGATTATGAGGCCTAAAACATAAAACAAACCAAGAACATCAATTTTTGATGGCAAAGATATAATAATAACAAAAATAAAAAATAAAATTAAAAAACGCCTGCCCGCATACAGTTTTACAAAAAATGGCCTGAGAAACAAAAGATCTACTTTGTGGGGCCTAATATACCTTTTGACTATGATATTCTTTGTTTAAATATACAAACCTTTTTTTTATGGTCTTTGCACTTTGATGTCAGGCAACCAAAAAGTAGAACTAATGAAATGCTTCAATCGATAAAAGGAATTCCCTGCAAACTTCATGTGCTGGAGAAATGTATCTATTGATTAAGAACATAGTCTGAGCATGGTCATGTATTTCATTGAAAGTTTCCAAGAACATAGTCTGAGCATGGTCATGTATTTCATTGAAAGTTTCCAATTCATTCTCTTTGTTGACAAACCTGTTATTGTGTACTGTAAAACAATAAATCTGTTAACCCTTTACCCAACACGAAAAACAAGACGACACTTGCAAACAAAATTCTTGGATAACTAATTTGTTAATTTTTTGGCATCACAAACATAGCTTATGATCCCCTCATTGGAATGCGCTCAATGAGCTTATTCCATTAAGGGGTCCTAAGCTATGTGTTTGAGACAAAAAAGGAAAACAAATAATGAAAATTGAAAGGTGATTTTGGTGAATAGCGGTGGCGGGTTTTGGCCGTTACGTTGGGTAAAGGGTTAAATAAATTTTAACACACCAAGTCAGGCCTAGCATTTTCAGGAGAGCGATTTATTTGCTCGCCTTAAAAAAATTGAGGAGAGTGGAAATACCCCCCCCCCCCCCCCCCCCCCACCTAGCCTTAGAAAATAATGATTACCACAACAGCCTGTTCCTAAAACCCACAGGTTTTCAGATATCTGCTATGTTAGTAGTCTCTGCAAGATGGCCACACTGCTCCTTCCAAACCTCTGGGCCTTCAAAGCCCGGAGGTGTGGGAGGGACAGTGCAGCCGTCTCACAGAGACTACCTTGTTAGCAGCACAAAATAAAATGTACAAAGCCAAATCGGCAGAATTCATTAATAGTACAACTTCATTTTGCCACTTTCAGCTTTTGTAGGCTTGAGGAGAGCTAATCGCTACCCTGGGCTATGTGAGGAGAGCGACTTTTAGCCCTCCTGCATTTTTAAGAATGCCAGGCCTGCCAAGTCTCTCACAACTCGTTTTTTATTCCCCCGAAAAAAATTCGGGGGAATCTAGCCGTGACGTCATCCGTCTGTCCGTCTGTCTGTCCGTCCGGGCGTAGATGGAATTCGTGTCCGCTCCATAACTTCTTACAGCCTTCAAGGATATTAATGATACTTGGTATTATTATTGCCCACAACCAGAGGGTGTGTCGCGAATAAGGTTGGAATGGCTATCAAGGCTTTTTTCGGGGGAATCAGCAACCCTTTGGTGGCCATCCTCTAGTTTTTTTTGCCTCAGTTAAAAGTCTCAATTCTTATGAAATTCAAAGATATTTATTAGTCATAAGTCAATCACCCCTCTGAGTAAACTTGTATATGGTATTGCTACATGTACATGTGGAAATGTTTGAACTTCAAGACTGTGGTTATCAGTACCACCTTATGATATGGATATGAGTTATGCCCCATTAGTTTGATAACTGACCAGTCAGTCGATCTTCTACTTATTTTGTTGACCACCAGGTAGCACAGTTATGTCCATTTAAACTTTGAAGACGCATTGGGAAGTTTTCATCTTATGGAGTCTGTCATGAATTTTGAATAATGTAGGTGATCAGTCCACTTCCTTACACAAAACTTTGGCTTGCTGTAAGGTTTGGGGGACAAAAAGCTTTCCACAAAACAACAAGCCTGAATGATGACTGACTCCTAATTATGTGTTAATTGCATTAGTATGCACCTTTGACATTAGCTTTGAGAGTAGATCAAACAAACTACAACTGGTGAGGGTGTTTGAGTGCGTTATATTCAGTTTCAGTAGAAATTTGTCCGCAAATGGCAATCAGTACAGTTACAACTAAAAGTCCTGTCCTGAAATGTGCACATATAGCACGTTGATCTGCGCGTTAATCTACAGGTTATGACCATAGTAAGGCTATCAAATTGTGTACATGCGGCCTGTGCACAAGCAATGTTTCAGCCAATGGACCTCCGGGTAACCCGGAGGTCCATTGGCTGAAACATTGCCTGTGTTTGCTATGAGTAACCAGGAGAACCTGCCGTGCTTTGGATGCCATTTGATATGGTAATTGCGTGCAATTCCTACGCGCAATTAAGCCTAGATAAGCGCACATTTCGTGACAGGACTTCTAGTTTTAACTGTACTCACAATCAGTTCATCACTAATAATAGTTTTTAAAAGAACTTGGAATTTGTATGGTTTTTCTAGAGCATTATGTTGTATTGTAAATAGAACACAATGTAAAGGTGTACTTAACCATCTGGACTGTAAGTTTTTCCCACAATGCAGCTGAGAATTTGAAAAATTATTTCTTGTTTGACAGAGCTCATTGAGCTCTGTCAAACAAAATATTATTTATTAAATTGTTCACTCTGTATGGACAGTATGGAGTCAGTGGTGAAAATTTTAAAATCTTACCAGAGTGCTAGGAGTTATTACAGCAGATCTGTTATTACTACAATCACATTTTTTTTTTTAGCTGGGACTAGCAGCTCTATAAGTGGCAATGTCGGTCTGTCTGTCTGTCTGTCGGTCGGTCTGTCTGTGACCAACGAGTTTCAAAACTCAATAACTTTTGAAATACTTGATGGAATGACTTTATATTTGGCATGTAAGTGTATCTTATTGATGTCTAGCCACTGTTCAATGCATGTGTTGTTCCAAATATTTTCCTTGGAGTTATGGCCCTTGATGGACTTAGAATTTTGCGAGATTGCACCACCCGTCGCAGCTACAGTGTCGATGTCGCGATTTTTAATTGACCTGTGTTCAGCCTCATTTTGTTTGCCTTTTGACATTTCACTTTATTAACTAGTAGAGCGCAAAATTATTTTTCCAATGTCATTTGAAACTTGAGTATTTTTTTCAAAGATACCGTACTGGATATCTCTTAGCTGAATAACCCTTTTCATTAAATATAATTTTCCAACACCAAAACCATTTACCATACCTCCAGTTCAAATTTGTCCTTTCAATTGAATATAGGTTATAGAGTAAACTCCTGTCAATTGAATAAAAATTGTTGCAACCTGTTGGGAAATTACCCTGACTCTCCCCAGTTTTCCTTTGTTTATAGACCTATTTGGTCTCAGTACATCCAAGGCATGCATTTAATCTATTATATCTTGTTTGAAGGAGCTCATGAAGCTCTGTCAAACAAGATGTACCGGGTAATAGAATAAATGTAATACTCTTGTTAATTGAATATTTTTCATTGGCAAAGTGGCTATTCAATTAACAGGGTTCAACTGTACCATGCTACCAACAAGGGGAGTCTCAGTTTAACAAGAGTTTGTGCATAAACAATTGTTTTGTTACTATTTATTGGAAATGCCAATTGGCACTTTCCAATAAATTGTAATAAAACATTTGTTTGTACTGTTTATTAACCCTTTGCCCAAAGCAGATGATATCAAAATTTATTATTTTAAATATCATTTTTTTTTTAAATTTTTCAAAAAATTTCAACAAAACCATATCATGTGACCCCTCATTGGAACGAGCCCAATGAGATCCTTCCAATGAGGGGGTCACATGATATGATTTTGTTGAAATATTTTGAAAAATTAAATTTTGCATATTGCGCATATTACGCAGACGGATGCGGGCGATTCGTTAGGTAAGGGGTTAAACAGCAGGCTTGTACATAAAGTGTAAAGCCACTAAAGTGGCTTCCAGCAGTTTTCAGTAGATCCATGATAGTGGCTTCTAGCACTCAAACAGTAAGCCATCATAGAAAATTCTTGTGTAACAGTATTTCTTTTGCCAAACTCTTTTGGGGGACTTGTTTTCTGTTATTTGGGACACTTGTTTTCTGTTATTTGGGACATGTTTTTGGTAAATTATTCTTTGTTTTTTGGGAGAATTGGGCCAGTATTGAAGAAAAAGAATTTTTTTGCAGTAGAAGCTTGTGAGTGGCAACATACAATGTCAATCAACAAACCACACGTAAACAGTTAAAACATATTTTTAACTCATTGTGTAATAACGTGAATGTTGAATATTTTGATTTTCGGTTGTGGTTTAAAGAAATAATTATTTCGGTTTTATCTGTAAGTTGCTGCCAAACATTATGCTAACTCTACTACTTACACACGGGGTTTGATATTTGATCACCAGAGGATATGGTGGGCTTCTACCATCTGGTTTCCAATGATCAAATCTCCTTGTGTGAATTGTACTTCACACATTAATCTCTCCTATACGGTTCTGTCTTAAATATCACCTCTGTCACACCTATCTGCCTAGAAATTACTGCCACTGGCAGAGCACTTGTCAGCCAGATACAGTACAGCTGTCATGCACTGGTTGTAATCTACGCGTGGGCAGTAATGTCCACTCATGCATTGATCAGGTTTAAAAATTATCAGTAAAATTTTAATTAATGAAGCAACATGTTGTAAATTTTGGGTGATTATTCTTGTAATAAGAGTTTGGAATCTAATATTGTTGCATCCATGGAAATATTGCTCTCCCCTGGAAAGTGACCGTTTCGCGGCAGCAGTACTGTACGATTGTGAAGATTTCATAGCATTTAATTTTCATATATCCGTTAAGTGGCAGATAAATTGATAAACCCAGTCTTTCGATTTTGAAAATAGGCACGCTGTATACTGTTCGCTACCATTTGAAAGTGTGTTTTTGTTGAGTTCCGAAATCAGGAAAATGTTCACTTCACTGGTGCACAACAAGTAGGGATTGCAAAACTGTTAACCGATTCTTCAAATGTGCTTTTTGCAGCAATAAATAGAGGATATGGAGTGAGTGTTTTTTTAATATAATATTTATGAAATGAGTCTAAGAACTTTCCATTTGGGCGAGCCTCTGGCTCGCCCAAACAGAAAATTCGGACAAGTTTCATAAATATTATATGAGAAAAACACTCATTTCATATTCTATTTATCATATGACACACACACGCACAAATTAGCCACTTAGTATGACTTTTTAACCCATCACCTAACTTGAGTTGCAGACGGCACTTGGAAAACACATCCTCGTATAACTAAAAATTTTAATTTTTTGCTTCCAAAACATAGGTTATGACCCCCACATTGGAACGAGTGCGGCACGCTAGTTCCAATGAGGGGTCATAACCTATTTTTTGGAAGCAAAAAGTGAAAATATAAGAAAAAATGAATGGCATTTTTCTTGTATTGCGCGAGATGGTTTTTGCCGTTACGTTAGGTAAAAGATTAATACATTATAACCCACCCTAAATAGGACAGGTAACGTAAATTCTCCCTACTGAAATTATGCAAATGTGACCCAGTTGTATTTTGTTTAGCGAATCAAATTGTCCAGTTAATTTGAGTTTTGAAATTGATCAATGAAAGCTCCCAACTCTAATTATGCAAATTTTGAAAATGTGGCCCAGTTGTATTTTGTTCAACCAATAAAATTGTCTAGTTTTGAAATTGACCAATGAAATTGACGGAAGGCTTTATTTATCACTGATTAATATGAAACAAAATATCAAATGTTTTAAAGTGAACAAAACGGACGAGTCATATGATAAAATAATTTATTTGTGTTTGGTGCAATATATGAAATGTAACTTCAGTTGAGCAATCCTAAGTCAAGCAAATGATTCTCTATATGGAATACATGAGTGAAAAGACCGTGAGTAGTTTTACTGGCCTTCAAATTTTGTTGAATTATGTTTTTTATGAAACAATTCTCAGATGTACGATTTGATTAGTTTGAAGTTGAGGAATGCTCCATGCTATATATATATAATTCATGGTGTATTGTTCGCATTTATCGGTCACGCCGTGTATTATTTGATTTATTTCCTCCACAAACAGATTTTAATCCTTTACAAAAAACACATGATATCAAAATTGGTTATTTTAATTTGTTCCCCGTGATTTTACAAAAAATTTCAACAAAACCATATCATGGGACCTATCATTGGAATGAGCTCAACAAGCTCATTCCAATGATGGGTCACTTGATTAGAACGAGCTCAATACGCTCATTTGAATGAGGGGCCAAATGATATGTTTTTGTTGAAATTTTTGCAGAAAAAAATTTTGCACAATTTGTACAGTACGTGGAGAGTGGATTGTAACTAAATCACCTGCGGAGTGGAGTTATCACCCAAGTTGTAACTTTCAAATTTTGTACATATCGACAAAAAACACAAGCAAGGTTTCAGCCAATGGACCTCCGGGTTTAACCCGGAGGTCCATTGGCTGAAACTTTGCTGGTGCTGGTTATGCTTTGAAACAAATTTGCAATTATTCCTCGAGTGGAACCTCCACTCTGCAGGTGATTTAATGATAATACACTCTCCACATACTGTATATTAGGCAGTGGATTCAACTGATTTCTTAGGTAAGGGTTAATTGCCCACTCACTAAGTGGAATCGAAGCGTGTGTTGTCTACTCACAAAATGTAAAAATTGCAGTGCGATGGCACACAAGAGCGACAGCTCGCCTTAAAACTGAAAGACTGGATAAAGCATTTAAATGTCTGAGTTGGTCAATGAGAATAAATACTCTGAAGATATCTATAGTCGACACAGTAAAACTATCTAGTATTGACAGAGGTTATAATGTAAGGCAGAAGGGAATGTTAGCTAGGGGAGATTGTACAGTAATGTTTCCTGTGTATAAATTCTTCATGTTACAGATGATAGTATGCAACAAATCGAGAATTAGTAGTGAAATATCCACATACCACACTAAAAAATTTTAATCTTGCAACATTAAAAATCCACCAATAAAGTTTTTTTAGACAATACAGTACATGCAGAGTGGATTACCACTAAAACACCTGTGGAGTGACGTTTTGACCCAGACAATTTCTGGTCTGTTAAAAAGCATGAACATGCCAAGCAAAGTTTCAGCCAGACAATACAGTACCTGCAGAGTGGATTACCACTAAAACACCTGTGGAGTGACGTTTTGACCCAGACAATTTCTGGTCTGTTAAAAAGCAGGAACATGCCAAGCAAAGTTTCAGCCAATGGTCTTCCGGGATAAACACAGAGGTCCATTAACTGAAACTTAGCTTTTAATTCTTTTGAATTATCAGAGATATTGACACTAATTTGATGCGTGGGAATTCCACTGCATGGGTGTTTTATTTATATTTATTTATTGATGTTTAAGGTCACATATTTATGCACAATGGCTAATCATGACCGTGACAGTTTTACGGGTGGAGGAAGCCGGAGTACCCGGAGAGAACCACCGAGCAACGACGAGCAGCTGCCAGCTCCCCAACATCGTAACTCCGCAATGCAGCACAGGCAGGGTTAGATTGGTTGAAGACATGCGTACCATCGACGTGCAGTACGCCTTAGTACATGGTGTCATCGTGCCCCCACGCGGGCAATGGGGATGAAGTGTCTTGCCCAAGGACACAACGCGGTTGCCGCAGGTGGGATTCGAACCGAGGACCTCTCGCCTTGCAGCCCGCACCTCCACCAACTGAGCCACCGTGCTCCCCATGGGTGTTTTAGTGATAATGCACTCTCATGTACAATTAAAACTAGAAGTCCTGCCTTGAACTTCATGACAAGACTTCTGGTTTTAACTGTAGGGCTGTCGTGATTATTCGATTAATTGACTAACCGTCGACTGCTGTGGGAGTCGACAGTTTTTATTTTAAGTCGATCATCGTTCATTTTAATGTGGTACAAGTCGGATTAAAATTCTGCTGTGTAATGAGGTAAATTAACAGATTGTTAACCTTTGAAATGTTTCGCCACAGTTACTTGTAATATCCCGTGGCCTTCGTTTCCACATTATTGTGCATAACTGTAATTTTGAAAACACTGAGCCTTGCAATTTGATCAATTCCTGTTCTCTGTGGTATTAACCAGCACCCGTTGATTAGTATTAAAGAGTATCTTTCAAACGGTTTATCTTTTAATAAATTGTCCCCTGCGTTCCATTGTGTTTTGTGTGCCTACTGGCAGATAGAACACATTGAAACTCAGGAGACGAATTGCTGTTTGGGAAGTCACTGCAGAAAAAATAGAATCTTCGGTCATGTACACTCGAACAAACCCCTTTGGAATAATTGGAACCGCAAAAGTGAGAAAATTGTTACAAGACGCACAGCGGTAACTTCACTTGTAGAACTAAGTTGGAGCTTGTGTTGGAGTGGAGGGAGTTTTATATTTGAAATTTCTGATTGTTAGTTACAGAAAAGAAACATTTGCACAAATGGGCTGTTTAAATTCTTCAAATCTATCAGAGTCTGCCAGAGATATTTCGGTGTTTCTATTTTATCTCGATGCAGAAAGGTACACATTCAAGCATCGTCAGTTTTAAATTTATTTTCTAAGTATATTAGAGATTGTTGAATTCACGTGAAACAACTATTAATTGACTAACCGTTGACTAATGCTGGCAATTGATCAACTATGAAAACTGATAGTCGTGACAGCCGTACTCTCATGTGCCATAGATAGAATGCAGTTATTTCCTTTGAAATGGTGTCAAGACCATACAAAACCAAGTTCCTATGGTCATAGAGAAACAAGGTAAAAATTCATGGGCTGTGAACTGTTATAAATATTGTAATTATAGTCACCGAAAATTGCTTTGCATTAGCAAAAACTCTCCCCGTGGGAACCCTGAGAAGTGAAGCAGTCCTTGTTTACTGTAGTAAACAAGCTTTGTTTTACTGGTAGGCCATGATGCCTGGGGTGGAAGTCCTCTAAAATTGACGACATGGGAATAAACAGTTGGCTGGAGTTGACTTTATATCAATGTTGCAGTCACGATTAGCCATTGTGCAGAAATATGGGTCTGTAAACACCAATAAATAAATTTGCAAAAACTGAATTGTACAGTTAAAACTAGAAGTCCTGTCACGAATAGTGCGCTTATCTAGGCTTAATTGTGCGTTGGAATTGCACGCAATTGCCATATCAAATGGCATCCAAAGCATGGCCGGTTCTCCTGGTTACTCATAGCAAACACATGCAATGTTTCTGCCAATGGACCTCCGGGTTACCCGGAGGTCCATTGGCTGAAACATTGCTTGTGCACAGGCCTTATGTACGGAATTTGATAGCTTTACTTGGGCCATAACGCGTACATTAACGCGCATATCAACATGCTATTTGTGTGCATTTCATGACAGGACTTCTAGTTTTAACTGCATAATATGTCTGTATCACTATCTAACTGGAAATTACTTCCACTGGCAGGACACTTGCATGTATTGGATACAGTACAGCCGTTGTGGACTGGTCACTTTCCATGGGTGGGCAATATTTCCACAGACGTAATAATCGTAGATTCCAAACACATAGGAATAATAATCAAAAATTTAATTAATGAAGCATCGGGTACAACCCTGTGCTTTATTAATTAAAATTTTTCTGATGATGATTTTTATTTATTTAAATAAATGCATGCTTGGACATCACTGCCCATGCATGGATTACGACCAGTCCACAGCGATTGTACTGTATCTCTGCATTTAATAACCCTGTTAATTGATTGTAACTTCCAAACACAAAAACATTTACCACACCTGCCGAATAAATTTAACCTGCTGATTGCACATAGGTTATAGAGTAAACTCCTGTTAATTGAATAAAAAATCTTATATGTTGAGAAATTCCCCGACCCTGTGAGAACTCTGGGAAGTGAAGCATAGGACCCAGTCTCCAATGCCTGGGGTGGAAGTCCACTATAATGAGTAACATGGATTTAAGCAATTGACTAAACTTGACTTTACCTCAATATTGCGGTCATAGTTAGCCATTGTGCAGAAATATGTGATGTTAAACACCAATAAATAAATATGAAAAGTCACTGAATTTATAGACTTATTTAGTCTCAGTACACCAATACAGATGGGGGCGCGGTGGCTCAGTAGGTAGAGGTGCAGGCTGCAAGCCGAGAGGTCCTCGCTTCGAATCCCACCTGCAGCAATCGCTTTGTGTCCTTGGGCAAGACACTTCACCCCCATTGCCCACGTGGGGGCATGGTGACACTGTCTACTAAGGCGTGCTGCACATCAATGGTTCACCTGTCTTCAACCAATGCTAACCCTGCTTGTGTGGATTTAGTATGTTGGGGAGCTGACAGTTGCTCGCCGTTGCTTGGTGGTTCTCTCCGGGTACTCTGGCTTCCTCCACCCGTAAAACTGTCGAGGTCATGATTAGCCATTGTGCAGAAAAATGTGACCTTAAACCCCAATAAATAAATAATAATAAATAACCATTACAGACCTGAGGGTACCAGAGCAAAAGCCAACATTTTCCTTATTTACAGTTCATATTCAGTTAAACACAAATAATATTTTGTTGATATAAATTAGTTTTATTACAACTTATTGGAGAGTGCCTATAGGCACTCTCCAATAATTTGTAATAAAACAATTTTGAATAACAATTTCAGACCCCCAAAATAGAATAGCACTCAACCAGTTAAATTTTTGCTCCCAACATGCATTGCTTATGGGGGCACGGTGGTGTGGCGGTAACTGATTCTCGTCACTGAGTCGTCAGATCACCAAAGTTAAATGTTGAGCCTGGTTAGTCCTTGGATGGGTGATCGTCTGAGCGATCGATTCGGACTCCCGTGTTGTGTCTTTGGACAAGGCACTTAACCCCGGTTGTCCGCATGGGGGAACGATGACATTGTGTACTAAGGTGTACTGCACGTCGATGGTGCACATGTCTTCAACCAATCTAACCCTGCCTGTGCTGCAGTGCTGAGTTACGATGTTGGGGAGCTGCAGCTGCTCGTCGTTGCCCGGTGGTACTCTCCGAGTACTCCAGCTTCCTCCACCTGTAAAACTGTCACCGATACAGTTTGACCTTAGTTTAAACATTATTTATTTGAATTTGTTATCTGTATACATTACACAGTGGATAGTAAAAAAAAAAAGCATAATACGGAATACAATATTACACAAAATAACATAGATATACGAAGAATTAGGTTGCTATGTAAAGAAGGGATTCCACAGGAAGCGGAAAGCTTATGTGAGTCGACTCCCTTGCTAGTTTATCAGTTACCCAAGCAGGTGGTATATATAAGTAAGTCAATAGATCATCTCACATATCGTAACCCGTGATCTCCCTATCTTCCTACACCGGATTAACCCTTCATCCAACGCAAATAGAAGTTGACGGGTGTAGAGAAAGAATTCGCATTAACCACCGGATTTTTCAGAAGCAGCCCGCGTTTGAACTTGGGTGTTAATGTGTCGTTAAACCTTAATAAATAAATAAATGCATACCTTATGACCTCTTTGAATGATCTCATTGAGCCCATTCCAATCTGAGGTCATAAACTACACATGACGATCACCAACTTTGTTTTTTTTATAACAGCACTGTATGTTCTGAATCTCATGTGCATATAGTTAAATTCCCACCACACACTCATCCATTCAGAAACCTGTAAAGCAGTGCTTATCTACTCATGTAAATTTCATGCATGTTATTTAGTTATTGGGGTTTAAAAGCACTTTTGACAGGGTTACCTCATGTCGGACAGTTTTATGGTGGAGAGAACCACTGAGCAAGGCCAGCAACTGGCTCCCCCAACATACTCCACACAAGCAGGGTTAGCATTGGTTGAAGACAAGTGCACCATTGATGTGCAGTACACCTTAATACACAATGCCACCATGCCACACGTGGGCAATGGGGGTGAAGTGTCTTTCCCAAGGATACACAGTTGTCACAGGTAGGTTTTGAACCGAGGGCCTCTCTCGGCTTGCAGCCTGCACCTCTACCTACTGAGCCACCGCGTCCCCTCTTGCATGTTACATGTACCTGTAAAATTGGACTTTGAATCATTGGAGAATTCAGCCTTCAAATATGAGAGAATATGTCATGAAGGCTTTATCTGAATAGTTTTGTGCAATGAATAATGTTTTGGCCTAAAAAAAAGGTAAAAATCTCTTTCCCAGGCCCTCTTGCATGGTCCTTTTGGTTGTCGCATGCTCTCTTTTTAATAACCAATGCAAACTTAAAAAAAATAAAAATTAAATGATTTATGTCTCATATTTTACCCAAGTTAATAAAACTGATAAATTTGTCCTTTGAGTGCAACAAGGCTTTACAATGCTTTGGCATATAAATTCAGTGATTTATAATTCTACAAATTCTGTGATTTTGCATTGCAAAGCCTTCTTTCACTCAAGGGACGAAATACACCACCGCTCATGTTATTCTGTAGATTGTGAGTCCTAAAACATAAAACAAACCAAGAACATGAACTTTTGATGGCAAAGAAATAATTACAAAAATAAAAAATAAAATAAAAAAACACCTGCCCACATGTAATTTTACAAAAAAATGGCCTGAGAAACAAGATCTACTTTATGGGGCCTAATCTGCTGTTATTAATCCTCAAGTTTATTGAACTTGACACTACTAGCATTTTTTAAATCAATCAGTTTAATGATTCATTGAGTTGTTAATTGCTGTTCAATCATTTTTTATTCCAACTTGATTATGAATTCTAGATTTGCATATTCCATATGTTCTGTTTGTCATGAATATGATTACTAAAATAAAAGTGCTGAAAAATTAGTCATTGTGTTAAAGTTTTATATTTTGAGCTCATCTTGACAAAGTCAAGCTGAGCTAATCTCATTGCTCTCCATCCGTCGTCCATCAACACCATGTTTTGGTCTTCTCCAAAAAAGCCACAGGTCCAATTCAAGTGAAAGTTTGTGTGAGTGATGGTCTCAAAGGGGCATTGCATTTTTGTCCAACTCAACATGCCCAGCCCCAAAGGGAGGGAGGGAGTGGGGGAAAATGCTCCAAAATATTTTTTAAATCTCAAGAACCAGTGTGTACAATGACTTGATATTTGCTATGGAGCTTCCATATGAGGTGTAGAATCAAGTTTGTTCAAACGAAGTTCGTGAAGCAATATTTGGCTTTGTAATGGGAGGGGTAAGATTTTTGGCCCTGCCCAAAATTTCTATTTTCTGAACCGATGGTCCAGTATGAACCAAATTTGGTATGTGGTATTATTGGGTCATAAGTACTTGACCCATGCAACAACAAAAAATTCCCGCATCCGCAAGGGAACCTCGGGAGCTAAAAATAGAAATATTTCCAAACACCCATATTTCCCAAACCACATGGAACAGAGAACTGTTATTTGGTATGAAGCATCCTTAGGACCTGTAGAATTGAATGGTAAAAAAATTGCCATCGGTTATGTTAGGGTGTTCTGTAATGGGAATCGAAAAAATGCTGAGTCAGCATATTTGCAAAAATTTTTAAAAATCTTTTCTCCAGAACCAATCATCAGAATCTTTTGATATTTGGTATACAGCATTCATAGGGGGGTCAATTACAAGTTTGTTGAAATAAAGATCATTGGTTCATATTTGGGCTCACTACAGGAGCCCAAATTTTTAACGTAGGGTAATATGGGAAATATTATTTAAAAATCTTCTTTAGAACCACCAGTCAGAATCTTTTAATGTTTGGTATACATCATTGTTATGAGGGTCAGATGCAAGATTGTTCAAACCAAGTCCCTAGGTTAATATTTGGGTTTCGTACAGAAGCCCAAATCTTGACATTGATCAATATGGGGGTGTAATTTGAAAAAATCTTCTTCAGATCCACCAGTCAGAATGCTTTCATATTTGGTATGCAACATCTCTAGGGGAGTCAGATTCAAGTTTGTTCAATTCAAGTGTCTAGGTTAATATTTGGGCTCCATATGGGAACCTGAATTTTAACTTAGTACAATATGAGGGAATTTCTTCAAAAATCTTCTTCAGATCCACTAGTCAGAATGCTTTCATGTGTGATATACAACGTCTCTACGGGGGGTTGGGGGAGGGGGGGGGGGGTCAGATTCAAGTTTGTTCAAATTGGATCCATAGATTAATATTTGGGCTCGCTATTGTAGCCCAAATTTTAACTTAGTGCAATATGAAGAAATTTATTTAAAATTTCTCTTCAGATCCAACAGTCACACTGCTTTCATATTTGGTACACAATATCTCTAGGGAAGTCAGATTCAACTGTGTTCAAATCGAGAGTCTGGGTTAATATTTGGGCTCCCTGTGGGAGCCGGAATTGGCCATTTTGCTGAAGATTACCCTCTAGCGGTGTGTAACTAAGATTAATCCACATAGGTTGCATCAAGGGGCTTCATAGGGGAGCTCTACATTTTACTTTATGATCAACTGAAGAAAAGGCATGATGCCCAGATTATTTTTGTCACTCCTGAGGGTTTCAAGGATTGACAGTGTAGCCTATGGAGATGGCTTGCTTAATGTACTCATTCTTGGACTCTTTTTATATTGTGTTCTGTTCAAGATGAGCGCTTCAAGCCCCATGGGGCCTCTTGTTTATTGAACCCTTTACCTATTGTAAAGCAACGTGATGAGAAAACTTGTCTTTTACGCGAACACATTGTGATATGATTGTGATACACAACAATGGATCATGATTTTCTGAATAAAAGACTGAGAAGTGAAGACTTCTTCAAGAAATTAGATGTGTCAGTATGACATGTATGCCTCGTGAACAAAAAAGTCTGGAAAACTGATTCTCTATTTTCACATCATAAACTAAGTTCAAGGTCGATAACTCCATAAAAATAGTATCCGACCAGGACCAAACTCGAACTCGATTTGTAGGTACCCATGGGAACATCACATACCAGAAATCAGCCAATTATATCCATGTATGTTGAAAAAATGTTTGGAAAACTGTTATTTCGGAATGATGGAGTGTACCATGTTACAGAAAGGAAAGTGGTCAACGTATTTTGACCAGATCAAAACCCACTTGTGATCCTGTTGAAAATTCTCTGTCCACTTTTGTGATCAGCAAAGTAATGACATATAACAGATAGGTCTTTGCCAAAAATCCCCATTCAAATATTATTTTTGGTCGAGTTGTGTTAACAACCGTAACCTGTGGTGCAATACCTTGAACAAACATTCTCTGATTTTACTAATATTTGCCACAGAGGTCTTTTGCAATAATCTCAAGCGGGTTCGAAAACTGGCCCGGCCCAATTTTTTGTTACAAAGTTATGAGCCTTAATTAATTTTTACGAATTCTGAACTTATTATCATTGTACCTTGAACAAAGGTTTGTCCAGATTTGACAACCGCCATATGATTGATAACCGGGTTATGGATATGAAGCACTCTCTGATTGCCACCAAAACTCGACGCCTGCATCTGCGATGTGCACCTCTTGTTTTCTTTTGGGTTTCAAAAAACATTCCTCATCATTGGCAAGATTATTCCAATGAGAGGATCTTAAGCTATGTTGTTTGGACAAAAAATAAAAATCTTTCTTTGTTTTATTCAAGAATTAATTTTTAGCTTAAATTGTCAAAGTCAAGATAATCTATTGCCATCACGCGTGC
Organism: Pictodentalium vernedei; assembly: GCA_031216915.1. NCBI lineage: Eukaryota > Metazoa > Mollusca > Scaphopoda > Dentaliida > Dentaliidae > Pictodentalium > Pictodentalium vernedei. The sequence goes on from CM062290.1 coordinate 467,668,513, forward strand.
GGAAGTCTGTTAGTCTGTCAGTCTGTCAGTATGTTCACGTTTTCCTTTAGCAAAGGCTTCACCCCAGAGTTCTTGTCCGATCGTCACGGAATTTCATATGCAGGTCTGAGGTCCTCTCTAGATGAGAGCATCCACCCTTTGGTCCTAATCGTCAGCCATGATGGCTGCACGAGCCCGAAAACCGTTAGCACAGTCTACAGGTCGTATTTATGAAGGGATTCCATTGTATCTTTGTAAGATGACTCCATATGATGTCTAGATGAGAATGTCCCCTTTTTGTTGCGATCGGTCAACTGTGAAGGCTACAGAGGCCCGAAAACCTTTAGCACAGCCGAGAGGTTGTATTTTATGAAGGGATTTCATTGTAACTTGGTAGGATGATTCCAGATGATGTCTAGATGAAAACATCCCCTTTTGGTCGCGATCGTTCAATCGTGACAGCTGTCCAAGCCCAAAACCCGAAAACCTCTAACACAGACTACAGGTCGTATTTATGAAGGGATTTCATTGTAACTTGTTAGGATGACTGAGTATAATGTCTAGATGAGGACGTCCTCTTTTTCTTGCGATTGGTCAACCATGATGGCTACACAGGCCCGAAGCCCAAAAACCTTTAGCACAGTCTACAGGCCGTATTTATGGAGGGATTTCATTGTAACTTGGTATGCTTTCTCGGTATAATGTCTAGATGAGAACGTCCCCGTTTAGTTGCGATCGGTCGATCCTGACGACGACAGGGGCCCGAAGCCCGAAAACCTTTAGCACAGTCTACATGTGGTATTTATTAGGGGAGTTCATTGTAACTTGGTACAATGACTCCATATAATGTCCAGATGAGAACTTCCTGTTGGTCGCGATCGGTCGACCATGATGGCTGCCCGAGCCCAAAACCCGAAAACCTTTAGCACAGTCTACAGGTCATATTTATGAAGGGATTTCATGGTAACTTGGTAGGATGACTGTATAATATCTGGATGAGAACGTTCCCTTTTTGTCATGATCTTTCAACCGTGATGGCTGCCAGAAACCCAAAAACTGTTAGCACAGTCTACAAATCATATTTAGTATGGAGGGATTTCATTGTAACTTGGTAGGATGACTCTGTATGATGTCTAGATGAGAACTTCCCCATTTGGTCACGATCTGTCAACCGTGATGACTGTCCGAGCTGAAAACCTTTAGCACAGTCTAAAGGTTGTATTTATGGAGGGATGTCATTGTAACTTGATAGGACGACTCCATATAATGTCTAGATGGGAACGTACCCTTTGGTCGCGATTGGTCAACTGTGACGGCTACAGGGACCCAAAGCCCGAAAACCTTTAGCACAGTCTACAGGTCATATTTATGAAGGGATTTCACCGTAACTTGGTAGGATGATTCCAGATAATGTCTACATTAGAACATCCCCTTTTGATTTCGATCATTCAGCCATGATGGCTGCCCGAGCCCAAAACTCGAAAACCTTTAGCACACACTGCAGGTCGCATTTATGAATGGATTTCATTGTAACTTGGTAGGATAACTCAGTATAATGTCTAGATGAGGACATACCCTTTTGGTCGCGATCGGTCAACCATGGTGGCTGCCCCCAAAACCCCAAAACCTTTAGCACAGTCTACAGGTCGTATTTATGAAGGGATTTTATGGTAATTTGGTAGGATGACTCTGTATAATATCTAGATGAGCATATCCTCTTTTGGTCATGATCTGTCAACCGTGATGGCTGCCCAAGCCCGAAACCCAAAAACTTTTAGCACAATCTACAGGTCATGTTTAATATGGAGGGATTTCATTGTAACTTGGTGTGATGACTCTGTGTGATGTCTCGATGCGGACGTCCCCTTTTGGCTGTAATCGGTCAACCGTGATCGCGACACAGGCCAGAAGCTCCAAAATCTTTAGCACAGTCTACAGGCCATATTTATGAAGGGATTTCATTGTAACTTGATAGGATGACTCGTTTTGGAATAATTTCACTGTAACTTGTTAACTTTGGTTGACATATATTAACTGTGAGGGCCATATTAACCCACCCTTCAATTCTTTAGTACAGTCTACACCTCAAATTATTTTTATTGAAAACATTGCATACATGAAACAAATTAATATTTTGCTAATTATCACAATTCTTGTCTTATTATACCACCCACTTGAAAAGTGGGAGGTATATAGTGATCACTTGGTCCGTCCGTCTAGGTGTCCGACCATCTGTCCATCCGTTAGCTTTAGGGGGGTACACATCTGCTATCCGCAACTCCTCCTAAACCAGTGAACGGATTTCATTAAAACTCTCAGACATTCTTTCACATACATTGAAGGTGTGAACCTCCTATTCTGTTTTCAGATATTTTCATTTTTACACTTTCCCATATTGAAAAATTCAATTGACATTCTGTACAGGTCTGCTATCCGCACCTCTTCCTAAACCAGTGAACGGATTTCATTGAAACTCTCAGACATTCTTTTACATACATTGGAGATGTGCACCTCCTATTTTCTTTTCAGATATTTTCATTTTAAGCTCAACTTTGGCGAAGCCAAATTTGAGCTTATGCCATGGCCAGTTGTCCGTCTGTCCGTCAACAATTGAATACGGCTCGGGCTAGAGGCCGTATTTATGAACCAATCTTTACGAAACTTCTTGGGTACCTTTGTTATGACCGTGGAACGAGAACGAATGTTTTGGGGTCCGATCCGAAATTCAAGTTGGCCGCTGGCAGCCATTTTGTACATAATTAGGGGCAATTAGATTTTTGCGCAGAACTTCCATATGAAAGCGCTGATTTGAATAATTTTTTGTATGAATGTTTAGTACCATGGGATACATCACATATAGTACAGGTTTTTTTCTCGTGCGTAAATTATGCAAATTAGACCAACTTTGATGTATTTAGTGTTACTTTCAGCACTGTAAGTGCAAATGCCAATACGGCTCGGGCTAAAGGCCGTATTTATGAGCCGATCTTTACGAAACTTCTTGGGTACCTTTGGTATCACCGTGGGGCGAGAATGAGTGTTTTGGGGTCCGGTCCGAAATTCAAGATGGCCGATGGCAGCCATTTTGTACAAATTAGGTGCAATCAGATTTTTGCACAGAACATTCATATGAAAGCGCTGATTTGAATAATTTTTTGTGTGAATGTTTAGTACCATGGGATACATCACTTATAATACGGGGTTTTTTCTCGTGCAGAAATTATGCAAATTAGATGAACTTTTGATTTTTTCAGTACTACTTACACACAGTAAGTACACATGTCAATACGGCTCGGACTAGAGTCTGTATTTATGAACCGATCTTCACGAAACGTCTTGGGTACCTTTGTTATCACCTTGGGACGAGAACGAGTGTTTCTGGGTGCGGTCCAAAATTCAAGATGGCTGCCAGTGGCCATTTTGTACCGAAATTAGGTCTAATCAATTTTTTGTACACAACTTCTATACGGCTCAGGCTAGATGCCGTATTTATGAACCGATCTTTACGAAACTTCTTGGGTACCTTTGCTATCACCGTGGGATGAGAACAAGTGTTTTTGGGTGTGGTCCGAAATTCAAGATGGCCGCCAGCAGCCATTTTGTACCAACATTAGTGCAATCTGTCTTTTGTACAGAACTTCTGTATGAAAGTTCTGATTTGAATACATTTTTGTATGAATGTTTAGTAACATGGAATACATCATATATAGTACGGGTTTTTCATTGACACTTTCATTTCAGTGCTTCTTATACACTGTAAGTGCACATGTCAATACGGCTCGGGCTAGAGGCTGTATTTATCAACCGATCTTCACGAAACTTCTTGGGTACCTTTGTTATCACCTTGGGACGAGAACGAGTGTTTCTGGGTGCGATCCAAAATTCAAGATGGCTGCCAGTGGCCATTTTGTACCGACATTAGGTCCAATCAGGTTTTTGTCACAACTTCTATACAGCTCGTATTTATGAACTGATCTTCACGAAACTTCTTGGGTACCTTTGTTTTCACCTTGGGACAGGAACGAATATGTTTTGGGGTGCCTTTGTTATCACTGTGCTATGAGAACAAATATTTTGGGGTTCAGTCAGACCAACTCTGGGACTCAAAGATTTCTTTTCTAGTTTAGCATCCGACTGTCACCCACCTTTACAATACTTTACCTATACATTTGTTACAGGCTACGGTCAGTATTTATGTACAGACCGTTATAATACTTTAAATGTACCTTTGTTATCAGGTCATTACCTATATGTTTGTCATTGCTGTGTCACATACTATACATGTACATGTCTCGACAAGTTGAGCTACAATGTCATTGACACTTTCATTACAGTTTCCCATATTGACAAATGAACTTTGTCAAATTCAATTGACATTCTGTACAGATGTGATATCCGCAACTCCTCTTGAACCATTGGACAGATTTCGTTGAAACTTTCAGACCTTCTTTTACATACATTGCAGACGTGCACCTCCTATTTTGTTTTCAGATATTTTCATATTTACAGTTCCCCATATTCAAAAATGGTCTTTGTCAATTCAGGTTTTAATAGGGAGGGGTATAGATCTGCTATTCGCTACTCCTCTTAAACCATTGAACAAACTCCATTGGAACTCTCAGACATTCTTTTACATACACTGAAGATGTGCATCTTCTATTTTTCTTTCAAATATTTTCATATTCCGACATACGTCCGTCCGTCCGTTATGCTATAGGTGTGTTACACTTTGGGGGGAGGGGGTACACATCTGCTATCCGCAACTCCTCTTAAACCAGTGAACGGATTTCATTGAAACTCTCAGACATTCTTTTACATACATTGAAGATGTGCACCTCCTATTTTGTTTTCAGATATTTTCTTTTTTACAGTTCCCCATATTGAAAAATGAACTTTGTCAAATTCAATTGACATTCTGTACAGATCTGCTATCCGCAGCTCCACTAAAACCATTGAACATATTTCATTGAAACTTTCAGACATTCTTTTACATATATTGAAGATGTGCACCTCCTGTTTTGTTTTCAGATATTTCAAAATGGGCTTTGTCAATTCAAGCTTGCGTTGGGGGGGGGGGGAGGGGGGGGGGGCGGGTTGTTGTCATTTACTATCCACGACCTCTTTTAAACTAGTGAGTGGATTTCAATGAAACCTTCAAACATTGGTGTCAGTGTTTGTGCTCTCTACATTAAACACACTTTTACTGTTGTAAAATGTTTCTTGGTGGGAGTGGGTGGTATCATTTAGTGAGCAGTGCTCACAGTTTTTCTAGTTTCATAATCCTTTCATAAACATTGAACATTATCCTTTTCATTAAACAAAACACACGGTCATGTTAAGCTACAGTGTCATTGACACTTTCATTTAGCTTTTGGAAACACAACTGTTTCTTGACATATCATTTTTAGCTCATCTTGACAACATCGAGTATGAGCTATTGGGGTGGGTTGCGATCCATCGTCCATCTGTACGTATGTACCCCTGTCCGTCCACAATTCCATTAGCACACCTTACAGGCCGCATATTTCACCCGATCAGTTCCAAATTTCATATGTGGCCTCAGATCAATGTCAAAATGGGAGCTATCAATTTTTGGGGAATTTTGTTGAAAAACATGGCCGTCAGCAGTCATTTGGGATTTGGCATATAAATTGTCATTTCATTAGCACACCCTAAGGCCACTCTGCTTGACTGATCTTTTTTTCAAATTTAACAGGTAGCTTTGGTGTGATGTCCAAAAAGGTGCTATTAAATGTTTTCTGAATTTTGTTGAAAAACATGGCCGCCAGTGGCCATCTTGGATTTTTGGCTCATAAATTGTCAACAATTCCATTAGCATACCCCACAGACTGCATCCCTCGACCGATCTTTTTCAAATTTCATATGTAGCTTTGTTGTGATATCTTTTGTGTAGAAACTTGAGTGAAGGACTTTCTACTAGTTCAGTCCCTTCTTGGTGAAGCTGAGCTGCAGTGTCATTGACACTTTCATTTACTTTTTCTCAGAAAGAAATAATGAAAACGAAGCTATTAATTGATAATATAGAATATATTTTCATTTTTAGCTTAACTTGACATAGCCATCACGCGTGCAGAAGTCTGTTAGTCTGTGAGTCTGTTCACATTTTCCTTTAGCACGGGCTACACCCCGCAGTTCTTGTCTGATCGCCACGAAATTTCATATGCTGGTTTGGGGCCATGTCTAGATGAGAACGTCCCCTTTCGGTTGCGATCGGGCAACCGGTATGGCTGCCTTGGCCCAAAACCCGAAAACCATTAGCACAATCTACAGGTCGTATTTATGAAGGGATTTCATTGTAACTTGGTAGAATGCCTCTGTGTAATGCCTAGATGAGAACGTCCCCTTTTGGGCATGATCTATCAACCGTGATGGCTGCCTAAGCCCCAAACCCAAAAACTTTTAGCACAGTCTGCAGGTCATGTTTAATATGAGGGATTTCATTGTAACTTGGTAGGATGACTCCTTATGATCTCTAGATGAGAATTTCCCTATTTGGGCGTGATCTGCCGACCATGACGACTGCCCGAGCCCAAAACCCGAAAACCTTTAGCACAGTCTACAGGTCATATTTATTGAGGAAATTCATTGTAACTTGGTGGGTTGACTTCATACAATGTCTAGATGAGAAAGTCACCTTTTAGTCCTAATTGGGGCAACAGTGACGGCTACAGGGGTCCGAAGCCCGAAAACCTTTAGCACAGTCTACAGGTCATATTTATGAAGGGATTTCATTGTAACTTGGTAGGATGACTCCAAATAATGTCTAGATGAGAACGTCCCATTTTGATCGCGATCATTCAGCCTTGATGGATGCCTGAGCCCAAAAACTTTAGCATAGGCAAAAGGTCAGATTTATGGAAGGATTTCATTGTAGCCTGTTAGGTTGACTCCATATAATGCCTAGATGATGACACCCCCTTTTGGTCGTGATTAGTCAACTGTGATGGCTATAGGTGCCCGAAGGCCGAAAACCTTGAGCACAGTCTACAGGTCATATTTATAAAGGGATTTCATTGTAACTTCGTAGGATCACTCCAGATGATGCCCAGATGAGTTTGTTCCCTTTGGTTGCGATCATACAACCACGATGGCTGCCTGAGTCCAAAGACCTTTAGCATATTCTACAGGTCGTATTTATGGAAGGATTTTATTGTAACTTGTTAGGTTGACTCCATATAATGCCTAGATGATGACATCCCCTTTTGGTTGGTCATGATTGGTCAACTTTGATGGCTACAGGTGCCAGAAGCCCGAAACTCTTGAGCACAGTGTACAGGTTATATTTATGAAGGGATTTCATTGTAACTTCGTAGGATTTATCCAGATGATGCCCAGATGAGAATGCCCCCTTTTGGTTGCGATCATTCAACCATTATGGCTGCCCGAGCCCGAAGCCTGAAGACCTTTAGCACAGTCTACAGGTCATATTTATGAAGGGATTTCATTGTAACTTGGTAGGTTTGACTTTATATAAATGTCTAGATGAGAACGTCCCCTTTTGGACATGATCGGGCAACTGTGACAGCTACAGGGGCCTGAAGCACTAAAACCTTGAGCATAGCGTACAGGTCATATTTATGAAGGGTTTCCATTGTAACTTCGTAGGATCACTCCAGATGATGCCCAGATGAGAATGTCCCCTTTTGGTTGCGATCATTCAACCATGATGGCTGTCCGAGCCCAAAGCCCGAAAACCTTTAGCACAGTTTTCAGTTCATATTTATGAAGGGATTTCATTGTAAATGGTAGGTTGACTTCACATAATGTCTAGATGAGAGCAGCCGCTTTTGGACACCACTAGGCAACTGTGATGGCTACAGGGGCCTGAAGCCCGAAAACCTTCAGCACAATCTAAAAGTGATATTTATGAAGGGATTTCATTGTACCTTGGTAGGATGACTCCAAATAATGTCTAGATGAGCACGTCCCCTTTTGGTCACGATCATTCAGCCTCGATGGCTGCCCAGCCCAAACCCCCAAAACCTTTAGCATAGTCTATAGGTCATATTTATGGAAGGGTTTGATTGTAACTTGTTAGTCTGACTTCATATAATGCCTAGATGATGACATCCCCTTTTGGTCGTGATTGGTCAACTGTGATGGCTTCAGGGCCCTGAAGCCCGAAAACCTTGAGCACAGTCTACAGGTCATATTTATGAAGGGATTTCATTGTAACTTTGTAGGATCACTCCAGATGATACCCAGATGAGAATGTCCCCTTTTGGTTGCGATCTTTCAATCGTGATGGCTGCCCAAGCCCAAAGCCCAAAAACCTTTAGCACAGTCTACTGTTCGTATTTATGAACAGATTTCATTGTAACTTGGTAGGTTGACTTCATATAATGTCTAGATGAGAACGTCCCCTTTGGACGCAATTGGGAAACTGGCGGCTCCAGGGACCCAAAGCCCGAAAACCTTTAGCACAGTCTACGGGCCATATTTATGAAGGGATTTCAATGTAACTTGATAGGATGACTCGTTTTGGAATAATTGCACTGTAACTTGGTAACTTTCGTTGATATACGTTAACTGTGAGGGCCACATACACTAACTGTGAGGTCATATTAACCCACCCCTCAGCTCTTTAGTACAGTGTACACCTCATTATTTTTTATCAAAAACATAGCATACAGGGAACAGAAATGAACATATTCCCAATAATCACAATTCTTGTCTTATTTCATAATCCATTCATAAACATTGAACATTATCCTTTTCATCAATCACAGCACACAAGTTAAGCTACAGTGTCATTGACACTTTCAATGGAATTCACTTTAAAAAAATTCCACAATCCAGAGTATTTCCATTAGTTCCTTGAATGCTGCACCCCGTGTAACATGTAATCAGCTAACCCTGTGTATATTTTCATGTAGTGTGTAATACGCAACCTATCAACTAGTACGGGGGCGCGATGGCGTCGCGATAACCGGTTCTCGTCAGATCACCGAAGTTAAGCAACATCGAGCGAGGTTAGTAGTTGGATGGGTGGCCATTTCAGCAACTGATTTGCGCTCCCACAATGTGTCCTTGGGCAAGGCACTTAACCCCGAATGCCTACATGGGGGCACGATGACGCTGTGTACTAAGGCGTACTGCACGTCGAAGGTGCGCATATCTTCAACCAATCTAACTCTGCCTGTGCCGCGGTGCAGAGTTACGATGTTGGAGAGCTGACAGCTTCTCATCGTTGCTCGGTGGTTATTTCCGGGTACCCCGGCTTTCCTCCACCCATAAAACTGTCACCGACATGATATGACCCTGGCTTTTAGTGTGTCGTTAAACCCTAATGAAAAAAATCAACTAATACGGTGAACTGCCTATAGTCAGCCGGTTAGCTTACCACCTAACTCTGTTCAATACACAGGATCAGTCTCTTTTTTCCTGGTTATAAATAAGATGGCCACCATTACAGTGGAACCATGTTAATTGAGTAGCCACTTTGCCAGTGAGAATAATCCAATTCACAGGTGTATTCAATTAACAGGTATTTGGTTACTTTCCTGTATTTTAGAGATAAATTGAGCATTTATTCTATTATATCTTATTTGACAGAGCTCTTGGAGCTCTGTCAAATCAGATATAATAGAATAAATGCCTATTGGTATATTAGATGCACTTATGTGAAATAGGTCTCTAAAAATTGGGTATTTGGTGATTGCCAGGATAATTTCTCGACATTTTACAGGATTTTTAGCTCATCTTGACAAAGTCAAGCTGAGCTAATCTCACCGCTCTCCGTCCATCGTTCGTCCGTCGTCCATCAACACCATGTTTTGGTCTTCTCCAAAGCCACTGGGCCAATTCAAGTGAAAGTTTGTGTGAGTGATGATCCAGAAGGGGCATTGCATTTTTGTTCAACTCACATGCTCAGCCCCATAGGGAAGGAGTGGGGGAAAATGCTCCACAGTATTTTTAAAATCTTCTTCTCATGAACCAGTGTGTACAATGACTTGATATTTGTTATGGAGTTTCCTTTTGAGGTGTAGAATCAAGTTTGATCAAACAAAGTTCGTGAAACAATATTTGGCTCTGTAATGGGAGGGGTAAGTTTTTTGGCCCCACCCAAAATTTCTGTTTCAAGAACCGGTAGGCCAACTTCAGCCAAATTTGGCATGTAGTTTAGGTTCGTCCTAAGTAATTGATTGACGCTTAAAAAATTTTTTTCACAGCCCTGTGACAACCCCAGGGGCTAAAAACAGAAAAAAATTCAAAACCCCATATATCCCAAACCTGAAGGAACAGAGAACTGGTGTTTGGTATGAAACATCCTTAGGACCGGAAGAAGGGATGTGTTATTAAAGGGCCACCAGTTCAATCAGGGTGCCCGGTAGAGGGTATTGGAAAAATGATGAGTCAGCATTTTTGCAGGAGTTTTATACTGGAGGATTTTTCATTCACAGAAGTTTTTGATTGACATATTGTTCTTAAATTAACAGAAATTCTGTTGTGAACATTTTATCTTGTTATTCCAATCTATCAATTCTGTGAGAGTTTTGTTTGTTTTAGAAAGATTTTTATTTATGTTGAATGAACCATTTCAATGCTGGAAAACATCTGATACTTGTGTGCATGTCTTTTATTTAACCCTCTCAAGGCTGCTGTGTGGATTCCAAAGATTTTTATTGATGCCATGAACAAACAAAAAACCCTTTCAATACTGCAGATGTATTTTTTTTCTGGTTCCTTGGAAAAAAATTGATCTGATTCCTGTCTGAATATTTTTAATTTAACCCTCTCATGACTTCAATGTGTTTTTTTTTCCAAAGATTATCTTCTCTCATGGTGGACTCTCCTCTACAGTGCAAATATAAGTTATTTCCTGTTGAATGAACCCTTTCAATGCTGGAAAACATTTATCTGATTCCTGTGTGCATGTCTTTAATTTAACCCTCTCAAGACTGCAGGTCTGTAGCAGGGGGTTCCAAAGATTTTTATTGATGCCATGAACAAACAATTTTTAGCTCATCTTGACAAAGTCAAGCTGAGCTAATCTCATCGCTCTCCGTCCGTCGTCCATCGTCCATCCGTCGTCCGTCAACACCATGTTTTGGTCTTCTTCTCCAAAGCCACTGGGCCAATTCAAGTGAAAGTTTGTGTGAGTGATAGTTCTGAAAGGGCAATGCATTTTTGTTCAACACAACATGCTCAGCCCCATAGGGAGGGAGTGGGGGAAAATGCTCCAAAAATATTGTTTAAAATCTTCTTCTCATGAACCAGTGTGTACAATGACTTGATATTTGCTATGGAGCTTCCTTTTGAGGTGTAGAATCAAGTTTGTTCAAACGAAGTTCATTAAGCAATATTTGGCTTTGTAATGGGAGGGGTAAGATTTTTGGCCCCGCCCAAAATTTCTATTTTTGAACCTATGGTCCGGTTTGAACCAAATTTGGTATGTGGTATTATTTGGTCATAAGTACTTGACACATGCCCCCCCAAAAATTTCCGCATCCCCATGGGAACCCTGGGAGCTAAAAATAGAAATATTTTCAAACGCCCATATTTCCAAAACCAGACGGAACAGAGAGCTGTTATTTGGTATGAAGTATCCTTAGATCCAGTAGAACTGAATGGTAAAAAATTGCATCGGTTATGTTAGGGTGTTCTGTAATGGGCATCGAACAAAATGCTGAGTCAGCATATTTGCAAACATTTAAAAAATTCCTTTCTCCAGCACCAATCATCAGAATCTTTTGTTATTCGGCATACAGCTCTCATAGGAGGTCAGATACAAGTTTGTTAAAATAAAGCCCATTGATTCATATTTGGGCTCAATATAGGAGACCGAATTTTTAACATAGGGTAATATGGGGAATATTCTTTAAAAATCTTCTTCAGAACCACCAGTCAGAATCTTTTAATGTTTAGTATACATCATTGGTATGAGGGTCAGATTCAAGAATGTTCAAACCAAGTCCCTAGGTTAATATTTGGGCATTCTACGGAAGCCCAAATTTTAACTTTGTTCAATATTGGAGATAATTTTTAAAAATCTTCTTCTTCAGATCCACCAGGCAGAATACTTTCATATTTGGTATGCAACATCTCTGGGGGGTCAGATTCAAGTTTGTTCAAATCAGATCCCTAGATATATATTTGGCCTCGCTGTGGTAGCCCAGATTTTTACTTATTGCGATATGAGGAAATTTCTTTAAAAATCTTCTTCTTCAGATCCCCCAGCCGGAATGCTTTCATATTTGGTATACAACATCTCTAGGGAGTCAGATTCAAGTTTGTTCAATTTCAGTGCTTGGGTTAATACTTGAGCTCCATATGGGAACCTGAAATTTAACTTAATACAATATGAGGGAATTTCTTCAAAAATCTTCTTCAGATTCATTAGTCAGAATGCTTTCATATTTGGTATACAACATCTCTAGGGGGATCAGATTCAAGTTTGTTCAAGTCGGATCCATAGGTTAATATTTGGGCTTGCTATGGTAGCCCAAATTTTAACTTAGTGCAATATGAAGAAATTTCTTTAAAATTCTCTTCTTCAGATCCAACAGTCAGAATGCCTTCATATTTGGCATGCATCTTTAGGAAAGTCAGATTCAACTGTGTTCAAATCGAGAGCCTGCGTTACAATTTGGGCTCCCTATGGGAGCTGGAATTGGCCATGTTGCTGAAGAATTAAAAATTTTGTATTCAGTCCCCTCTAGCGGTGTGTAACTAAGATTAATCCACATAGGTTGTATCAAGGGGCTTCATAGGAGAGCTCTACATTTTACATTATGATCAACTGCAGAAAAGGCGTGATGCCCGAATTATTTTTGTCACTCCTGCGGGGCTCAAGGATTGACAGTGTATCCTATGGAAATGGATTGCTTGATGTAGACTCATTCTTCGACTCTGTTTATATTGTGTTCTGTTCAAGATGAGCGCTTCAGGCCCCGTGGGGCCTCTTGTTTAACTCACCTTGACAAAGTCAAGCTGAGCTAATCTAATCGCTCTCCGTCCGTCGTCCGTCAACACTTCTCCTCCAAAACCATTGGGCCAATTCAAGTGAAAGTTTGTGTGAGTGATGGTCCCGAAGGTGTAAAGCATTTTTGTTCAACTCTACATGCCCAGCTCAATAGGGAGGGGGTGGGGGAAAATGCTCCAAACTATTTTTAAAATATTCTTCTCATGAACCAGTGGGTACAGTGACTTGATATTTGGTATGGAGCTTCCTTTTGAGGTGTAGAATAAAGTTTGGTTTAAACGAAGTTCATGAAGCAATATTTGGCTTTGTAATGGGAGGGGTAGGATTTTTGGCCTTGCCCAAAATTTCTGTTTTCTGAACCAATGGTCCCATTTGAACGAAATTCGGTATGTGGTATTTTTGGGTGATAAGTACTTGACTCGTGTAAAAAAAAAATTCCTGCATCCTCAAGGGAACCTCGGGAGCTAAAAATAGAAATATTTTCAAACGCCCATATTTCCCAAACCACATGGAACAGAGAACTGTTATTTGGTATGAAGCATCCTTAGGAACTGTAGAATTGAATGGTAAAAAATGGCCGTCGGTTATGTTAGGGTGTTCTGTAGAGGGCATCGGAAAAATGCTGAATCAGCATATTTGCAAAAAATGTTTAAAAAATCTTTTCTCCAGAACCAGTGGTCAGAATCTTTTGATATTTGGTATACAACATCCATAAGGGGGTCAGATACAAGTGTTTAAAATGAAGCCCCCTGGTTTATATTTGGAATCAGTACAGGAGCCAGAATTTTTAACTAAGGGCAATATGGAGAATATTCTTTAAAAATCTTCTTCTTCAGAACCACCAGTCAGAATCTGTTAACGTTTGGTATACATCTTTGTTATGAGGGTCAGATTCAAGATTGCTCAAGCCAAGTCCCTAGGTTAATATTTGGACTTCCTATGGGGGATAATTTCTAAAAATCTTGTTCTTCAGATCCACCAGTCGGAATGCTTTCATATTTGGTCTGCAACATCTCGGGGGGGGGGGGGGGGGGGGCAGATTCAAGTTTGTTCAATTTGAGTGCCTGGGTTAATATTTAGGCTTCATATGGGAACTTAAAATTTAACGTCGTACAATATGAGGAAATTTCTTTAAAAATCTTCTTCAAATTCACCTGTCAGAATCCTTTCATATTTCGTTTACAACATCTTTAGGGGAGTCAGATTCAAATTTGTTCAAATTGGTTCCTTGGATTAATATTTGGGCTGCCAATGGTAGCCCGATTTTAACTTAGAGAAATATGAGGAAATTTCTAGGGGGATCAGATTCAAGTTTGTTCAGTTTGAGTCCGAAGGTTAACATTTGGGCTCGCTGTGGTAGCCCAAATTTTAACTTAGTTCAATATGAGGAAATGTCTTTAAAAATTTTCGTCTTCAGATCCACCAGTCCTGAATGCTTTCATATTTGGTAGACAACATCTCTTGGGAGATCGGATTAAACTTTGTTAAAAGCGAGTGCATGGGTTAATATTTGGGCTCCCTATGGTAGCCGGAATTGGCCATGCAGCTGAAGAATTTGAATTTTGTATTCAGTACCCTCTAGAGGTGTATAATTAAGATTAATCCACATAGGTTGTATCAAGGGGATTCATACGGGAGTTCCACATTTTACATTATGATCAACTGAAGAAAAGGCATGATGCTTGGACTATTTTTGCCACTCCTGAGGGGCTCAAGGATTGACAATGTATCCTATGGAGATGGATTGCTTAATGTAGGTTCATTTTTGGACTTGTTACACTTGTTTGTATCGTGTTCTGCTCAAGGTGGGCGCTTCTTCTTTATTCAATTAACCCTTTACCCAACGAATCGGCCGCATCCGCCCGCGTAATATGCAAATTCAGTAGTTGAAAAAATATTATTTTTCAAAACATTTCAACAAAACCATATCATGTGACCCCTCGTTGGAACGAGCTCGTCGAGCTCGTTCCAACGAGGGGTCACATGATATGGTTTCGTTGAAATTTTTTGAATTGTTTCTAAAAATTATAAATTTTGATATCATCTGCGATGGGTAAAGGGTCAACAGGAGTTTGCTCCATAACCCATATTCAATGAACAGGTCAAATTTCTACTGAAAGAGTGGAAAATAGTTTGATGTTTGGTACTTTTATTCATTTAACAGGATTATTCAATTATGAGATATAGAATTAAGTAGGCTCCACTGTACTGTATATGACTAATCTTGTTCATGCGCAGCTTTAGTGAGTGTACCTTTTCATGCAGTGTGTAATATGGCAGTTACCTTTTTAACTTGACAAAGTCAAGATAATCTATTGCCATCACGCGTGCGGAAGTCTGTTAGTCTGTCAGTCTGTCAGTCTGTTCACATTCTCCTTTAGCACAGGCTACACCCCGTAGTTCTTGTCCGATAGTCACGAAATTTCATATGCAGGTTTGAGGTCATGTTGAGATGAGAACGTCCCCTTTTGGTCGCGATCGGTCAACTATGATTCCTGCCATATACTAAAACCCGAAAACCTTTAGCACAGTCTACAGGTTGTATTTATGAAGGGATTTCATTGTAACTTAGTAGTATGACTCTTTATGATGTCTAGATGAGAACTTCTCCATTTGGTCGCAATCTGTCAACTGTGACGACTGTCCTAGCCCAAACCCCGAAAACCTTTAGCACAGTCTACAGTTCATATTGAATGAAGGATTTCATTATAACTTGGTAGGATGACACCATATAATCTCTAGATGAGAGTGTACCCTTTTGGTCGCGATTGGTAAACTGCGACGGCTACAGTGGCCCGAACACCTTTAGCACCATCTACAGGTCGTATTTACGAAGGGATTTCATTGTAACTTGGTAGAATGACTCGGTATAATGTGACTAAGATGACTCCAGATACTGTCTAGATGAGAACGTCCGCGTTTGGTCGCGATCATTCAACCGTTATAGCTGACCGAGCACAAAACTCGAAAACCTTTAGCACAGACTACAGATCGGACTTATGACGGGATTTCATTGTAACTTGGTAGGATGACTCGGTATAATGTCTAAATGAGGAACGTTTGCGTTTGGTTGCGATCGATCAACCGTGATGCCTATACAAAGCCGAAGCACGAAAACCTTTGGCACAGTCTACAGGCCGTATTTATGAAGGGATTAACTTGACAGGATGACTCATTTTGGAATAATTTCACTGTAACTTGGTAACTTTTGTTGACATTCATTAACTGTGAGGGTCACATTAACCCACGCCTCATTTCTTTAGTACAGTTCACACCTCAAATTATTTTTATTGAAAAGATAGCATACAGGGAACAGAAATTAACATATTCTCAGTTATCACAATTCTTGTATTTCATAATCCTTTCATAAACATTGAACATTATCCTTTTCATCAAACACAACACACAGTCAAGTTAAACTACAGTGTCATTGACACTTTCATTTTAGAACCAAAAGTTTGCTTTGCACAGGGTTAGTCACACTTTCTGACTATAAAATAAATTCATTATTATTCTCAAGACGTATTTCAACTCAGCTTATAGTCACTCATTGGAATGGATTGTAGAAAGGTTTTAAGCTCGCCTTACTGAAAATCAGTGGGAGCTATTGTCATCACCTGACGTCCGTCGTCCGGTATCCCGCGTTTTCTTTTTCAAAACTACTGGGCCAAATTCATTCATATATGGCAAAAACCATCTTTGGAGTATAGTCTTTCTGCTTTTTTCAAACGAAGCTGCTGCCATCTTCGGGGTGGGGTTAATGCCCAAAAAATCTTTAAAACTCTTCTCATGAATCACCAGAGAGAATGCTTTGATATTTGGTATGGAACCTGGGGTGGGGGGAGGGGTCCGAAAAAGAAAATGCAGTGCACAATGCCGGGGCGGGTGGGTGGTCAAACAGCTCAAACACACAACCCTTTGCAAATATTTTCGTGGTGCCATTGTATGCTAAACTAAACACTTTAAAATGATTTTGACTAAAATACACACACTATAGGCCTATTGGAGGGTTGTATTGATGGGTATTTTTGAGCTATCTGGCCCCAGTGCTTGGCCCATTATTTTTTTAATCAGCAGCCTATTCGGCCTTGAGCAGCTCGATTTCTATAATCAGGCCTGGCATTCTTAAAAATGCAGAAGGGCTAAAACTCGCTCCCCTCGCATGGCTTAGGCGAGTGATTAGCTTTCCTCAAGCTTACAAAAGCTAAAATTGCAAAATGAAGTTTTACTGTTAATTAATTCTGCCAAGTGGGCTTTGTACATTTTATTTGGTGCTGCTAACAAGGTAGTCTCTGTGAGACGGCTACACTGCCCCTCCCACAACTCCGGGCCCTGGCAAGGCCCGGAGATGTGGGAAGGGCAGTGTGGCCGTCTTACAGAGACCACTAACATACATGTAGCAGAGATCTTAAAAATGTGGGGTTTAGACATATGCGGTTATGGTAATCATTATTTTCTAAGGCCAGGAGGGCTAGTTTTCGCCCTCCTTAATTTTTTTAAGGCGAGCAGTAGGCGAGCGAATAAATCGCTCTCCTGAAAATGTCAGGCCTGTATAATTGCATGTCATATTTGTGTATTTAATCATGTCTTATAATCAAAGATAATCAAACGTCTTTCATCAAGAATCAAGATACATCTAACAGTAAAACACCCCCACGGGAACCCCGGGAAGTGAAGCAGTGCTTGTTTACTGTGGTAAACAAGCTCTGTTTCAATGGCAAAATAGGGCCCAGTCACTAATGCTTGGGGAGCGAGTCCTCTAAAATAGGCAACATGGGGTATAAACGATTGACTGACCTGACTTTATTTGCATGTTGTGGTCATGATTAGCCATTGTGTAGAAGTATGTGACCTTAAACACCAATAAATAAATAAATAAATAAATAGTAGAACAAGTGGTTCATATAACAATTGCACCAACCAGTGTTAAAATAAAAAAATAAAATTAACAAATAATTAAACAAAGCTTTCATGGCCCATTTGATAAAATAGTCACAACTTAAAGGGCCTACAAAGTATCATGTGTTAAAAAGTGGGTTTCTATAAAACCAATCACATGACATTCCCTGTGTCAAAATACCTCTGTAAAATCTCTGGTTCACATAAGAAATGTCAAGAAACGCTAGAAAATGGTCCTCGATAACGCAATTTTTACCACGTGAATAAACCTTAACCCTTTACCCAACGCAGACAATATCAAAATTTATTATTTTAAATGTCATTTTTTCAAATTTTTCATAAAATTTCAACAAAATCTTATCATGTGACCCCTCGTTGGAACGAGCTCAACGAGCTCGTTCCAACGAGGGGGTCACATGATATGGTTTTGTTGAAACTGTTTGGAAAAATATTTTTTCAACAACTGAATTTGCATATTACGCGTGCGAATGAGGCCGATTCGTTGGGTAACGGGTTAAATAGGTTTTGAGCTTATTTGTGTGGTAAACAGGCTTTGCTTTATGTCATTTCAGCAACTTGGCTATACCACGACATGCTAGTTTTAACGCCGGAGCAAAGACCTAGCATGTGGTTAGTTTATTGGAAAAATCAGGAATAATGCCTAATAATACTGAATACTACAGGATATTATTACCAGATGAATCATCACAATTCATGTATTATATTAACATGTATTGGCAAGGCAGAAAAGCCTGGAAAAGTGGTAAAAAAAAACTGATAACTGATGCTGAGAGAAGGGGTGGGTGGGGGGTTTTTTTGCACGATGAGGGGTGGGTGTTCAAAATGACTGGAAAAAATATGCGGAAAATAAAAAACATCTTGCGATTTAGGAGTGGGTGGGTGGGTGTCCGGGAAGGTCGAATGCAAAAAACGGCATCGCAATTTTTTTTTTCGCCATCCGCGGTCACTCCAACGTGAAAGAGGGATACCACCGCATACCTTTCCCAATACAATATTTCGATCTTCGAGATATACCACAACATAAAAATGATTGGGCGGCTTTTGGGCCTCCAACCACAACCCCCTCACCCCCACCCCAATATAGATTCCTGGTTCATAGCTAATAAAGATCGAAGCGCTGCAATAATATGCATAGAGGAAGAACGCCGGAAAGGAAATGACTAACGAGAAAGGGTGTAAAACTTGTACATGCAAACGCGTAAACACTGACACGTTCTAAAAAACACGTACGCCAACTGCATGTACGGAATAATCAATTCACTTTGATATCTTACGTCAGTTATCTTCGAAAACAGCTGCGTGAAAAATATCACAAAATTGCATTTATTAACCCTTTACCTAACACAGCATTTTGGAAAAATAAATTGAAATTTCACATTTTCCGATAACAAATTTCACATTTTTTCAATAAAATCATGCAAATATGGATATCATTAGAAGCAGCTCGATGAGCTGGTTCTAATGATATCCATATTTGTAGAGTTTTATTGGGAAACTTGAAAGATAGTTTGGGCTGTGGAAGACGTACTCTGGTTAACTTTCTGACCGTTTTTGGCAGTTATGTTAGTTAAAGGGTGAACCCTTTGCTGAACTTTACCACCAAAATAGTGCAGCGCTATTCACACAAAAATTCGCAATTCATTTTTTTGGTATTTCTAGCTCACCTGATTGAAAGAAAGTCAGAGTGGGTAATTGCCATCATTTGGAGCCTGTCCGCCGTCCGTTCGTCATCCGTTAGTTTTTGCATATCAGTTTTCTTCAGAACCTCTGGCGCATGTAAGTAGTATGTCTCGGGTTTTTGAGGTGCAGATTGCAGGACCCCGGAAGTGACGTCATGTCACGTGACCCAGTGGCGCCATGTTGTGTTGTCATGGTAACCCGCGTGAGCGGCCATGTCGTGACGTCATCCCCATAGTGATACGTGATGTTAGTGCACATGCATGCGCATCGCTTGTTAGGGTGATACGTGTTTCCGTCGTCCATTTTGTATACTGGAGGCCGCCATCTTGGTTTCTGTGGTAGCACGTGGTTTCTATGTGACCCAAAGGCTTACAACAAGACAGGGTGTGTTCGATTGAATCGGAGTAATTTCCCGATTCGCAGAATTACCACAAACAACCCAAGTTGTACTATTTCGAATTCTTTCAGAATTCTCTGCTGCTATCTATATATGCAATAGTTTTCGTCTACCTAGGTATGTTTCTTTGTCCTGGAGTATACTCCAGTAGAGAAGAAGAGCCTATCAGCTGGAACCACTTTGCTTATTATTAACATATTTAGCTGTTGTGGTCTGTTCTTGTTAGTTCTGATCCTATTCCGTGTACTCTTGTTGTTTCATTTATCTAGATCATTTATATAGATGATAACTAACCAATCAGATTGCTTGATTTCCCATAATCCGTATGCAGAGTTATCTCCCTTGTGTATAACAAAAGCCTATATCATTTCCAAATATCCCTTTAAGCTATCGAGCAGTTACTGATAAGTCATTGCGACTCGAAGCCCATCGAGCAAATGAGCTATCGAGCAATTGCTCGTTCGAGTGACTCGAACATATTGCTCGTCGACTCATTTCAGTATTTGAGGATACCTATGGCCCGGTATTGTATTATTTGAGGATACCTGTCGAGGATATCTTTTATAGGATACTTATCTGAGGATACTATTACCTATTTGGCCCAACCTTCTAGTCCACCACAAGACATACCTATTCCAAATATCCCTTATAAACTATCCAGCTGTTATTGATAAGTCATTGCCCGAACGACTCGAAGCTCATCGAGCAAATGAGCTATCGAGTAATTGCTCGATCGAGTAACTCGACATACTGCTCGAACGACTCGAAATCCATCGAGCAATGAGCTAACGAGTAATTGCTCGTTCGAGTGACTCCTCGAACGCCGACTCTTAGCCTCATTTCAGAAAAAGGGGTGCTGAAGGTCATATGTTTTTCAAAAAGGGGTGCCGAAATTGGCGTTCCTTCTGGAGAATCCTTTTTTGTCAAATGAGCTATCGGGTAATTGCTCGATCGAGTGACTCGACATACTGCTCGAACGACTCGAATCCCATCGAGCAAATGAGCTAACGAGCAATTGCTCGTTCGAGTGACTCCTCGAACGACTCTTAGACTCATTTCCGAAGGTCATATGTTTTTCAAAAAAGGGATTCCACAAAAGGGATTCCATAAATGGGATTCTGTCTTACATCGAGTGGCTCGCACATTCTGCTGGAACGACTCGAAGTCTACAATAGTATTTGGTGACGTATACTTGACTTGTGGAGAAAAGAATGTTTACATACCAGTAGAAGCTCCAGGAACCCAAAATAGAAAAAACTCGAGGCTCAAGGGAGCATAAAACATTCACCTGGATAGATGTTTTATGAATTTGGGCTTCTCGGGCACTGCCCCCAACCCATCGAGTTTAGTAATATCTATCAAACAAACTTGGAAGGGTATCCCCCAGAGACAATTTGTGCCAAATTGGTTGAATTTGGGTTAGCAATTCTGGAGAAGACTGATATGCGAAGCTAACGGACGACGTACGGAGGTCGGACACCAAGTGATAACAACAGCTCACTCTGATTTTTACAGCCAGGTGACTAAAAATCAAACATACAAACATTGAGAATTACAGGAGAAATGATTGTGATATTGGTATGACGCTTCTTTAAGAGCAGTAAAATCATTTCTGCTGAAAAAAATATGTTATCGGTTTTCATCGAGGCGTGTGTGGGGGGAGGCGAGGCCAGGGGAGGCGCCAGGGATTTCTCGACAGGGGGGCTGACCTCTCCGACAGGGGGGGGGGCTATAACATTTGACCTCCCAAACGATGGAAAATGAGTGAAAATTGGTAAATTGGAGAACCAAAATAGAAGCAAATTGAGTATGTTTGTTGATTATTTAACCCTTTACCTAACCTGAAAAGCAGACGACACTTGCGAAAATAATTCTTGAATAACTATTTTTTTCATTTTTTGTCTCAAAAACATAGGTTATGTCCCCTCGTTGGAACGAGCTCAACGAGCTCGTTCCAACGAGGGGTCATAACCTATGTTTTTGAGACAAAAAATGAAAAAAATAATGAAAATTAATTGGCGATTTTTGAGAATAGCGCTGGCTGGTTTTGGCCGTTACCTTAGGTAAAGGGTTAAAGTAAACATATTATAATAAGGTCGGGAAATATTTCATCTATAAAGCCAGTTTGACGAACGACATTAAGGAATTTCGTTAGAATCACTATTCTCTATCAAAGTTCTAGTGCTGCACGGGTTCGAGACAGACAAGACGAGATATCTACATTCGATTGTCGGAAATTTCTCGTGAAGTCGGTTTGACGAGACTCTCCGACGCACTGACTAAAAATCTCCTACGGGGGGGGGGGGGGGGGGGGGCTGGACCTCCCCAACGGAGGGCTGTAGCTCCCCCCCCCCCCTGGCGCCACCACTGGGCGAGGCGTTGCTGTGGAGACTACCATTTAAAACTATTGGTAATGGAGAGAAAAAAATCTTCTCGTGAACTTCTCACTGCAATGATTCGACATTTATTATGCAACCTCCTTTTGATGGTGTACATTCATCTTTGTTCTAAACTGATTATCGGGGCATATTTGACCTTGTCCTTGGAGGAGCAAAATTTATGGCCCCACCCAAATCTTCAGCTTTGGGCTCTGGTCAACTGATTTGAATGGAAGTTGGTATGCAGTACTAATGGGGTGTATTTACTTAATTAATGCATAAATTGTTCCCCTGCACCCACGTGGCAAACCCGGAGTTGCTAAAAGGGCACCGAGGGAGGACCTCCATTTAACACTGTTAGAAAAGAGGAAAACATTGAATAATCTTCTTATAACGTACCGGCTACAATGATTTGGTATGAAGCTTCCTTTTAATAGTTATTCAGTTTTAATTTTTTTTGCAAGCTATGTTTCTATTTGAGTTGGATAAAGGGTTAACATGTACTCGGAGTTCTGATATAAATTTTGCAGGCCTGGTATTACTGCTGGCCTTACAAATTTAAGGAGGGCGAAAACTAGCCCCAGGGCTTTGAAAATAATTGATTACCATAACAGCCTATTCCTAAAACCCACATCTTTTCAGATCTCTGATATGTTAGTGGTCTCTGTAAGACGGTCACACTACCCCTCCCACACCTCCAGGCTTTGATAAGGTCCAGCGGTGTGGGAGGGCCAATGTAGTCGTCTCACACAGACTACCCTGTTAGCAGCACCAAATAAAATGTACAAAGCCCCCTTGGCAGAATTCATTAATAGTAAAACTTCATTTTGCCATTTTTAGCTTTTGTAAGCTTGAGGAGAGCTAATCGCTTCCCAAAGCCATGCAAGGGACGCGATTTTTAGCCCTTCTGCAAAACTGTCTGACTGTTAAAAAGTGTTTTTAATCTATAATTAACAAACAAACATATATAGGTCAGCTCCAGTTTTGTTTTCAGTTCCAGGAAAATCGTCTGTCCTCTAGAGCAGGTAGGTTTTGACTTTTCAGATTTGGTTTCGGTTCGGTTTCTGGAACAAAATCTCAGTTTCGGTTCTGTTTTTCTGTGTTCAGTTTTACTGTAAGCGAAGGTCTACGGCAGCGTAGTAGGGTCAGGACCTTCTCATTAATTAATCTGATTTTACAGATTATTAGGAGACAGTTTTTACAATTTATTAGATGGCCGTTTTCACAGATTATTACAAGACTGTTTTTATAGATTACTAATATGTTTTTACAGATTAGAAATCTGTATTTACAGATTAGAAATCTGTATTTACAGATTATTAGGAGACTGTTTTTACAAATTAACTAGCTATTCGATCATTGGTTTGTGGTATAGCATGTACCTGATCGTGCCTTATTACCCGAACTTTTGGCGGAGCAGTTTGTGTTTCGGGGGAAAACTTTCGAGAAACCCCACCATCACCATTAGTTTTCCACAGTGGCGTAGATAAAGCGGGGGGGAGGGGCGGAGGTCCCCCCACCAGAAGTTTTGTCGGGAATTTTTTGGGACCATTTTTAGGCGAATTTATGCCTAATAACATTAAAATGCTGGCTTTGGGGATAAAAACATGCCATTTTGGGTAAATTTTGGGTAAAAAAAGACCAATTTTCAGTACATTGCAGTAAACAACAGATTCTGTCTGTTTGTTTGTTTTTTTGTTGTTGTTACACTGTCCGAAAATTTTCGGTCTGTCGGAAAATTTTGAGCTTGCCCCTCCGCCAGCGAAAAGCTATCTACGCCACTGGTTTTCCATAACATACCCATACTATATACACATAGCCCTGTGTGTACATATATCAATGTACATATCATAGCGTACTATATATGCAGTACGTACACATTTACATGATATAGCTGGATGGCGCCGAAGTTTTGCACAGAAAACAATTTCTCCCCAAAATTCCGATTTCTATGGGAATTTAGCACTAGCTGCCCCCCCCCCCCCCCAAAGTCTGGGTAATAGGGCACGATCGGGTATCTGCTATACTACTAGCCAATCATCGAATAGTTAGATAATTTGCAAAAATAGTCTTTTAATACTCTGTAAAAACAGTTTCTTAATAATCTGTAAATACGGATTACTAATCTGTAAAAACAGTCTCGTAATAATTTGTAAAAACAGTCTTCGAATAATCTTTAAAAACAGTCTCCTAATAATCTGTAAAAACAGTCTTCTAATAATCTGTAAAAACAGTCTTCTAATAATCTGTAAATACTGTTTACTAATCTGTAAAAACAGTTTATTAATCTGTAAAAACAGTCTTGTAATAATCTGTAAAACAGTCTTCTAATAATCTGTAGATACAGTTTACTAATCTGTAAAAACAGATTTTAATCTGTAAAAACTTTCTCGTAATAATCTGTAAAAACAGTCTTGTAATAATCTGTAAAAACAGTCTTGTAATAATCTGTAAAAACTGTCTCGTAATAATCTGTAAAAACTGTCTCGTAATAATCTGTAAAAACTGTCTCGTAATAATCTGTAAAAACAGCCTTGTAATAATTTGGAAAACTGTCTCCTAATATTTTTTTAAGGTTTAACAACACTTTAACAGCCAGGGTCATATCGTGTCGGTGACAGTTTTACGGGTGGAGGAAGCTAGAGTACCCGGAGAGAACCACCGAGCAACGACGAGCAGCTGCCAGCTCCCCAACATCGTAACTCCGCACTGTAGCACAGACAGGGTTTGATTGGTTGAAGACATGCACACCATCGACGTGCGGTACGCCTTAGTACACATCGTCATCGTGCCCCAACGTGGACAATCGGGGTGAAGTGCCTGGCCAAGGACACAACGCGGGAGTCCGAATCGATCGCTCAGACGGTCACCCATACAATAACTAACCGGGCTCGACGTTGCTTCGGTGATCTGACGAAATACAGATTATTAATCTGTAAACACACTCTCATAAGTAGTCATGTGACCTGTCTGTGAGTATCTCCATTGGGTTGAGCCTAATTTCTCTTTGATCATTCTTACGGATTGCAGTGGAATTGAATTTTGATAGAAATGTTCACAAGAAGAAATATAGCTGTGTGTGGACCTTCTCAACAGTATAATAATATGCGGTGAATGCATTACCATTTAAACTCCCGAAGAATGGGGTCTCCATCCAGGCAAAAACTCTGCAATTCCGTTAAAAAAGTATCCGACACACGTACAGTGCTTCAGGTAGTGGAGCCAGTGGTGGCGCCAGGGGGGGGGGGGGGGGGGGGGCAGAGGGGGCTACAGCCCCCCGTCGGAGAGGTGGTTGGTTATTCACTGACTTGAGAAAATCTGAAATCTGATATGAGAGACCACCTGTCTTGAGAGACCACATTTGTGGGGCCCAAAGGGCGGTCTCTCAAGACATGTTCTACTGTAGAATATTGACTTAACTGGTTGAGTGCTAGAAGCCACTATCATGGCTCTATTGAAAAGTGCTGGAAAAATGCTGGAAGCTACTTTAGTGGCTTTAAACTATATGCATTAGCTTGAGGTCCGATCAGCAGAAGAAGAAAAGTTTTATATAAAATTGCTTGGCCTATTGGCTCTCTCCAATAAATTGTAACAAAGCAATTATTTATGAATTGATTTATTTATTTATTGGGGTTTATCAACACTTTCGATAGCCAGGGTCACCTTGTGTCAGACAGTTTTATGGGTGGAGGAAGACAGAGTACCCAGAGAAAACCAACAAGCAAGTGTCACGCTCCCCAACATACTAACTCCACACAAGCAGGGTTAGCATTGGTTGAAGACAAGTGCACAATCGACACGCAGTACTCCTCAGTACACAATGCCACCGTGCCCCCACATGCTCAAAGGGAGTGAAGTGTGTTGATCAAGGCCATAACCCGGTTGCTGCAGGTGGGATTTGAACCAAGGACCTCTCGGCTTGTGGCCTTCACCTCTACCTACTGAGCCACCATGCCCCCCATTCCAAGATGACAATGCATGGCAATGCGAGGCAACCAGTGGAACGACAAATCGTCCCCTGAGTTCCAATGTGTTCTATGTGCCAGTAGGCACATAGAACACATTGGAACTCAGGGGACGTTTTGTCGTTCCACTGGTGGACGCTTTCATTCATTCACTCGTTGCCATGCATTGTCATCTTGGAATGAGGTGACGACAGAAATCATACATGCGAATACGTCCTTGGGATCAGTGGAATTTCACGCCATTCTGCATCAGCTGTATTATTTCAGAGGAGATTGCGAAAAGCACATGCTTAATACGCTCTTCACGATCGTAATGTAGGCGACTACGTGTGTGCTCTTGCGTGAGGGCGGATATTTGTTATCGCTCATCTATTGTAATTTCCTTCATCACAAGTAGTATGTCAGGTACGTTTGGGGCCTAGGTTGGGGGATCTCATCGGGGGACCCCGCAGGGGGACCACTGAAGAGAGAGCCAGAGGGGAAGGGAAGCAGTAGTATGTCAGGTACGTTTGGGACCTAGGTTGGGGGATCTCATCGGGGGACCCCGCAGGGGGACCATTGAAGAGAGAGCCAGAGGGGAAGGGAAGCAGTAGTATGTCAGGTGCTTTTGAGGGATCATTGGCAGGACCCCGGTACAGGGTCATTGAAGGCAGCCAATAAGCTATCGAGTAGTTACTGATAAGTCATTGCTCGAATGACTCGAATCCCATCGAGCAAATGAGCTTTAGAGTAATTGCTCGATGGAGTGACTCGGCATATTGCTCGAACGACTCGAATCCCATCGAGCAAATGAGCCAACGAGCAATTGCTTGTTCGAGTGACTCCTCGAACGACTCTTAGACTCATTTCAGGAAAAAGGGATTCCATAGCCAGAGCCGTTTTCGAAAAAGAGATTCCACAAATGGGATTCCCCAAAAGGGATTCCATAAGTGGGATTCCGTCTTACCTCGAGTGACTCGCATATATTGCTCGAATGACTCGAATCCCATCGAGCAAATGAGCCAACGAGCAATTGCCCATTCGAGTGACTCCTCGAACGACTCTTAGACACATTTCAGGAAAAAGGGATTCCATAGCCAGAGCCATTTTCGAAAAAGGGATTCCACAAATGGGATTCCCCAAAAGGGATTCCATAAGTGGGATTCCATCTTACCTCGAGTGACTCGAATATATTGCTCGAACGACTCGAATCCCATCGAGCAAATGAGCTAACAAGCAATTGCTCGTTCGAGTGACTCCTTGAACGACTCTTAGACTCATTTCAGGAAAAAGGGAATCAAAGCCACAGCCGTTTTCGAAAAAGGCTCTGGCTATGGAATCCCATCGAGCAAATGAGCCAACGAGCAATTGCTCGTTCGAGTGACTCCTCGAACGACTCTTAGACTCATTTCAGAAAAAAGGGATTCATAGCCACAGCCGTTTTCGAAAAAGGGATTCCACAAATGGGATTCCACAAAAGGGATTCCATCAGTGGGATTCCGTCTTACCTCGAGTGGCTCGCATATATTGCTCGAACGACTCGAATCCCATCGAGCAAATGAGCCAATGAGCAATTGCTCGTTCGAGTGACTCCTCGAACGACTCTTAGACTCATTTCAGGAAAAAGGGATTCATAGCCACAGGCGTTTTCGAAAAAGGGATTCCACAAATGGGATTCCCCAAAAGGGATTCCATCTTACCTCGAGTGACTCGCATATATTGCTCGAACGACTCGAATCCCATCGAGCAAATGAGCCAACGAGCAATTGCTCTTTCGAGTGACTCCTCGAACGACTCTTAGACTCATTTCAGGAAAAAGGGATTCATAGCCACAGGCGTTTTCGAGAAAGGGATTCCACAAATGGGATTCCCCAAAAGGGATTCCATAAGTGGGATTCCGTCTTACCTCGAGTGACTCGCATATATTGCTCGAACGACTCGAATCCCATTGAGCAAATGAGCCAACGAGCAATTGCTCGTTCGAGTGACTCCTCGAACGACTCTTAGACTCATTTCAGGAAAAAGGGATTCATAGCCACAGCCGTTTTAGAAAAAGGGATTCCACAAATGGGATTCCACAAAAGGGATTCCATCAGTGGGATTCCGTCTTACCTCGAGTGACTTGCATATATTGCTCGAACGACTCGAATCCCATCGAGCAAATGAGCCAACGAGCAATTGCTCGTTCGAGTGACTCCTCGAACGACTCTTAGACTCATTTCAGGAAAAAGGGATTCCATAACCACAGGCATTTTCGAAAAAGGGATTCCACAAATGGGACTCCGTAAGTAGGGCTTTTTAGTCGTATGAGGCCATGAAGTCTATGTGAAAGGTATGGCGGTCCTATTGCACTACGTGCTGCAAAATATTCTTGAAGAATCCATATCACATATAGTCGGGTTTGTTTGGCTTTTTTTGGTGATTTGAGGATTGGTGGGAAGTAGTGGGGTCTGGTGGGGACTATTTGGGGTTGGTGGGGACTAGAGGCTAATTGTCTTGATCTCCACATCTCCTCCTACTTCCCTTCCCCTCTGGCTCTCTCTTCAATGGTCCCCCTGCGGGGTCCCCCGATGAGATCCCCCAACCTAGGCCCCAAACGTACCTGACATACTACTGCTTCCCTTCCCCTCTGGCTCTCTCTTCAAAGGTCCCCCTGCGGGTCCCCCGATGAGAT